>JAHQIW010000532.1:0-64861 GCA_019055375.1 Parelaphostrongylus tenuis | reverse complement strand
CTCGATAAAAACGCCTATTTGAAATACAGTCAGCGCTGTTGAGTCATTGGCTCCTTAATGAAGAATTGGTATCGAGTAATATAATAAGCAGCTCCCATGTGTCGTTTTGCCACTGAACTATCGTTTTGGACCGTAGACATTACCCGTTCCGCTTCCAATAGGATATTGGTGGTTTAATACAACGAATTCCAGGCAATAAGAGACGAGCACTGTTCTTCTTTTTTCTATGATGAAGAGATTAATAAAATTTTAGACCTACTGCTTTGTGCAAGAACAAGCGAAAATTGTTTTATAATAGCCGGCCTAACCAACGGTTGTCACTTTGGTATAATTTCAATGCCAACTTTCATTCACACTACGGCACGCCCTAACTGAATTTTCTCGACTCTATGAACGGTGAAGGAGTTTTACATATGCCGTATTGGAACAGTTTTATTGTTGACCATAAAAATTACGGATTATATATACTCACAGTTACAGCTTGCTGAGCTTAATACCGAGAATGATGCCTGCCTCCTTTTCTGACTGCGAATCTCCCTCTTTGAGGGATCCCGTCCTGCTAGTCACAAGGTCACGTGGTGCGTCCCCAGGTGGTGGAGAGAGAATTAAAAGCGAACCAAAAAGCGGCCCTTGTGATTTCAGACAAGCAGGTGGATGCAATGGATGGAGCTCCCTGCTTTCTGCAGCGCCGATTTGACAAAACTCTACTTCTATGAGTCAAGTCGGCCGAAAGCCTGCAATAGAGGCTGGGAAGTACATTGGGAGGCGGTTAGGGGTGCTCCACAAAAAAAGCTCTTCCTAGAGAGACTGGCAAGCACTCGTTAGTAACTCAGTACCCTAGTTTGAGCCTAAGCAACTATACGTTGGGTATCAAAACGCTTCATGTCAGCAATAAATATAGACCTCATTTTCCTAATACAAGAAGCCCCCGGTACGAGAGTAGTGTAGGACGAGTACGGAGAGGCTAGTAAAATCTCAGGCCAAACTAGCTGGCCAAAATCATGACGACCTGTATCTATAATGCACGAACACTTGCTTACGAACCCGCTGTAGGCGATCTTTTGATTCAAGCAAAAAGGATAAGGGTACGAAACGGTCATTGGTCTGGTCCGAGACGACAAGACGATGATCCTTATCACGGCTGTTTATGACACTGGGGAACTGCTTCCTAGAACATGTCGATCGCAGAGGTCTCGGAGGCGTAGACGTCCTCTGTCAAATTGAATGTGACCGTGAACATCGATTCTTTTGAACAACAACAGCCCCGGACAGCTGTGGATAGAAACGATGTGGACCCATACTTTTCGAGTAGTCGCTCGCCAGGAACAGAAAGTGTTGGAGAAATCCTATCTCCACAATAAGTCAGTCAATGTGATATTTCTAAGAACTGCCATAAACCTTGTTATGAAGTATCACTATTCTGCTGGAACTACTAGGCTAACGCGAGTTCGATAATGACTCCCTGCTTGGCCAACGTTTTGACATCACGATTTTTTTTCACATTCGGATTGATTTTAAGTTCAATTGTTTTGCAACTGTTCGTCGTCACATGGTGTATAATTTTCGTCATGTAGGATCATTAAATAACATGAGCTAACATAGCTTCGCTTTTCTCGATGTACAACGCCGGAGGTTGCAAATACACATTTGAGTATGAAATGGGGAATTGTAATACGGACCAAGCGAAATTGTGGTAACGGACAAAATGAGGTTAAAAAGCTGTGATAAGGGTCAATTGAGGTTATAAACTGATACTGCCAGTGAAGGCATAACTTTATCAATCAAAAACAGTGACTAACGAGGCCCACACGTTTTTTGTCAGTGAGAACAATCATTTGTTTACTATTGTAAAGTAGCGTTGTAAGATCGAAGAAAAGTTTCCTCATATTTTTCTGAGTCAGGCACAAAGTTTTATAAAACTTTCTTTTTGAGTGTTTTCTCAAGACCACAAGCTCAAATTTCAACATGCCTTACACTCATTTTTTGAGCCACGCATGTCAGTGGTCTGTCAAACAGGGCTGACTTTATAGAGCCCGATACACGCGTTTCGATCTTGCTATCCTCGTCAGTCAGGACAGTTTACCCTTTCTCTTTTTTTTGCTAATGCTCTGTGGGTTTGCTCCAGTCCCCACACAAAGAGTTTAGCAGACGATGAACGCTTTACGAACTGATTGCAAGGCATATTAAAATTTGAGCTGGTGGTCTTAAGAAAACACCTCGGAACGAAAGTTGTGATATATTGAATATACTAGCCACGAGTAATCGATTGTACAACCGATATAGAAAGTCGAACTTTTGGATTGTACAACCCTCGTGTGTTCGATGAGTTTTTTACTGGGCATAGAGTGTAAAGCGTTCGACGTCGCTGACGTCTTGGTATGGGGACTGGAGCACCCACAGAGATTAAGCAAAAGACGAGAAGGGCAACTGCCCGACTGACGAGATCAAACGAAACACGTGTAATCGGGCTCTATAAGTCAGCCCTGTTTGACAGACCACATACATGCGTGGCTCAAAAAATGGTTGCAAGGCATATTGAAGTTTTATAACACTGTTTTATTCAAACAGGCGACGTTTTGGCAGTTTCGGCTTTCTTCAGAGCCTGGGAGATCAGATGGCCCACAATCCATCAATAAGCATTTCCATTAGTTTTCTAGAGAAAAAAAAACAGATCCACACTCTAACTGCATAAAGTACTAACCAACTTTCAACATACCGCTTTTCAGAAACCCTCCACTGAATTGTTCAAAGAGACCATTGAGTAGAAATCACATGGACTTGTATGTGCCTTCAACATTAAAACAACTGTCTTATAAAAGTAATTACCGCACGTAAAACGGACGAGTTTGGCTGAGTAATCGTTAGACAATTTGATCTTATCGAACTCTAGAAAAGGCGATATTTGCTTAAATGCCAGTTAATTATAACATCCTCATGTTCTGGCCTATCAGAAAAAAACCGCGAATCATCATTCATTTGTGGTTCTTTCTGATGAAAGGAACAAACGAAAACCAATCTCATTTGTCGGAGTGAAACTTTACAGAACTGCTAATGAGCCTAAAGAGCTGCAAACAACATAGCCATAAATGTAATAGGTTGAAAAGAAAATTTCCATCGTTTGAAGGGGAATCTCGTTTTTTTTCGCATGAATCGTGTGTGATTTACATATCATTGGAAGGTCAACGCCGATTTTAATCCGAGTTTACGACAAGTTTGGCCGAGATGTACCCAAAATTGTGCGTCGAAAGCGCGCTTTGGTCGCAGCAAGACAACGCAAAACCACACGCAGGGGACAAAAAAACCAAAGCAAAGTCTAAGGAAATGGACGGAACGTGAGATTCTACCGCATCCACCTTATAGTCCGGCCATTGCTTCATCTGATTATAGCCTTTTCCGATCAATGCAGCACCTTTTGGAAAAACTGCCCATATTGAATCTTTCGGTGAAGTTGAGGATGAAGCATATCAAAAGTCTTTGATCCAAAGCCGAACGAGAGTGGTATTGTCGATCAGATCCGAAACGTGGCGGACCGATGGAAACAAATGTTGGTGGGTCGTGATGGCCCGTACTTTCAACAATAGTTGTTGTTGTTGTTGGTGTGCCTGAATATATGCATAAATTTCGAATGTTTTTAATTAACACTCTCTTTCCAATCTAGTAAAAACCCGATCTTACTTTCCCTGTCAAAACCGTATTTCTACAAAATAAGCAACAACGTTATAATCAGGAAACTTTACGCTGTCAGATGGTTACTAATAGTCTAATGAAAATCTCTGTGCGGCGAGGTTTATAGCACAAATCAAAAGACCTGAGGAGATTTAAGATTGAAAGTAGCATTCCCGAAAAGAAAGCATGTTTTTTGAGTTCTTTGAACCATTTTGCTATAAGCTTGAGTACCAGTACTGTTTGAGGAGGAGGCTTCGTGAGGCAAAGATATAAGCAAGATAAGAAAAAAACACGTGGCTTTTAAGAAACATGATTTTTATTCTGAATGCTAGAAGTGTTTTGGAAAATCGGAGACGTAGGGCTATAGTCTCAAGTCTCTGCTTTCGAATGGTTACTAACATTTCTGTGGAAAATTCCTTTCCAGCGAGATAAGATCAGTCTTTCATTTGTTCCATTTTAATTCACTAATGAACTCATTTATTTCGTTTCTTTGCATTTGCCATCTATGGCGTTCTTTGATCACTAAAGTACTACAAATCATTCAAATGAAGTTTTGACGAAAACTTTATCACACGTTCATTGACAGAATAGTTTCAAAGAGGTGTTTGGTCTGAAATTGCCGACTCACCACACAAGTGCTGCAACACGGAAGTGCTAGAACACGATATTGTTTATTACTTAGCTCCGTTCGATTCATAGACTTCATAACAGAGTTCATGATCCAAAAGCACCAAATGGTCTTTCAACTTTTATTCACGAGAGAAGAAACGGTTTACATCGTTGCGAGTTGGACAGATTTCTTAAGATATTGAGATTAAGAGGAAATTGTTTTTTTTTTAACTACCACTGTCACTTCCCCACATAGAGACGTACAAGCTTTCCATTACAACTACAATAGAGTGAAAAGTTGTTCAGAGTACTACATCCATACCTTTGCTATTGGAATAGTATTAGGTTTGGCGGAGAAATCTCCTTGACACTCGCGGAAAATGTAAAGTTTCGACATTAAATTGAATGCAAACAATAATGGATATTCTTCAAAATAAAGCCCATCATTATTTATGAACTTCTGTCTACAATCTGCAAGCTTTCGGATCTGCTCGAAATGCCATCCATTCGACTTTCAGTCAGAAAGCTGCTGATATGCCTCTTCAACTTGATCAAATGTCTCGAATCGACGTCCACGGATGAAATGCTCCAACAAGCCATAATTAAACGGTGCAGCAAGTGGACTGTAGGTTGGATGCGGCAAGAACTTTACTCCTCCCAACAAATTTTCCCATAGGTTTTCTTTGCGACGTAAGCTTTGACGTTATCTTGCTGAAACAGCGCTCTTTCAACGAGTCATTGTCCGATACTTTTCCTTCGACGCATCGTAGACTCGGCCCGTTGCTCGCAGTAGAGGTCGGCAGTGATAGCGCCATCATTCAGAACAAGTTTTGGGGCATAAATCTGAATTTTGCGCATGTGTTAAGAAACTGTTACCCTTAACCTACTAATATTGAGAAGTGAAAGTTGAGTTCTTCTACTGTCTAGTCGCCAAAGTGTTGAAGTGACCATGAACGATCACTGATTCTATTAAGCACCACTCTGATCGTTTGAGCGGCTGAAGCCCAGAAAGTGGCCCTAGTAGATGTTCTACGCTGATTGCTTTCGTGAGGCAAACAACGGTATTTGTTTCAAACCACCGCTTCAAAACTCTTCAAGTGCACAAATATCTTGTTCTCTAACGCATATGAAAAGGGCGGCTTTTTTGCCGCTAGGTTAATCGATTAATGTGGTATTTCTATGTTAGCTTTTCTTTTGTATTCAGAAGGGCTACTTGTTACCTGAGATATAGATAATAAATATCTATCAACAAGTTCATTTCCGGATTACTTTGGAGCTAAAGGTTTGAAATGACGTGAACACTCATGATAGATAAAGGAAATCTTGAATTTTTTTAACAATTTTCTTGAGCATTTAAAGAAATGAGAACAGTTTGAAGAAATAGGTAAACGGGCTAGATTAGCTGAAGAGTTCTGTGATCTCAAGGAACCGAATGTGACTTCAACATATAAACCAATAAGGAATTTTGTTTTGTCTGCATCTCGTGGAGAAGCTGCACAATTTCATGGGGTTCTATAAGCAAGCACCTTGACAAGAAAATGACTGAAAAACTGAAAAGAGAAAAAATAACTAAAACTTCAAAAAGGTGGTTCAAGAGGCTTCGGCTTGGAGCAACATTAGTCGCATTTTCTACATTCCACACTCACTTCCCAACCAATTCTTTAAAGTGCTGCATTTCTTCGTCTGACAGCAAGACCTAATGACTCAGTTCAGTTATCTTTTCCGAAAACCAGCGCAGACCCGGTTTCCTCCTTCATAGTAGCGGATTCTCAGTGCCGCATCATTACCGATGCTTATAAATTTTCATCGAATTCTGTAGAAATTCTTACTTTGTGTGCCAGTCGTCTTCTCCATCAACAAAGAGGTTCGATGGATGGCTTGACTGGGAGAGGATGATGAGGCATCAAAGTTAAACAAACTCGATTTCTGATCACTATGTATAGTCACTGCTTTGATATAGCGTACAGCTCCAAAACTATACCACAAAAATACGGCTCTTTCATTGATCTCTTACTATACTCACCGGAAAAGGAATTTGACAAAAGCGAATTGACATCACCAAAGTTGTTCACCGCCGCGCTGCATTGATAATGAAGTCGTTTGACTGGGACGAGAAAGGTATATGTATGGATAGAGAATTTCTGTCGAACCTTCGTTTTGCTGATGAGCATTGTCTTATCTGGATAGAAGATGCAGAGCCAGGAATAAAGCGGCGCATGAAGACCTAGTTTCATGAAAAACCAATGGTGCAATGATGAACATATCAGACTGCATGGATCTTTGATTACGAAGACCTCCTCTCACGTGTACTTTGGCCGTTCACTGAATATGCAAAACAACACGGAGGAGGAACTCGGCGAAAAAAAGGAAAGCAGGCGTGGCTGCATTCTTGTCTCTCAAAGTCACCAGACCAAGTAACGGATCCCAAATACGCGCTAACTTTTTCATTCAACAGTCCTCCTTGCGCTCTGTTATGCGACAGTATCTGGATTGATACCTCAACCACGTCCAAACTGTTGCAAACAACTCACAGAGCGCTCGAGACGATGTATTCTGAGATTTAGTCTGCTTTCACGAACATCTAGTCCGGCTTGTGAAGCTCAGATATTCAGAATTATCTTATCTCGTGATCCATGAAAACTCACATCGATAGCGAAGCACAGATGGGTCATGCATATACTGAGAAAGACGCGGCGACAGATAGTCGAAACGAACTGCAGAGTGGGCGCCACGAGATTACACCCGCCTGAGGACGACCACTTACACGACCCTTGAGGCTGGCGTATTCATTAGAAGAATAATCAGCTGTATTCATATCTATATTCGTATCAGCTGTATTCGTACCTGCTGATATTCTACAGATCACGGCATGAAATTCAAGCCAGTGGCCATTCTCGAACAAAACACCGTCATGGACGACAATCGCGAGAAACGAGACGAATGGAAATGTGCTGAGGTCCGCACGATTCGTGGAGGGAGACTTCAGTATTCAAGTATCCAAGTATCCAAGTGGTAGTAATAGGTCTCATAATTCCCTTGTTGTCCGGTGGCATAACACACCTCGCTCGCGGTCGTGCTGCTTAGCGTTTTGATCGATAGGCGTGACTACAGCCCCTACTAGCCGAGCTTTAAAACGGTTACGTGCAAATTACCTTGGAGAACTGGAGCGTCCTTATTCACCATTTTAAAGACTCAGAAAAAGTGTGTTTTTCTTAGACTTATAATTCTTGTAGCTTGATCCATGATACAGCGGTTCAGCACACGCTCCGCATAAAGAGTGAGATCTGGATTCGAATTCCGGCTGACGCAAATGTTTGTGCACACCACTCTACATTATTGGGTATATTGTGCAACATCATAACACCGCAAGAGGCGGAAATTGGAATAATTTTGATATGATTATTGTCATATCGTAATTATTAGCATTATCGAGAAGCATCGGTCATTATCACTATCACAGTCATTATCATTATGGTTAGCATTCAACGATGTAGTTTTGTCGTTGAGCCTGAGAAGATGTAGATGAAAATGAAAGATATAGATGCTCTTTTTACTGAGGAATCTCTGTAAAACAATTTCAATGAAATTTCCATCATTTCCATGATGAAAATGTTCACTCTGTAACACCTCGGTTCCTCTCCTCGCACCCATCATGGTTGTTGGTCTGTCTTCTTACGAATTTCACCGCTTTCTCACGGTCGGCTATGCCGCCATTACAGTATAATGAGGTGATTTGACGTCGTCGCGGTGTGGGACGAAAGTCTAACATGTTCAATTTGTTAACTAGATTACAGACTTTTATTCCGATGAGCGAATATTACCAAAGTTATGAACACTGGAGATAGTATCCAAATTCATTGTCTGTTTCATCACTGCAATCTCTTTCGTGTTGATTTTCTCATGACGACAGTAGTAAGGCATCGATATAACTGTTTTCTTGAATTATAAGTGGACATAAGTCTCCCTGCATGACTTGTTATTACGAATTACTCAACCTCTTTTTTGAAGAACAATTCAAGTTTTTCACATTGTACACCTTATGTACACTGATTATCGGCACTTATGTGATTTGCAGAGTTTATGCCTGCTGTAGTCACTCGACAAATATTCTTCGTCTCGTAAACAAATCAATTCATTTTCATTTCCGCCGACAGTGGCGTTGCCGAGACGAAGTGCGATCCAAATGGACCCGATGTCAGCATTTGAACGGCTCTATCCACTACACTTTTGCCACAATTCTCGACCAGTTCGCCATGATGATGTTTGTGGTCTGCAAAGATTTTTTCCTACAAAGGACTTCGATTGAAAAAGGCAAGCTGTTCAGTCCGAAAGAGTTTCTGAAATTGTCAAGAATGTGTCGTTAAGAGGCGTTATTGTCACCATATTGTTCACTGTTGTCATGCACGCTGCAGCTTGCCCCCGATTCGTTGTAGTGCAATTCCTGTCACCCTGTTGTCGACGACGATACAGTTCTCACTTTATCTGCGCCAGCTGCAATAATTATGAGTCTAAGAAGAACACACTCTTTCATTACAATAGAAAACTGAGAAATATTAAAATCAGACTTTAACAGTGATTTCATTCTGAATTCATTTTATTTGACCGCCTTTATCAGAGGTAAGATGTTATAAATAATACCCAATGATAAAGAGTTAAGTGCAAAAACATTTGCGTCGGCTGAGATTCGAACCCAAATTTTGATTTCAGTCTCTTTGCTAAAGCTCTTTTTAGCTCTTGTTATCAAAACTTTATGGTCGAAGAACCTGGTCTCATTACTACTGTGATAGTTTTCCCATACTGCAGAACATTTTCTTATTAACCTTGGGTTTTGTCCATTTTTCCATTTCCAAATTAATGGACACATTTTTGCTTTTTCAATGTCCTGCTAGATTTTTGTTCGCAATCCTCAAATGGTTGTTGAATGTTCAAAACCCAAGCATTTCCGTTGGTCTAACAACCATCGGGCAATTCATTGGCGTGTAGTTGATCGTAACACTCAGTTGACTCAAAATGGCTGAAATTACAGCATCCGGCAAAAATGCGCTACGACCTAACGTTCAAGAACATCAAAAACCTGAAAGAAATTTTATATTGATCATTTTCAAGTGTTTTCTCGAACCACGCTCAAGTTTCAATATATCTGATAGTTTACTTTCAAGCCAACATTCCATGTAGCCCTTCATAAGCAACCTACAGTCAAATACATGCGTTTCGGTCTTAAAAAACCTCAGCTTCTTAGAGCAAGCGTCGACGTACAATTTACGCGCCGCCGTCAAGTGAATTAAATCACTAGATCAGCGGTGTTCCACACTCTCTTACTCTTAGCTGGTATTTATAAAATCTCATGCCGCTCGTTTCGTGTGCGCGCCGTGCCTACTCTGTGTGGGAGGACGGGGACCTTTGAGAGGATTGGCTACGACGAAAGGTACTGCCCGACTGAAGGGGCTGTTAAGGCCGAAACGAGTGTTTTGAGCTCTATAGATGCCCATAAAATTGCCATATGACATCTTGGCTCAAAAATATTATCGAAAGATTTTTGCTAGCTGATTGAGGCCAGTTTCAAGCGTCTTTAGTCTTGTCATAAGAACCATGCATGTCATGGAACCACCAAAAGCCTGAAATAATGCCAAATATTTTCGGCTAGCCTCCCATTAACTCCAAAACACGCGAAAAAAGCACTTGGAATATAGGAGCCGTGAACTCACAGTTTGTGTTACGAAACGTTCCACAAAACCCTTAGCTGCCGCCTCGGTGGGTGCAATACTAGGGAAAGCGATAATCGTTGCAGAAGAGTAAATCATCGGAAGAGGCAACGTTGTGAAGCCTGTGACGGTGAAGGGCCTAGTACTCACTGTAACAAAATTTCATGCTTCTGTAATCAATGGTTACAATAGTTATAGTTGCACAGTACGTACTCTGCCGTTTTTTTCCTCTAATAATAGAGTAAAGAAATGCAAATTCTTTTTTTTTTTGTTTGAAAGTGTGTTAAAAACGCCATATATATATATATATATATTTGTTATATATATATATATTACTCCATGTACAAAATATTATAGCTCCGTCATCTGCTCCAGTTTCGACCTTTCCAAAAAAGGCTCATTTTACGATTGTTTTTGATGTTCAAGTAATCATTCGATAGCTTAGTTTAAAAAATTTGAATGGTGTATTTCATCTTCAAAAAGGCCTTACTATCACAATGAAAAAGCAAAATAAGACTTCGTTCCTTATTCACAGATTTCCGCTGACAAAACCTTTTCCGCCAAGTTCTAGTAATCAATCGATAGATCATCTCTTAGGAGTTTCAATGATTTATTTGTTTTTAAAATGGACATCGCATTACGCTGTGACAGCCAAAAGAAGATTGAGTTTTGCGAACTAGATTACTTCTATTATCCGCTCCTCTTTTCGATACCGTGGGTGAAACGTATCTTTCGGTCGCTTTCAATGTTCAAGTAGCCATTCGATAGTTCAGACCAAAAAATTTGAGTTGTGTAACTCATCTTCAAAAAGCCTTTTTATTGCGCTGAAAGAGCAAAAATGAATTTTTGTTTTTTATTCAAAGAAATTTCCCTTGACCAAAGCTAAGCTTTTGGAGTTCTGATAACCAATCGATGAAAGAGGGCTCAGGGATTCCAATAATCTATTTCGCTGTGAATATGGACGTCGTGTCGCGCTGTAACAGCCGAAGAAAGATTGGGCTTCGCAAAATAGGAAGAAAAACGCCAAGTGCGCCAAATTGTTTCTTTGGCTCTTATGAAGCAGAAGTCCGTTGAAGAAACAAGAAACATTTCTGGAATTCTTGGAATCTGATATATCGTTTGGTTGTTAAAACCATAAGAGAGACACTCTGGTAAATGAGAAATCTCCGAATGAGAAGCGAAATCTTATTTATGTTCTTCCAGTGCAATAACACAGGCTTTCTTGAAAGTGGCACATACCGTTCGAATTGCTTTGATTTCTGCTATCGACTGATCACTTAAACATTGGAAATCATAAAAAAATTCGTTCTTCCCAATGTATCGATTTGAGGAGAGAATAGTAGAAGTGAGGCATGTTTTTGCGAGACCCAATATTTTTTGACTGTTATAGCGTATTTGCCAGGTCCATTACGAATATCAGATAAATCGTTGGGATCCTAAAGATTTGATCTATCGCTTAGTTACTGAAACTCCGAAGGAAAAGCTTTGGTCAGCGAAAAATTTCCCATGAGTAACAAAACTTGATTTTTACTCCTTTCAGCACAATAAGCAGGCTTTTTTGAAGATAAGATATACTATTCAAATTCTTTTGGTATCTGCTACCAAACGGCTATTTGATTATCGAAAATGGCCAAGAATTAGTTTTTTTATAAGGAGTCGAAACGGAGGCGCAGATATTGAAAAAGTATTTTATTTTTAGATATTTTGAATGAAGGTTTTGTAGGACTTCGAAGATGATAACTTTTGTGCCTGAAAAACGTCAATTTTTTTCAAAATTTGCTAACATGTAATCTGAATTTGGTAACTACAATGATAATCTAACGGTGCATTGTAGGGAAAGTAAGTTGAGTTAGGTGAGATCTTCTAAAACCTTCTACCTAAACCCTTTTATGACGCTGTCGATCAGTTTTGCAAAACTAGGTCAAGCGTTATCAACGCAGCAAAATTGTAAAATTTGCATGATTAATGAAGCTTGAGAGATGACAAAGTTACGAAAGAACGGCTAAGAAGTAGGTCGAGAAGTATAGAGCTAAGAGAGAGCTCTGAAGAGATCTGGAGGATCAGTTACTCTCGGGACTTCCACAGGAAGCTCCACTAATGATGCGAGCCGCTCCACTAGCTTTTCCCTAATGCTCCATTCGTGAATGAGTATCAATTAAATTTCTATTCACGGCAGCTCCATCTTAAAGCACGTTTTAACAAGATGTGTACCAAAATCTTTGCAAGAAAATTCGCAATTGAACGATACCGCAATCAACAATTTCAACTACTTTTGGTTAGTAAATCTGCAATGTAATGTTCTCACAAATGTCATTTTTCGTGTACAAAAGTCGCCATCATCAAAATATTATATATTCCACCATATGAAATATTTGTGCTAAAAACATATAATTAAACAGCTTATCTCGCACTCTGTATAATTTCATATTTATAATTCTATATTTTATCTATTTATAACCTCGAGTATCACAGCCATCGTAGAGATAATGAATGAGTGGTGAAGTAAGTGTGCTTCGGTGCTGTAATGGTAGAGCACGCCATCGCCAGTATGGATAAAACGCGGGATTTGACTCCCGTCTGAGGTCGCATTTTTGCTCACCACTCAATCCACTTAGATATATATGAACCACAATTATATCGCGAAAAAAAGCAGTGGAAACACTGGAATTCTCGAGCATCAAATAGACAGCTTTGTTAATGCACTTCCAAACAATAAAGGAATTTGTATTTTTACATTTTTATTATTATCCCATCGAAAAAAAACACCGCAGAGTTATATTTGTACACCTATTGTAAATTAATTCTCGATTTTGAGCGATGTTTTCTTCTCTCTTTGTTATTTCTGTGGTCTCAAGAGTTTCTCCCAGTCTAATTCTTCTCGAAAGTGTAAATCCTCCATCAAAAGGACTGGACGAAAAGTCTTAAGTGGAAATGGCTGCGCTACCACAGCAATCCTCTTTTCATTACCTTGACCTGCAGGCATCACTCCACATCCAAACACTGTGGGGATTGTGGTTAGCACTGAAATCCTATAAGGGTTGATCGAGAGATTTTCCATGTCTGTAAAATTTTCATTTATGATTTTTAGAAATCCGAGCAAATGTCGTATACACTAGTAAAAATAAGTTTTTGATTTTTGCAAGAGGCCATTCAGTGCTACGGCGGACCTGGTACTACTCAGCAGCTACGCGTGAGTGACGCTGCTTTGTGAGCTCCAACTTTTTCAAGAGCTCTGATGGGTTTCCAACCCATTCAATTCATAGCGGAGCCCTTTCAAACGCGTTTACGACAAATACTATTGTTTCCAATTACAGGAAATTCGCTTAGTGCCAAGGAATGTATGTCATGTTTAAAACGAAATACATGAAAGGAAATGCTCAAGAAAAAATATTAGTGCATGTTTCCCTAGGTGTCATGGTTCAAGTTTGTCTTTCAATATCTCGTTGCTTATTTTGTGAAATAAAACTTTATTTTCCCAAAAACAAAAAAGCCACATGCGAATGAACGTTGACGTTGCGAGTGTGCTTTTATGTGAAATTTGTTAAAGAAGTCTTCAAAGGTTCTTAGAAGAAGAAATCGCATTTAGTAAACTCTCATTTTCTCGTTAGCGTCCCCAACTGCCATGGATATAAGGTCACTGTCAACGGCGAGATGAGCTGCTAAAATATGGATCACAAAATTTCACTGGTTTGACAAAACGGGAGAAAACTGAGATGACATGTTTAGATACGCAACCTTAAAATTCTGATTAAGTGTATCGCACGAATGACAATCGGAAGTACTGCCATCGGTGAAGAATCATCTGCTCTCTTATGAGTTTTTCATGAATGCCGATTAGAGATGGATAGGCAGTTCCGGTCTACAGAAATGTAGCAGTTCCGTGTTGCTTTAGCGGAGTTGTTGATCGAAGAACGGTGACGCCAATGGCGTATTTCTTACAAAATGAGTGTAAAACTTACCAGGTCGCCAATTCAAAACTGTGCTTATGGCACTGTTTTCAGCGAATATCATATGAGCAGAAGTTCCACAGTCTGATTACATCAGGACTGCTGTGAAGGCGTCAGATATCTCCGACCTTATCAGAGTCCACAGTGGAAGGGAATGGTGGGATACCAGTTTATTTGGGCGGTGCTTCAACCTACTCATCTAATCTGATTTGACAGACATGAAGACGAACGACGAAAGGAGAACAGTTATGATGGATTTTCAATTGAAATCTTTGGTGAAGGTGAGACCGTCAAAATTAGCTGCAACATAGCATGCTCATCAAGAAGACACAATAAAGATCATCAACACCGATCTATATATAAACGGGAACAAAACAATGTTGCTATTTAGAAACAATTCAGCGAAACATCTGCAGGTCTTAATTTGCGACTTCAGCTGCTTATATGTTCAAAGTAGTGCCCACTTGCATAAACGAGCTCTCCCCAGCATTTTTACTACTAGATTGCAGAATGACTCGATTGTCAGGTGGCAGAACCGTTATTCAGTAGAGAGTCGCCTAGGTGAGTGATCTTGAAAACCTTTCACCAAAGGTTGCGGAGGTGAAGAAGTTTGTTGCAAAAAGAATTTACATCTCCAATGCGTGGCGCTACATTATTAATCGACGAATACGAAAATTGAAACTTGATTACAGAGCATCATGATTCTTCTGCCTACAAAATACAAATGATAACAAAGTCGCCGCTGTTGAACCACAGACTTTTTTACAAAGATAAATAATTGATGTAGCTGCACAAGCAGTTCTGTGCCATCTTGACTGAAAAGCTAAACGAGAATTAGTTTCCCCTCAACATTCTCTCTCAGCCCTCGACAAGATTACTATGATTAAAGAAAGAATTTCAGAAAGCGCGAAACGAACACCATTACTTTTCCATAAATTAAAGCGATTAATCGATTTTCACACTAGCTGCTTTGAACAGACGGCAATCCTTCTTTCATAGCGGCCAGCCAATTACTCTGAATTTTCTGTATTTTCAAAGCGACCATTTTCACCACGGTGGGCCTTATCGAATTTTTATCGAATTTTATGAATGGTGGATGATGTTGATTAATGAGTTCCGTAATGTATTTGTAATAGTTCGAAGTTGGTCATGTAGTTTCATATTTATGCATATATATACATTTAAATGCATATATGTGTATAAACGTATATGTAAACACATTCATGTATCACCTGTTTCACCTGTCGCTCCGTTGATCGTTGAATGACTCGAACAGGTACTAGCAACACTTTCATTTTTCCCTGTCGCGTGCAAGAGTAGCCCAGTGAGTTTTCCTCGCTCTAGGGATTCGCTGAACAGCATGTCTTTCTTCTATACCTTTCGTGAAGAAATTAGACCAACGGTTCTATGGTCTTCCTGTAGATTGCTGAATGTCCAGAGGAATCCAGTCGGCAACGGCTCTCATCCATCTGCTGTCGTTGAAGCGCATCACGTGTCCTGACCCACCTTATTTTCGAATCTCCTGGTGAGTAGAACGGCGTCTCTGATCTGCGACCGTTGACTTAGGACGAACTTTGAAACTTTACTCTCATTTGCGAGATACAGGGTACTCCAAGCATCGAGCTTTCGGACTTCGCGTTCAGTAACGCCAAGTGATCTCTCATCATGCTTACGTAGCAGCCAGGTTTCTGCTGCATACATTAGGGCAGGTATAATCTTCGAGTCAAAAAGGTGGGTACGGAGTCGGATGTTCTTTGTCCTCTTCACAACATGTTCGATGCTCTCAACGCTCCCCAAGTCGCTCGTTCCTCCTGCTCAACTCTGGAACTAGGTCGTTCATCATGTTGATTTCAAAACCTAGATAGACGTAGCTGGAGCATTCGAAAACGTTCGTTTCGTTGATGGTAGATGGGGCATTCTAAACCCATCCGTTTCTCAAAAACAAGGTTTTCGATAGATTTAGTTGAAGACTAATCTTTTCACAAGCGTTGTCGAAATTGGTCAACATTCGTTTCGCTTAGCTGATGCTCGGTGTTATGAGAACGATATCATTAGCAAAGCGAAGATGGTTCAATTGTCGGCCGTCAAATTTCACTCCCATGTCGTTCCATTCTAATGTTAGCATGACGATTTGGAGGGTGGCAATGAATAACTTCGGCAAAATTGTATCGCATTGTCGAACCACCCTTCTTACGTCAATGGTGATATATTTATATATATAAGCACATATATGTGAATATGTGATACATGCACATGTATGTGTATTCATGTATATGCATACATTCATAAATACACATATAAGTGTATAAATGTATATGTATGTATCCAATAATTGTCGAGTTGGTGGGCTCAACGTAGAAATGTGTCACCGAAGTGCCCCTGATGGTTAGCTGCTGACATTTGCGATGGTTATATCGAAGACAATGGTGGCAAATGTGCTCCATGGTTGAGCTTTCCGTTAAGTATTCGATCATATAATTACAATGGCCGGCCTGTTTAGCGAGAAAATTACAACTGTGCCTGCTCACGTCACCTTAACCCATTGCGGATGGTGAGGGTCGATTGAACGGGTACGATAGATTTCGCGTGTTCCAATAAAAGTTCAAGTCAACTAAGATTCTAAGGAATTAATGCCTTTGCTAAATGATGGGGTGTCACTAAGAAGACTTCCGTTTAATTTTCGATAAAATCAGCGCTAAAGCATCCTAAATATTTGCACTTTCAAAATCAAATCCATAACTTTGCGGAAGGGTGTAAATTTCCAGTTATTGTTGAACATATTTTCTTATTTTAACATCACTTATGTAGCTATTCAATATCTTGATGAATATTTTGGTTAAAATACTAAGCTTATTGTGTGAGAAGAGTTCCATAGTACGTTCTAATAATAAAAAAATAGAGGTTGCTCAACTCGGTTTCATTTCCAACTTCACAGCGGATGTTTACCTATTATATGGTGAGATCTTCGTCTTTCGCTTCATCTTTGGGAAACTTCATCTCTAGGGTTTAAACTACCATTGAGTGACTTCTTTTAACGTATTTTTGACGAATAAAACATCGCCCAGATGTCTTGAAAGTCTTTACTTTTAACTGGAATTTCTGTCATATGCAGTCTCATTCTGTGGAATGTTCCACGTAAAAGTTTCTTGATTTTTTCTGAATTATAGTTTGTGTGATGCGACAAACGGTAAAAATGAGTTATGCTTAAATTGGAAAACAAATCTGAGATAAGGCGCTATATTATTCGTTATGCTTAGAAACTCTTTTGTTTTATTCATTGAAGCTCATTCATTCACAGATATTATCCTCATTTCTTGCCTCTGCCATGTCTGCTCTAAGGTTCTCACTACCACCTCGAAGTCCGCGTAGCTTTGCCATTATTTCTTACGCGCACCAATCGGAGTACTTGTCTGACCTGAAAACTTCCCATCTAAATTTTTTTATGCAGACGCAACTATTCTGGCCTCGTCATGACTTGCTATGTAGAAAAAGGATTGAGTAAATCGCCTTAATGGTAGAGACTTCTTGAGTTTAGACACAGATCTCCTATAAGAATTGTGTTGGTGAATACATAGTAAAAAATGAAATACCACCTTGTGCTCGCATGAATACAACTGAAACCAATTTATTGTAGTCATTGTAGTGGTCAGATATGCGTGTAATCACCTCAAACGAAGTTAGAAATTGAATATGAATGTATGGCACATCCCACAGGGATTGATCAATGCCGAGGGCTTTACCCTGTTATCATATATGCACAAATCACTGACGCACCAAATGACATCTTATCTCATATAGTAATACCGTAACGCAATCGACTAATCTATATATTCGTTCATCATCGTTTTATTCACAATCTGCAGTTTATAACAGTAGTAATCAACAACCTGCAACTTACGGCAACATATTATATTTACATATAATATAACACGAGAATGTAAGAACAATAACACAATCCAAATAATACGATGATACTAATTCTTGACTCATAAGCGAACAGAAGACCTTTTGTTTTTATTTGCTTCGGTCATTAAAAAAAATAATAGTAAATTTAAATTTCTACCCTTGTATGTAATTTTTTTCTTTGAATAATCAGCACCGAAGTGAATCCAAGTTCATTTTTTGCTACAATGCTCCTATAGATATCGATCAAATAAAAATTGCCAGCTTTGAACACTTCGCAGTTCTCAGTTTCCACCAACAGTGGCTCCTGTCGAAAAGAATTGTAGTCCAAACGAACTTGATGCCAACACTCGAGCAACTCTGTTCACTACATCTTTTCCGCATCATTCTCGACCAGCTCGCCATGATGACGTTTGTGGTCTACCAGGTCTGTTCTTCAAAGCGAACGAATCTGAAAGAGAAGGTAAGCTGTTTCAGACCGAAAGAATTTTGGATGTTGAAAATATGCCTTTAACAGGCGCTACTGAGATATTTTCGTAGTTTCTCTTGATGTACACAGTAGTTTCATCTTTCCAGCTTATCATACTCCCTTCACCATGTTCCTGACGATAATGCAAACAGAAGCCTCATCACCGCAAAACTATGAGTCCGTTACACGTTCTTCATTACAAACGAAAAATTGAAAAACTTGTATTCTTCGAACCTCTTATTTTTTCTGGAAACCTTTCTTTAGAACACTTTCCGTTTCAGTGTTTTTTTGTACTGTTCCCCTATCCACACCTGTACTCAAAAAAACTCAATTTTTATTTTCTTATAACTTTTTTAATCGCCATTAGATAGCCTGGATCTCAGCAAATTGGACGGCTAACATTAATTGTTGCATGACCTTTACATTACGCTGTAACAGTAAAAATGAGATTTTATTCCACACTTGAGCATATTTCGCTGGATACAGCTTTCTCTTCAGGCTTTCAATAATTATTCGATAGCACCAAGCTCAGCAAAATCAGTAATATATTCGGTGCTTGAAAGAACTTTGTAGTAATTTGTTACACGTAGGTGAACATTAAGTTTCACACTCGGCGCTGTATCGATCGCGCAGCGCAATTCATATGTGGCATGCGATTTGCGAAATGCGCTTTGAGTGGGAAACGCAATATTCTTTCAGGTGTAGAAACGCACCAAGAAGTTCTTTGCAAAGATCGAACATGTTTTTTGAGTTGCTTAAAGTTGTGTTATCCAACTGATATTGAAAGTCTGAGAAAAACAATGTCTAGCAAAAGTGCTCGAAAAGGCAGCACAATTATATTTAATTGCTACAGCGCACAAAGCTAAATCTCTCGATAGAGCAAGCACACCATCGAGCTTCTTGAGATTCAAGCTGTAGACTGGCTGTGGGAAGGCGATGAGCTGATGCCATCGTTGGGAAATCCATCCACATATCGGTGTAAGATATATGCGCCTCGTGTGAAATGCAATCTTGCTTCACTATAACAGCGCAAACAAAAGTTGTTTTAAAAAAACCAAAAGCACTGTTAAATTTGACGAAATTCGCGCTGTCGAATAATTTTTCAATTTTGAATATAAAATTTTCCTCAGCAAAAATACTTGGGTATGAAATGAATTTTGATTCATTGTTGAAGTATAATATGAAGGCTCTTCAACCGTTCAAATTCTCGTGATGTAAGCTATCGAACATCGAAGAAAAATTCAAATGCTAGGGGGAGCGAAGTTAACTTTTTTTTTGAATGTGGATGCGGATGGGGAAAAACTACCTGTTCTGTAATTTGCTGAAATTGTCCGTTTTTTGATTAAGAGAATAATAAACGTATTTCTGCTTTTTTTAATGACTGCTTTTTGTACGCAATTTTCTAAATGGCCACTCATTATTAAAGACTCGCTCATTTCCTCTGGTTTAACAAACATTTGGCAAATCATTGGTACATAGCTGATTACAACATTGAGTTTCTAAAATGACTGAGGTTAAAGCATCGGGTGGGAGAGGGGCTACGATGTTGACGTTCATGAACATCAGAAAATTGAAGGATAAATCCCGATAAAATATACTTGCAAATGCTCTCAGTAAGCAATGTGATTGTGCAAGTCACGGAAGCATTAAGAGCCGAAATATTGCCATATATCTTAGCTTACCTCCTATGTCTCTAATGAAATGCAAGAAAAAACTTGAGTGTTGAAGTTGAAATCTATTGTTTGCATCATAAGACGTTCCATAAAACCCTAGGTGCTCCTTTGTTAGGTGCAGCACTAGAGAAACTGGCTTGGATGTTAGGTGAAGAGAGTAGACCATCGGAAGAGACAAAGTTGTGAAACCAGTGAACGTAAAGGGCATAGTACTCGCTGTAACGAAATCTCGTGATTTTTGCAATGGAGGGTTAGAATATAGGTACCTATTCCGAACACTTTTCCTTTCCTTTTTCGATCTTCATCTCTGTGAGCTACCAATTTTCTTTCTTGCTATTAATTGCTTTCTTTTTTTGTGACTAAAACTAAAATATCCTTCCTTTCCAGTGTTTTCTTAAGACCACAGCTCAAATTTAATATACCTGATAATCATTATTTGAGCCACGCATGTCAGTGGTCAGTCAATAAGGGCTGACTTATAGAGCCCGATACACGTGTTTCGATCTTGCGATCTCGTCAGTAGGGCAGTTACCCTTTCTCGTCTTTTGCTAATCTGTGTGGGTGCTCCAGTCCCCACAATAAGAGTTAGCGACGACGTACGCTTTACACTCTATGTCCAGTGAAGAACTCACCAAGCACAGAGTGTTGTACACTCGAATGCTCGAAAGAAATTATCAATCCTTGACGCAAGTGATTGATTTCCCGGAGCTTCTTTCTGCTCAGAAAATGCTCTAGCGATCGGAGGAGATGATAGTCAGACGGCGAAAAGTTAGAACTGTACGACGGACTATACGGTCACTGCTAGCTCAGTTCTGTAAATTTTTCCTTGTAAATTTGGTGAACATGCAGCTCAGCGTTGTTTTGAAAATGTGTTTAGACTGATGGCGAATACTTTGAACAATGTTGTTGAGCATTTCAATTGTTTCTGATTCATGAGCTTGGTGTTTATTGTTGTAGTGCCAACAGTTATAATATTTGATAGGTGGGAAAAAGGGGAGAGAGGAAGAAAGGGGATGGCCGAGCGAATTGTGATGCACGCTATCAAGAAGGAATACGTTGAATCGACTCACCACATTTAAAAGCTGCGGTGGGACCACAGTACCAAATCAGTGATTAGCGCCTAAATTTAATTGTCGTCTCCTCCGCGTACCGAAGCAGCACCTTGGAAGAGGAAGTCTGATTACTAAATCAACTCAAATATGACTCCATCGGCTTACTCGATAACGAGCCTCATTCTTCGTGGAAGAATGGCATGCAATCTTTATCAGCAAATGGATCCTCATCGTCAATCATGATGGTGATTGTAATTGTTCGATTAAATTGTTCGAATGAGAAACAACTGAGTCAACAACATCGTTGAAATGCGCATTTGATGATGGACAATCCAATACTTTTCAGATTAGTTTTGTATCTAAGTTGATCGAATGTACTTCCAATAATTTATTGTGTTACTCTGACGAATCATCACCCACATGACTTGCTATTTACTGCAGCTGTTGCAATAAATGCCGATCATATGCAAATGATTATATCAAACACTTGACAGTTTGGTAGAAAAGTACCAGCCAAATACACTAAAGACATTCGTTGAGGAAGTCATTTGCCAAGAAAAATGTGAAGGCGGTACTGCTCATTATCGATGCGGGAAGCCCTCGCCTTGCAAAAATGTGCCGCAAACACATTAGGAAAGCGGTGGCCAACAAGTCAGATACGGCATCCAAGTGCATGAGTCTAGTAGTCACGCACGTTATTAAAGCCCCATAACATTTGCTTTTTACGCTATTTGATTAAATTACTGTCGATGGGCCGATGAAGTCTAGGCCAACGTGCCAGCGTGGCTGGTATTTATCATATTAAACCTTTCTTTCGAGTGCTTTATTAAGACCACGCTAAAATTTAAATAAGTTCTTTTATTATTATTTGAGCCAACTTGTCATGTGGTCAGGTAAGGGCTCTTGTACAGCCCGATACACGTGTTTCGTCCCTACAGACTCGTCAGTAGGGCAGAACCCGTCGTCTTTCGATATTTTTATATCTCGATATTGCCAGACCTTGACCTTGGCATCCACGATCAATTGCGACTCACTGTTAGGAATAAACCTGTATATAGCATGCAAGGACGACATTTGCTAGAGAGATATTCTTTGATCAGTATCAAAAGGAATGTCGCACGCACCCAGCGATTGATTCGAATTCTGGTACAAAGGCGAATTCGCAAGCGCTGCCACATTCAGCTTTCTGCACTTATGTCAACAGACACAAATCAAGATCTCTATATCTCCGGCGAGGAGATAGCTATTGCGGGAAAGGTATTAGTGAAACAGCACCAATGGGCGACAACACAACATCACATTTTTTACCGCATAACACACTTGAACGTAAAAACCTGGCCACGAATGCTTGCTTCGGTGTTGCGGACGTGTGGAAAATAGCGAGCTGGCAGAGGAGATCTAAATCCTTTCTTAACCGTACAGAACTCGTGGTTAGCTCAAGCCATCATCCGAGATTGTCACAACAGGTGGCACGCCGGAAAGGGTCACACAATATCCAATGTGCGCGAAAACTTGTGAATCCAAAATTGGGATCGCAAGTCACATAAATTCATCGGCGTTGTAGTCAGTGCCAAGAATTAAACAACCTTCCGTACAAATACCCAGATCAGACAGACCTACCACATCAGAGGGTTACAGGATCACGATTCACGTGTGTTAGGTGAAAATTTCGCCTGACATAGAGTGTAAAATGTTCATCTTCGATAACTTCCTGTAAGGGAGCAGAGCTCCCGCGAGAACTGACTATAAAAATATCCCGACTGACGAGTCTGTAAGGACCAAACACGTGTATCGGGCTGCAACTACATGACAAGTTGGCTCAAATAATAATGAAAGGATCTATTGAAATTTGTGCAAGGTCTTAATAAAGCACTCGAGAGAAAGGTAGAATGTCGAGACATTTTCTTGATCGCGGAGCTCTTACGTCTTTACTGAATCGCTTTTATTGTCCGCGAACATATTCAAAACTACCTCCCGTTCTTCTTCGGATTTGCTAAGAAAGCAGGGACCCTTCAACTAGACATGGTTTTTGAATTCATGCCAGTTAAGGTCGCGCGTTGCGCAATCTGCTGCACTATAGGGTGTTGCTACATGACCAAAAACAATACTCGCATTGGCGCTGTGAATATATCTATAATTTGTCCTATTTTCTCAAGGCGGTTATGTACTAAACATTCGACGCTTTCTTGCTATTTGCGTCTTATCGTCTTAAGTACATATATATTATACATCCAATAGCATACCAACTCATCGAGCTCATGGCCAAAATGTACCTGCCACACTAGTTCCGTTGACGATCAACTGTTGACATCTACAACGTCTCACTCCGCAAATAGGAGCACATCTTTGCTATAGCTGAATTTCTGCTTCAATCCGGCTATCTGTTCACAACCTTAGCCTGTTTGTTGAGAAAATTGAAACCGTGCTAGCTCTTTCTGTCTCAGTAATTCATGCAACATCTAGTGAAGACGAACAGCTATGAACTATGCACTCAATTCAATGCAATTGTAGAGAGTGATAACATCGGAGGTGGGTCAATAAGAACTTATTACCGACCCTGTGTAAGCCTATCAAGAAATACTGATTGCTTATAATGAAATCAAGAGTCGTTTATGGAAGTATCACGATGACCAAGCATCGATCGGCAACAATTCTTTGTTATTTAGTTGATCGTAACAGTGAGTTGACCCAGAATGGCCGAGATTACAGCATCGAGTAAGAGTACGCTAGACCTTGACGTTCGAAAATATTAGAAATCTGATGGACGACTTTTCATGGTCCTAGTTGGTAAAGTTTGTTTGAAAATGCTTTCGATAAGACAGTGTAGAACTTTGTGAGTCATGAAGGCATTGAGAGGCTGAAGTATAGCCGATTAGTCGGATACTTCAGCTTGCTTTCTACGTTTTCTAAAAATTGGAAGAAGAAACACTTGAGATCAAGATTGCACACCCTTCGTTTGCATCACGAGACGTTCCACAAAACCCCCAGCTGCTGCATCGTTAGGTGCAATACTTGTAAAACGGTTCTGGATAGTGGATGAGGAAGAATAGACCATTTCAGAAGGCAATGTTATGAAGCCACTGACGGTAAAAGGTCTATTACTTGTTGTAATGAAAAAAATTTCGTGCTTTTGCATGGATAAATAGAACTCAGTCTACAATTTCATACAAGACATTTTCTTTTTTTGATGCTACAATCTTTGATCCGAAACACCCTTCTTAGAACATTTTTTCTTATTCAAGACTCTAAATCCTATCATCAAAATGATTGGGCGACAGGCTCTGATTAGAGTAAAGTTATTGAAAATATTTATCTTGATTTGATTTCATAAAAATTTATTCAAGATTGGAAACACCTCTAGTACGCAACCAAATTTTTGTTCATTGCCTTGGCCTGCAGGCATCACTCACATCGGAAAGCTGTTAAGATTGCGGCTAAAAATATAATAACTGAAAAATTCACCGAAATTTCACCGAGCCTGTTTTTGTTTATGGCTTTTAAAACTTCAAGCAAATGGCACAGATATGAATAGAACAAATTCCGCATTTTCTGCAACAAATTATTTATAAGACAGCAACGAACCTGCTTCCTAGCACCTTCTGTGGATTGCGTTGCCTTGCAAGGTTTTGATTTTGCAATTGCTCTAGGAGGCTCCGTCACTCGCTCACTCAAAGCTGGGTTCTTTTACCCGTGTTTATGACAGATTCAACTGCTTATAAGGGCAGAAAATCAGTTGCTGGGGAGTAAATGATTTCATATTTGTACAGAAACGAGATGGGTGAAAGATAATACTCGGGAAGAAGTGGAACAAATGCGCCATTTCTTCATGTGGCAGGTCTTAAATTTGATTCTCGCCATCTCATTTGTTATTCTATCACATGGAATTGTAAGTTTTGTTTCAACACAGAATTCACAATTGGTTATGATCATATTCATACGAAAAATTTGTGAGAGATGACACTGATTGAAAAAATTGAAGCAAGACTTTTGCTGCGGAAAGTTACTGGCAGTAAATTTTCAGTAGGGTGTTGGTGAGCTTCCTTGTTCTCAAAAAAGTTATCCAATGAGGCGCTTTGGAAGTCATTGTTGGCATAGTAGAGGAAAGCAGACAAAACAAGAATCAAAGAATTTTGCTGGTTTCAAAAAGTGAACCGGTCTAAGATAATACCAGATACCAAGAGCCCATCGGTATTTTTGTCCTGCACGCATCCCTTTTCAGCACTTTAGAAAGAACAAATTTCTTGCTTTTCTTACTAGTTTTCTTACATGCGCGCATACGTCGCACGGACATGTATGGATTTCAGACCACTAACACCAAACCAAAGCGTTTTAATAACCATTCAATAAGTTAAATTTCGAGAATTTGAGTAGTGTGCTTTGTTTCTTAAATGTTTTAAATTACGGTGTAGCAGTAGAAGTAATTTTATTTCATACCGGAGCATTTTCGCTGAACGTAGCTTCTCTTTCAAAAATTTAGTAATCATTCGGCAGCTCAAATTTCGACATTTCCAAGAGTGTGCTTGTTCATTCAAATAGAAAGTTCTTATTACGCTGCAACACTAAAATTATAATTACATTTCACAAACAGCTTTATGTGAATTTGGCTGCGCGATCGATACGAACCATTCCCACACCTTACGCGACTGGAAGTGCGCTCCAAGTACGAAACCTCATGTACTCTTGGCTTTTACAAAGCAATCGAGTTTTTTTTTAACGGACATGCCGTTGAAGTCGTAAGGTTTAAAAAGTGGGAATACACAGAGATGCACCACATTTGTGCAAAAACCTTATTCAAACTTCCCACGAGGATTCAAAAATGTTCTGACTAAGCCAAAAGCGGCGGGAGCCGCCCTCGATTTACAGTCCCTTTTGCGAGCTTTGGACGAAATCATTCCAAATGAGGAATACATATTACAATGAAAATAAAGAAGCTCTCGGCGTTGATCGATCCCAGAAGGATGCGCCATGCATTCGACTCCAATTTTCAACTTCGTTTGAGGTGAGTGAATGCATATCTGGCCTCTACAATGACTCGCGGAGGCCTCCCGCTAAACCGAGTCAGTGCTGCTTATCTTCCCAGACCAGTCGGAGACGTGTCTGCTACCAATTTACCGACCCCGGAGGGATGGATGGCTTGGTGAGCCATGAGGGCGAGATCGAACCACTGACCTCGTGTGCGACGCAGGGCACCTCTAACCAATGCGCCACATGCGCTCACATATTACGATATATGACGATAAATCAACCTTACCCTCGTCCTCGGCCCTAGGTGTGGGCCGTTGACTCAAAGCAACAGGGCAAGCCCAAGACGTCTTTTTTGTATGTACTGCAAAGAAGGCCATAAATCCTTCCTTTGTGACTAGTATAGAGTAGCGTAGGAAAGATGCAAATATCTCAAAGGAAATAAATTATGCTTCATCTGCACATCACCGAGACATAGCACAGTCCAATGACAAATGTGTTACAACTGTAGTGGGGCTCACCGTACTTAGTGTTGCCTACGAGAGACACAACAATCCCAACCAAATCAAGGACCTCTCCAAACATATCCTGTCAACCCAGTAAGGGAAGACCTAAAAAACAGTAAGAAGCGCAGTAAAACTGACAAAATCAACAGAAGGACACGGCGTTCGCGACGAGAATGAACGAGTTGGGGAACCACAAAGTAGTAGAGAATGTGTTGCAAAGATCAAGTAAGGGAGCGCGTTCGGCTATACTCTTACTAGAGCAGTTAACGGTGTTGAACCCACAAACGGAAACCTTAGAAAGGCTCCACGTGTTACTGGACTCGGGTGCCGAGTTGTCCTTCTTGGAGAAGGATTACTGGAAGAACTTGGCCTATGGACGATCAAGGAAGTCAAGTTAAACCTCAATACGTTCGGCAACGACACAGTGCAAGTTCACTGGGCTAGAAAAACCCAGTACTCAAAGGTAAAAACTTCCCTCAACTTTATTCACCTGCAACAACATATCTAGAATAATTTAAAGGCCAAAACTGAGCCAAGAGAACATGGCCTTTATTTGGAAAAATAAAATCAAAATTGACATCGATGAAAACCAAGAAGAGGAGTGGATCAACCGGCCATCCTTGTGGGGTGTGACCAACTGTGGCCGTCGATAGAGGAAAAGGACCAGCTTGTCGAGTTACCGTCTAGTCTTCAGATCTTCTCAACCAGATTGGAATACTTAACCACTGGAAAACCCAGGGTGGAGCCGGTCAAATCACAGGCTCACAGAACAAGGGGCACTCCTCGGACTGTAAATCCAGACGAGGAGACGCCACAAGATAACCACATTTGCGACAACCTTGATCAATGGGAAAGATGTTTTACACTCGAAGGACAGTTTTACAGTGCCCTCTTACAGAATCTAATGCCCTTGATAGAATCAAGGGGAAAATTTTGACAAGTTAGAAGAAGGCGCAACCCATATCAATCTCTAAATTTTATCAAAAGCATCTTGATCTAAAAAATCTTCAGGCCTTTCATGACTTCAATAGCAAATCTTCAAATCTTTAACAACTTCTATGGCAACCACTGCCCCACATCGGAAACATCCTTTCCTTACAAATCTCCTTTATCTTCAGGGAAAGACCAGCATTGGACATAAAGTTCTCTAGAATCGGATACGTTACTTTGCAGAAAGGCCTTCCAATAGACTCACAAGCATCAAGAGACCGTGATCACCGAAGGTACCAAGGTTCATCGATAAAGAATGCTGAGTGCAACGGAGAATCAGAGGTTTGTCAACTGTCATGTACTTCAGAGCGTCGAAGAGAACGGGGTCGAACGAGGGCCATCATTGATACTGCCGGCTTTCCCAAACAGTCTACACCATTGAGGAAGTGGAGGAGATGGAGGAGTTTACACTGCTCCAAACTGCGTTTTTCGACACGGAATGGCCCACCCACAGCACGGTAAAAAGTCGTCGGGATCGTACTAATCATTTCGCCGGAAACTGAGTACCGAATCAGACAATATCGTACAGCAGTCCATCTTTCCGCTAGGAAGCGAGCATCTTCCAGAGAAACAGGATATTACAATAAGAAATGATACAGCAAATCATAAGAGTTAAACCTATCCACCAAAACACAATTAATGATCTTCGACCTGATGATCAACGGACAAACCTGACCGCAAAAATCACCCTCTATCTCGTACCACCTTTCGCACAAGAGACGACTTCAATTTGGGCACGTCAATCCAGATAACGATCATTAGCAAAAGCTATATCATCCATGCTTTTCAAAAACACATCAATTACAGGCCGTTTTCCTTCTCTACCTTTTCTATAGGACGACTCGATGTTGGTGAGAACGTTCCTTGGCTCATACCACTCAAGCGAATTGAAGACAATCATCTTCAACCTGTCCCCACACTTTGTCCTAGGGAACCACCACATCATCGCTCACGGACGAGGCGACACAGTCGTTGGTCGACCATCGAGGGCATTTCATGGCGAGCTCTGAGTGTGTCAACGGTTCCACGGAGCCGCTGCCACTTTTTCGGGCGAAACCGTGGGATCCCGAGGCAAGAAGTAGTGTGCTCAAGCGCAAATGGTCCTTCAAAGAGCGCGATCACGGTGGTTACTGTATGGTCGTCGAGGCTTAGGCCATTTTCGTACCCTGGCCACTCCTTGAACGGTCGCTCTCGTCACTCGTCTGTTACGAACTGATCATTTCATCCAGTCGTTCTACTTACGTTTACCTTACATCAGTTACCAGTGAAGCTCATCGCATGGTAAGCGGAGTTCACGACCCCGGCGGTGGACCAAGTTCTACGAGTCCTTTTTAACCCGGCACCGGCGATGGGCTCCAGTCCATGTATAAATCGCCCCTCAAATATTCCGACGCATATAACCACCTACTGGACCCCACCCCCGATGTTTAGGTCTTGCGGGGGGGAAGCGTAACTGCATCCCGAAGTCCGCAGCCTAGAAGCCCCGCAGTCCTAATTCACTACATCAGTTCACTTCATTCATTAATCAGTCGTCAATTATATCGATCTACGTTATCAGCTCTCACTTAATCATTGTCACAGTATTATCGTGACCGCGCTGTTACTTGCCGTTATTATTGCCATGTTCTTATTGTGTTATTATTGCACTCATGTACATATTTTTAGGTTGTCTTATTATCCTCTATGATAAAACTAATATTTACTCGAGACGTCAGCATCACTAGCTGTCAACTGCAACATTCATCCATCAATCAATAAGGCATATTAGTGGCAACGGCGGACATAACCCGTCGAATAGATGCTGTCCTTTGTGAGGACGTTTTCTTTTGCAGAATTTCGTTGAACCATGAACATCTACAATGCTACAATTGAGTAGTATTTTCCTTTATTCCACTGACCGTCCAGATGATAAACGATGTTTATTGCCTGATACTCATTATTTGAGCCACGCATGTCAGTGGTCTATCAATGAGGGCTGACTTATAGAGCCCGATACACGTGTTTCCATCTTGCGATCTCGTCAGTGGGCAGTTACCCTTTCTCGTCTTTTGCTAATCTCTCTGGGTGCTCCAGTCCCCACATTAAGAGTTAGCGACGGCGAACGTTTTACAATCTATGTCCCGCGAAAATCTCACCAAACATAGAGTGTTGCACACTCGACTGCTCTTGGCTGGTATATTCAATATATCATATCTTTCGTTTCCTGTGTTTTCTTGAGACCACTGCTCAAATCTCAATATGCCTAATAATCATTATTTGAGACACGCACGTCATTGGTCTATCAATGAGGGGTGACCTATAGATAATGATTATCAGGCATATTGAAATTTGAGCAGTGGTCTTAGGAAAACACTCAAACGAAAGATTGAATATACCAGCCAAGAGCAATCGAGTGTACAACACTCTATGTTTGATGACATTTTCACTGGACATAGAGTGTAAAACGTTCCTCGTCGCTAACTCTTAGTGTAGGGACCGCAGGACTCACAGAGATTAGCAGAAGACGAGAAAGGTTAACTGCCCGACTGACTAGATCGCAAGATCGAAACACGTGTATCGGGCTCTATGAGCCGGCTCTCATTGTTAGACCATTGAAATGCGTGGCTCAAAATAATGAATATCAGGCATAATGAAATTTGAGCAGTAGTCTCAAGAAAACACTCGAAACGAAAGATGTTTATTGCCTTGATAGAGACAGTTATAAGAGACAAATATCTTTTAGGAATGCATAAAAGAGCTTGCTGCCATCAAGCAGCGATCCGTGATTTGACTGATTCATCGGTGAAGATCGACAAAAGTTTATCATTGATTTACAAAACGAGGAAATCATCGAGAAAAAAAAAACAGAGAACGAGGCTGGGGTTCTCACTAGTTTTCCTTCATCAACACATACGTAAGATAATCCGCTACGATTTTGGCAGCCTAATTTGACCTCGAAATTTCAGCACTCTCTCCGTAATCGTCGTATCCAAAGCTGCACCATCTGAAAATCTCTTGGGGTTGGGGGAGTGAAACGCATTTTCCTATTGTGTTCTGCTTTTCATACTCAACGTATGGCTATCTGAACTCCAAAGATGGAGGCTAGGCCTGTAGGACTAGCTTGATACTCTCGTACAGACAGAGAGGATCTTTTGAAAAAAGCGACTCTCAGCAGCTTTCCATAAAAAGCCTTCAAGAAGGATTTGATGCTCAACGATCCCACTCGCCAAAAGTACATGCAGGGCTACTCGCACATACGATTTGAAAAAGGATCTCTGGTGCCTAGTTGAGTCACTCGTCAGTCCAAAGTGCAACAGCATTTCAAGAGGCAACCGTAACAAAACTGATTGATATGAGATTTTTTTCGCTCTTTATAAGGATTTGCGGTACTGTTCTATTATAGGAACGCCACTTCGACTCCTTGTAAAACGTTTTTTGGTCTTCCTCATTGATCAATTAGCTCTTGGATAGCACAATTAAACAAATTTGGACTATATATTCCTCCTTCGAAAAGGTCTTGTCGTTACGCTGAAGGAGCAAAAGTAGTATTTTGTTTCTCATTAGAAGATTTCTCGCTGACCAAAGCTTTTCCTCAAAGTTTCATTAACCAATCGACAGATCAAATCTCTAGGATGCCCGTGATCTATTTTGTTCTATGATGGACTTGGTATTACGCTGTAACAGCCAAAGAAGACTGGGTTTCGCAAAAAATGGATCGCTTCAACTATCCTATCTTCAATGCGATCCACTGGGAAAAACACGTATTTTTTGGTCGTTTCTATTGTTGAAATATTCAATCGATGGCCCTAATGAAAAGAGCTTGAATGGTGCATTTTACTTAAAAAAGACCTTGTAATTGCGCTGGAAGATCATGAACATTCCATTTCTCATTGACAGATTTCTCGCTGAGCAGAGCTTCTCTCTTAAAGTCTCAAAAAGAAAACGATAAAACAATATCCAGATCAAGTCTCAAGAATCTATAAATGTTTTGGTTTTTCGGACAGACTTCTCAGTGCTACATAAGAACCAGAAGAGAACTGGTTTTCGCACTCTATGCTTTTTTCCAGTTTTGCAAATCCCAATCTTCCTCTCACTGTTACAGCGTGATTTGAGATCGATATCTAAAACCAAATAATAATTAGAATTCTCAATGTCTGATCTATCGAATAGTTGTTGAAAACACGAAAGGAGTTCTCTTGGTCAGTAAGAAATCTATGAAATAAAAAGAAAAATTGTTTTTTGCTCTTTCAAAGCAATAAAAAGGCCTTTCAAGGACGAAGTATACCACTAAAAATCTTGTAATCTGAGCTATCGAATGTTTACTTGAACATTAGAAACGACAGAAAGTACGTTTTTTCTAAGTCATCAAAGGAGCGAATAAAGAAAGTGATCCAGCTTTGCGAAACCCAATCTTTTTTGGATATTACAGCGTAATGCGAAATCCATTTTGATAACAAAATAAGTCATTGGAATTCTCAAGATCCAATCTATTGACTGATTATTGAAGACTGACAAAGCTTTTACTGAGAAATAAAATCTTATTTCTGCTTCTCAGCGAAGTATCAATGCTTTTGAAAGTAAAGTAAGCCACGCAAATTATTTTGATTTGTGCTATAATATGAAAACAATAAAATTATTTAAGCATTAAAAAAAAACTTAGAAATACCGTTTTACAATTGGTCAAAGTAGTGCCTCCATAATAGAGCAATACCGGATTTGCTCTAGGTAAAGATCTTTGTTGTGAATCACTCCTACAAAAAGTAATGCAGTAGAGTAGTTGAATGGCTTTTTTGTGATGCGCTATATCCCATGATGGGGTACCGCCTCACCATTCTGCGCGTAGTCCTAGTCATACGGAGATAAATTGGTCCGATTACTTTAAGAATGCACGCGATAGGGAAAGTGGAAGTGTTGCTGGTATTCGCTCGAGTCGCTCGACGATCAACAGGACGACAGGTGACACAGATGGTACGGAGATGAATTGATTCTTCTGCAATCCGGTTTGCTCTCTACATTACTCTCTCCGAGATTTCAGTTTCTGTGGTAGGAAGCCACCCCAAATTTTTTTTTTCGAATCGACTTGTGAACAGATCTCGGAAATGTACATAGCTCCAGCGTTCAGGTTGCTTATTTGACGTGCTCTACAAGACTAGCACGAAAACTTTACCACGCACCATATTAAGTACTTTGAATGGAGTTGGTCCATTTAAGCGTCCAGGAATCTGTCAGTGAGTCTGCTATGTGGACCGCATCACGCCAAAGTTCGCAAGGACATGCCCAGAATGCCGTCCTACTCGCTCTAGCCCTTTGAGGACCATATGGGACGTTTCATTCCACACTGAGCGACTTCACATGTTATCAGCTACTGTAGTGGCAGCCCGCGCGCGTGAAAAAGGCGGCGCATCTTGTGAGTAGACAGACGTCACTCAGCATAATGGATTCAAGAAAACGAACACAAGCTTTTAAGGAGCATTATCTTCATGAAATGATGGAATTTCTTTGGAAGCTTCTGCAGAGATATTCATTGTAAAAGGAACTATCATATTCCATCTATATTTCTTATGTTTCAACGAGAAAAGTGCATCGCTAAATGAGTATCATGATGATAATGATTATGACAGCGGTAATGTTTATGCTAAGTTAATGATAATGGTTATTTATGACTGATAAGAACTGTCACTGTTTTGAGCTGTTTGTGAGGTGTGATTAGGGCACTTATACACTGCTAGACATTGCTGTGACCAACAGTTGAACATGTAAATGATAGAATGAATCTTTCTTCATTTTGATAATGACAGTGATGATGACATGGATAGTGGCGGTGATAATGACAGTGAAAGTGATAGTGATGATAGTGATAATTTCCAAGACCGACTGTCTATTAATCTCGGCATGTCTCAATACAATTTCTTATATTCTTCTTTAAGCCGAACACGAGGTGTTACAATAAACTTTATTTGACAGCTGACGTTTCGGCAGTTCGAAAATAGAAACAGCAATAGTGATAATGTTAATAATAATGATGGTAGAGGTAATGATGTCAGTGGTAATGATGATAGTGGAAACGAGGATAGCGGCAGTAAAAATGATAATACTAATGATAATGATGGTAGTGATAATGATAGTAGTAGTCGTAATGTTAATGACAGTAATGGTTGTGATAGTGATAATGATAGCACGTTGAAACGGAGTTAAAATCCTGCGCGGCAAGCGCGGCTGCTAAATTGACGTTGTGGCAGTTTTCTAATGAAATGTGGATTTTTTTCGCCACTAAAGGGAATTTGTAGCCAGTAAATGACAAAATATATGATTGAGGAGACCTTGATAGAGCTATTTGTAACAGAAAAAATGGCGATGCTTTCCTCTAAAACCTCGAATATTGAGGGAGGCAGATATTCACTAAAAGATGCTATTTTGAACTGTTACTGAGCATTGTTAGCTCTTTCATTAGTAGAAAGTAATATATAAGTGATTTCTTAAAGCAAGCCTAATGGGAGAGTAGACATTTTTCTAGCTGTCGAATGGCTACATAAACATTGTTGAAAAAGAAAGAAAAGAAGTCAGTAACAATTGTAAATATGTCCCCTTTCACAACAATGTACTTTTGCCGTTGAAACATAGATGATTTTTTGATAGATGAGTAACCTCTTAGCTACAAAACTTTTTGTAGAAGTCTCCTCTGCTATATTTCACCATTTGCTCACGTTAAAATCCTCTCAGTACCTCAAATTACCAAATAAATTCCCCCTATATTTCCATTGCAAGACGTGATAACAAAGTCCTCGCCGCTCCCTGCTGCGGCACATGCGGAGTGTCGTCTGAACTATTAACAATTCAGAGTTATCATATAAATCTTATTTGAGCAAACATGTCATGTGGTCTGTTAAATGGCTCTTCTAATACCCGATAGACGTGTTTCGACCTTATGGTCTCGTTTTGAGCCCTTTAAGAGACCACATGACATGATGGTTAAAAAAATAATTAGAAATATACTGAAATTTGGAGCTTGGTCTTCATAAAACACTCGAAACAAAGGTACAACTCAGATTTTTATCAGCGTGTCTGTGATAATGGATAGCGATAATGGTAATGGTAAAATGACAAAGATTGCAGCAATGAATAATGTTCATAGATCAGATCGATCAAAAAATTTCATTGCACTGCAATACACAAAATCATTTTTGACGAAAAGCTGCGCTTCGCATTCCTTTATGTATAACCTTGTTGGGCGTACTTTCCTTTGCCGTTGTACTCACTCTCAATTTTCTCACGGTCCAAATCAGCTACTGTAAAGGCGGCGTCTCTTATCCTGAGAATGAAGGCGCTTGTGGCAATGGAGAGGCAGGAAGCAGAACATTCTCGCATATTGACGTGAATGCCCGTCCCGCTAATGCCGCGGAAGCGACGGTGCGACGCGGCCTGCTTTTCAACGGTGGTTTTCAAAGGCCTATTTTGACTTAAATGAAGACACTATACAGAGTTGATGCCAATTTCATGGTTGGACAAAGACTCAAACTACTCCACTTAAAAGCAAGCTAGTAGACAAGATAAAGAGTTTTTTCGTCCCCACAGAACCACCTATCTTCTCACTTAACGTCAAGAAATCGAAGTCGGCGCAACTTTATCATATCTACTTGGGATGTTCTAATTAGCATGTCTTTCTTTCTAGATGTAAAGTACCAACGATCCTTCGACAAGTTGGACGGTAAAATAAATTATAAGATCATGGAGGGGAGAAATGGTAGGAATGCATATGCTAATTCTTTTCGTTCGTATTATGGTAGATGGACGTTTATAATGGGGAGATCAGACCAGTACTTGAGTATAATTTTCTCCACGGGTTCTTTGGAAGTCTCTACTGCTCTGTTTGCTCGTCGGAGTGGGTGATTCATCCCGTCCCTATAAATGGGAAAGTTTCTTTGACTGTTGCAAGTGTTTCTCCAACTATTTACAGCCTCGTTAAGCTGTCCTTCACGCCTTGAGATCTATCACCACTTTCTTATTTGCGGATTTACCAGCTTAGATGTGAGTCGATTGATTATGACTCTTACAACTCCTCGATTAAATGTCATCGCAAATGTTTCAGAGATTGAGCTGTCAGCTTTCATGAAGGTAACGCCAGAAACTTCAATAAACCAGTCCTATTGGTTGATGTTTTCAATCATAATTGTGCAAAGCCGATTAGTGCTGGGAATGAATCTCAGATCACGATGTTTTTGAGATTTAGCCTTTCAAACCTGGCAGCCTTTTTCATAAAAAGAAGGGAATTTTTGCTAAGGAAGCCATGATATCTTCATATGTAGCATTTTTGAAACAGCGACATGGGTAGAGCTAAGCTTTCGATATGCTAAGATATTGTCCATGTCATTATGGCACTTTCCATCGAAAGTTTTCGTTCGTGAAGCGTGTTTTTTGAAATTCTGATCCAGTATGGACGGCCTTGGTCATGGAGACAAATTCAGACAGCCGCTCACTCTACCTGTTTCTCTCTAATCCAATGGTTTCAAAGTGACATTTCTCAAGCCTTCTCCTAACCCCAATTTCAGGTCAAAACTGTAAATGATGAATGTGAAGATGACATGGTACTCTTTGTGAAATTCCTTTGAAATCTATGGAAAGCTTCAACTTCTTCTTCTTTACAATTCGATGTGGATACGAAAACAATAAAGATGAGGCCGGAACTGAATTTCATTTCCTCAACTGCACTCGTCTTTCCGAGTGGTTAGTTGTTCGAATGAATCGATTTCCATGGTCAAACTAGTTTTGAAAAGGATGCCATTGTTTCTTCAGACTCTTTCTTGCATAGATTCCGAAGAGCATCTAATCTCTATTACAGACAGAGTTCAGTATCGATGTTCTGGCTAGTCCTGCCAAGGTGACATCGTACCTATTCATTTTGACCTCTAACATTAACTCTTTATTAGAAGACTCAGGTGAGGAATGTAATATGTGTCTTTAATGGAAAAATAGAAGTTCCGTGAATCGTGTTTGCAGACGCAAGGAAGGTAAGTTCGAAGTATCTCAGAGAACTACAGTTTCTTCTCTATCAATTTCAAGTTTTTCATAAAATAAGCTGTTACTCTGAAAAAAAATCCCGGTTTACAGAATTCGAATACTTCACTTTCTACTATTAATAAATTTCTTCACTGAATATAGAGAACATTTTTACAGCATTGCCAGTTGTTCCTGATAAGTGAATAGTAGCGAAGATACGAGTACTCGAATTTTCAATTCTTTTGCTTGTTTCATTCTTATATTCTTCTTCCAGGTAGTTCCTGTGAAAAGAAGTTACGCAACAGAAAGTGCATTTTCTCAAATTGCATGCGCGGATAGCTTCTTCGCGACTTTTCGCTTGCAGATTTCTCGTTTACTTTCACAAGAAACAGTGAATCCAAATGTATCACATTGTGCAAATTAATGTAATTCACTGCATTACTCTGAGTACTCAACATATGTATTTTGTCACTTCATTCACCATTGGTGGTAAAATAAAAGTCACTTTTATTGAAATGCTTGCTATAAACAAAATACAGTTTAGGTTCAATTTCCGTCGACAGTGACAGATGCCGAGAGGAAGTGCGACTCGAATGGACGTAATGCCAGTAATCGAACTGCTCTGTTCACTACATTTTGCCACATCGCCCTTGACCAATTCGACATGATGATGTTTGTAGTCTGCACAGGAAATTTTTTGAACAGACAAATTTAATTGAAAAAGTAAATTGTTCAGACCGAAAGAGTTCCTGCAATTGTCAAGTATTTGCTGTTCACAGATGATATTGTCACCTCCTTCACTTCTGCTTTCATACACGTCCTGCGTCCTCCATCCACTATACCGCAAATACCCGTCACCGTGTTGCCGACAATAATGCAGCTCTGCTCGACCTTGGCATTGTCTGCAAGAAAGTGTGAGTCTTAGAAAGACACTCTCCTCCGTTGCAATGGGATCTTGACCATTATTTGAAATTCTTCTTTATTCTTTTAGAAAACTTTCTCCCTCGATAATTTTTTTCTCTCGGTGCCCCTAATATAGTACACTCTGCGGTGTTTTCTATTATTCTCTATTTATTGTTCATTTTTTGAAATAGAAAATACCAAACACAATTTTGCTTAATGTTATAATCTATTGAATGGATGCTGAATATCTAAGACCCACGCATGTCCTCTGGTTTAACTGACATCTGGCAATTCAATGGATCGTAACTGATCCGAATACTAAGTTGACCCAAAATGGCTGAGATCACAACGTCTGGAAGGAGTGCGCTGCGACCTTGGCGTTCGAGAACATCAAAGACCTTGACAAAGGAATTTTTACTAGCTGTCAGGGTCTATTTGGAAGGTCCTAAACCATAATATGAGATTTGACACAACTTGAAGAAGCACACAAAGCCTAAAATATTACCAAAATAATCAGCTTGACGCCGACGTATTCGAGATTAGGAAAAGAAAAGTCGGAATTTGAATGTTGCAAGCTCACTGTTTGCATTACAAGTCGTTCCACAAAACCTCGAGCTGCCTCCTTGTTAGGTGCAACACCAGGGAAGCGAGCCTGGATGTTGGATGCAGTTGAGTAAACCATGGCAACAGGTAAAGTGAATCCACTGACGGTAAAGGTCCTACTACTTGCTGCAGCGAGAATTCGTAATTTCCGTATCGGATAGTTAGAAGTTGAATGTCAATATCAAATTAATTTGCTTCCCTATTCGATCCTCATCTATGTGAGCTCAAACGATCTTTCCTTAAGTCATTTTTTGGTATTCAAAACCCAAGACCTTCCTTCAAGACGATGATTCGACAGGCCTTTAGTAGTGATGGAGTGTTGAGTATATTTTCATTCTGATTAAGCTTTGCGAAGACTTATTTAACATTTGAATTACATGCAATACTATAGCCATTTCTGTGCATTACCTTGACCTGGAGGCATCACTCCACATCCGAGCACTGTCGCGACTGTGATCAGCAGTGAATTCATGAAGATATCGATCCACAATCTCGCCATGTTCGAGGGAATAGTCACTTAAGGCTTATAAAAATTCAAGAAAGCATCATGGCTAGCATGAAAACAAATCTATCGTGCTTTACTGCGGATAATAAAAAAAACAACAACTCTTGAGTACACTGCACCTATGCGTGATGACATCACTTTCGAAAATCTTCGACTTCTCCAGAAATTCTTAGGGCTGCTTTGCATACTTAGTTTAGTGCGAAGCTCCCCGGAACAAGCTTACGACAGATGTAGTTTTCGAGAAACGAAAATCAGTTGGTGAGAATGATTGGGTGTCAAAATTCTGCTGAAGACAGGTAGATGAAAGAAGTACATATGTAGAAATGTCAGTAGATACTCCTTTTTTACCTGGCGCTGTTTAATTTGATTTTCATTATTCTATTTGTTAGACTGCGATACGAGCCACAGAGGACCGAACTCTCACATCCAAACCTGCGAAACGCTGCGGAAAAGTGATGAAAGGAGACCGCGAAGAGAAGCGAGCAGAAGTTATGGCAGAAGTTGCAGAAACTGGGAAGAGCATTCGCAAAGCCCAGCGAAGCTTCGCCAGGTTACGGGACCAAAATAATTGCTCTGCGACACCCTGACGAAACACTTACAGCTCGTCAAAAGGCAATGGAGAATCATCCGCGACTAGTACTCGGCACCCTTCAATAACACGTTCACCTATCCTCATATGAATTGAAATAGGATGAATTTGTTGCTCCACCGGTTCTCCCTGCAAAAAACCGACATGCAATATCGTCGGTGGGATACAGAACAACATCTGGTCCAGACAGAACCAGGCCAGAACACCTGAAGAACCCACCGCCAGTTTTTATCAACATCGTGGCCTGACTCTTCCCTCGTTACCTGTCAGAATGCAAGATTAACCGATCAGCGGAAAACTAACAAGACGTGTTGCTATTTAAAAGGCAGACCTCCACGGCATAAGCAATTATGCCCAGTCTGCTTGTTGTCCGTTGCTTGAAAACTCTTTAGTCGGGTCATCCTAGACGGGATCAGAGCTCTGGATGAAGGACAGCTATGCGAACAAGCAGGGTTCCGATAAGGACTTCGTATAATAGACCACATTTACACAATCACAAGACGAACTGACGTCTCAAGAGAATTCAAAATACCTCTCTATCTCACTTTCATCGATTCAAAGAAGTATATTATACCTTTCGCTTCGAATTTTTCTCAAGACCACGCTCAAATTTCAATATATCGCAGAATTATTATCTGAGCCACCTTGTCATGTGCTCTGTTAATGGGCTCTTCTAGAGCCCGATACACGTGTTTCGACCTTGACAGTCTCGTCAATCCGGCAAAAACTCTTTGCCTTTTAGCCAATCCTTTCGGGGTTCTCCAGTCTCCACACTAAGAGTAGGTGACGAAGAACGATTCACACTTCACTGAAGTCAAGTGAAAATCACCAGATCGGTAGTGATGCACACTCGATGGCTCTTACTGGTATTTCAAAAATTATTATACCATTCGTTTCGGCTTGAAGAAAGCCTTTGATTCAATGGAAATATGGAAACGGAAGTGGTAAAGCGGCACTGAGAACCAGGGCGTCCCTACTCGATACATAATGATCCTTCGTAAGGTATGTAAAAATTTCACAGCCAAAATATTGCCATTCCTTACCAATAACACCACTTACGAGGGAACGAGGGATCGGACAAGGCGATACAATTTTGCCATAATTGATCACTCCCACCCTTTAGAACATTATGAGAACATCAGAATGGGATGATATGGGATACAAAATTGACGGTAACAATTGTGACATCTTCGCTTCGCCGATGATTTCGCCCTCATAATACCAAGCATCATCTAAGCAGAACGAATGTTGACCGATTTTGACAAGCCTGCGGAGAGATTGGCCTTCAACTAAATCCGGCGAAAACGATGTATATAAAAAAACGTATGAGTTTTGAATGCTCCATTAACACATAACGAAACAGACATTTTCAAGTGCTTCAGTTGCGTCTCTTTAGGTCGCGAAATCAACACTGTGAATGACCTAGCCCCACAGCGAGCAGGAGGAAACGAACAGCTTGGGGAACGTTTAAGACCATCGAGGATGTAGTGAAGAGGACAAAGAAACTTTGACTCCGCGCCCACCTTTTCAACTCGACGACTATCCCTGCTCTAACGTATACAACAAAAACCTGGCTTTATTGAACACGCAGTCGAGAGGTCGGTTCCTAGGAGTATACCGCATTTTCGACCTGCTTTCTCAACTCGCCAAAGAAAGATTCCGAAGTTCCGACTTACGCAAGCGATCGAAGATCAAAGACGCCGTACTACACGCCAGGAAATCGAAAATAAAGTGGGCCGGACATGTAATGCGCTTCAACGGCAATCAATGGACAAGAGCCGTTACCAACTGGATTCATCGGGATGTCAAGCGCTTTACAGGAAGAGTACTGAACCGATGGTCGGAAATCCTCAAGAAAAATCTAGAAGGAAGATATGATGCCGAACGAGTTCCTAGAAAAAGGAAAACCCACTGAGCTGCTTTTGTACGAGATAGGGAAGAATGAAAGTGTTACTGGTGTCGGCTCAAGTCACTCGACGATCAACGGGACGATAGGTGACACAGGTAATATTGCAACATAAAATTTTGACTTAACCAGGAAGCAAAATAATCACAGTCGAGAAGATCCGAAGTTATGAGTCTGTTTTTGAGACAAATTTTTATAATAGACATCGATAGACAAAAACGGAGCATGACTTTCACTGCGGAAAGTTTTCTGCAATAAATTCCCCAGATGTAGAAGTGGTAGGCTTTAATAATCGTGTAATCGTCACTCACTACTATGCTTATGAAATCATTCTCAACAGACAGAACGAATAACCGGAGAATCAGGAGTTGGAAAAAAATCCCCTGGTGTTGTCACAAACTTTCGAAGACTGAAATGACACCAAGATTTTACTAGTATGAGCAGACATGAAGTGACTGCATTAGTACATTGGAGCTATAGTGAGACAAAAGAATCCTATACTTGAGGAGATTGCCATTACATGGAGATGTCAGAGTAAATTTGACGTTGTAAAAAACGCGACTAAGATGACACTGATGTGAGGCTTCCCTGCTCACCTTCTTAAACGTTTCAATCTCTCGTCCCTTGATGTTATAAAACGGCATCACTTCCTCGTCGTTTTCTCGCGATGTGCAGACAAAACAGAAGTTTCCATTCCACAGTTCGTTTAGTGAGGACCTACTTCATTGATATAATGGCGACAGATTTGTCATTCGATACTCTTCTATTGTTTAATAAAAACCTGTGAAAATTCCCGAATGCTATTCCCTTGTACCTTTCAAAGTTACTGGAAATTGAATCATTAGTAGACATTTGTACATTTTCTGTTAGCAGACATTATGTGCCTCTTCGTATACAAGTGTGTCACTCTGATGACACCATTTGGATCGATTTATCTGCCCGCGAAAAATTCGTAACTTTGTCTCGTCTCAATTCTACTACGTTAGCGAGAATTGTCCAATACAAAATCCAAAAGTCCTGTTTTATGGGTTTTGCGGATGACAAATTGAAAGCACCGCCAGCGCTGTAGAATCATCTGCACTTTTATGAGCATTTTATGAATGGCGATTAAGATGAATAAGCAGTTCCCTGTTGTAGGATCTAATGATGTTACAGTTCCGTGTTGCTTTAGGCGAATTGCTAAGCAAAGCACAGTCATGTTACAGCATTCTTCATGCGCAATGAATATAATACTAAACTAAGACGGCGAAGTCCAACAAATAATTTTGTAGAACTGTTTTATCGATTATTAAACGAGCATGTTTTTTTCAATGCCTCATTTCATGTGAGATACTGTGTACTGGACGTCACGTCACTCTAACTTTGCTAAGCCACACAGTGAAAAGTGAACGCTGGGTACTACTTAATTCGACTAATGCTCCAACCTACTCAATTTTTTTCAATGTGACGATGTCAAGGCAAAAATTGTATTTAAATCGAGTTTTTAAATTGATTTAAATTAAATTTATTCAAATTTAGATTGAGAATAATAATCATTATATACACTAGATTAAAGTCATTGTGCCCCGATGAAAAAAAAGCTGTCGAAATGTTAGGCGTAATAAAGAGTTATAGCGCCTCTATTGCCTAATTCAAATTCATTAATAGAATAGATTATGGTGATTTACACCCTAGATTGGTAAAGTAGAAATTAAACTTCGCTTGATAATCAGAAGTACACAACGCAAAGCATTGACAGGCCTCATTTTGTGATTTCAGTTTTATGAACGCTTGGGTAGCATTCATCTACGTACACTACCTTTCATTGAAATTCCAATATCTTCACCACTTGATAGTAGAAGGTGATTAGTTTACGAAATTGTGCCTCATATTATGATGGCGTGCTGTTCTGCGAAGCTTCCACAAGGGGTTCCTTATGTGCACAATCGGATTTTGTAACGGAAGAGTTAGTATCTCTATGTGAGTGACATTGCACCATCACTTGAAATATACCAAGGTTTCTCTTGATACCGACATGCAAGCAAGAGCTCTCTAAATCGTTCCAAGAGAATTTATTTGCTTTTCTTTGATTTTCATACGCATATTCAAAGCAAAGTCAGCATTGTTGAATCGTCGGCCCTTTTACGCGAAATTACTGAGTGCTGAATATAGCTGTATAAGCACTCCCGTATCGTTTTGATTGAATTGCTGAGAGATGCGCAGTGTTGACTTGGCAGTCTTCTCCACTTTCTAACAGGATACTGTCCTTACTAATCAAATTTTTGCCAGTAGGGAATGAGCATCATCGCTAGTCTCTTATGAGTGGAGGCGAATAATTTTTTTCTCAGGTGTCTTTTTGTAGGAGCTAATAATTTCAACTTTTACCTAGAAATCCAGGAACGCAAGTTGATTAACATCTTATGAGTTCCCATTTCCGAGCAAAAGCTAGTTACGTTGGCGAAACTCATTATTTTCGAATAAAATTAGGAATACTTTTCTGTTTAACGGCTCTCTACTCAAACAACGAATCACCAGGGATCAAAATGGAAGAATACTTATAACCAAAAACCTTGAAAGGAGAGCTCTAGTGCTAAATGAGCATGCAACCGCAAACTCATCAGTGGAATCGCAATAGTACGGAATTTTCGTACATTCTTAATTTTTAGTTTAAGTTTAATAACAATTAGTTATCGTGCACAATACTTGAGTGTTAGATAATTTCACTCTTGCATTATCAAATATTATTATCGAGTGCTGCACTTTCAATTTCCAAGCGTATGGTGCAAATAAACTACACAATTCTCATCTTTTGCTTAATCAAACACGGTATACACAGTGAAGAAGGAGCAATAAAGATAGTACTACCAAAATCTCTAGTGACATTGAGATGAGCTAAGGAAAATGAATTAGATATAATGTTCAATATTTCTTAAAATACAACAAGTTTATTTTCTCCAAAAGCACGGTAAGTGAACTTTTTGAATGTATACAAGAGATCATGGAAATTTAAAAAATTTCAAGTAAAACTATATGCAGTTCGAAATACTCAAAAAGGATGAAGCCCTCGACAGTGATCAATCTTTCAGGTATACGACATGAGTTCGACCTCATTCACAATAGTTAGAGGTGACTGAATGCATATGCGACCTTCACAATGACCCGCCGTGATCTAACGATGTGGCAGTTCAGTAACACATCCTACGAGACATCCTAGTCTAGGAGTCCGGTACTATGTTGCCGACTTCGAAGGGATGAAATTCATAGCATTCGCTTCGAGCGCTTCCTGAGACCACACTCAAATTTCAGTATCCTTGGTAATTATTCTTGTGCGATGTGAGTGGTCTGTTATGAGCACGTATGCAGTACAGGACAACGTGCTTTGGCCCTCTCATCCTCGTCAGTTGTGCGCGGCCTCACGGTTCATCAGTTCCGCGGAGAGATATTCGGTGCTGAGAGAAACCAACGCCATAATACTTAAACGCGCCGTCAAGTGATGAAATTACCGAACAGGCAGTGTTGTACACTCTATTGCTCTTGGCTGGTAATCATGAAATATCATACCTTTCGTTTCGATGTTTCTTGAAACTGCCTTCAAATTTCAACATGCCTGACAGTTATTATTCAACCATGAATGTGTTCTGTGATAGGCACGTTATACAGTTTGAAACTGAACCGACTGAACCGTAAGGCCCTATAGAATTGGTGAGGCTGAAAGGCCGGAATACGTGACTTTCACTGTATTAGTGCTAAATATATACATACATATATATGTATATATACATATATATATTTATATAATATCCCTTTACGGGCGATGAGGTTCATTATGAGCCACAGCTAGGCGTGCTGTTTCGGACAGTTACGAAGAGTGGCGCGTGCTCATTTAGAATTTCGCGTTCTCAGAGAAATATTTTCATCAAAAAACGATATAATACCACTGATGAGCTTTTATATGAATAATTTCAGCAAGGTCAACGCCAATATTTACCAAGATATTGCCTTTTTTGAGGAAAAAGCCACATGCTTTCGAAGAGGAATATATACAGCTGTTACCGATCACTTTCTTTCATCTTTTTAACGATTCTTGTCCATCAATAGCTTTAGAAATTTTGATTCTGATAGTAAGCTTCTCACTGTGAAAGATTTTCATAGTACGTTCAATGAATAAAAGGTGACATTTCGAAATCGCTCTCCAGTTTTCTAATTCAAGCGAGTTTCTTGGGATTATATAGTAATATTTCGATTTTTATAAACTTTTTCGCCAAGAATAATTGGATCATCAATGATAGGAGTTCTGTAGTTTTGAAGCAACTCCCAGAACAGTTATGGGTAGATATAAATAAAAATTATAGAAATGCTCGGTAAAGGCTCTAAATTCAGTCTTCTCATTAGTACTTGGTAATTCTTTTGAGAATGTGGATTTCAAAGGGATCAATTAGGGTATTCCTAATAAAAATAACCTTAATGAAGTCTGTTCTATCATATTCGACCATCTACCGCCACATGAATTGCATTTATTGACGCAGAAAGTGTAATTTTCATTAGAAAACTGCCGCACTAGAGAGCGCACTGGCAGCCTCTCTTAGTAGCCGTCCGAACCGCGCCAGCCGAAAATGGTGCCATCCGCAAGGGATACATTTTTATATATTTATATATATTAGGTGTACAAGTGGGATTCCCGCCTTTTTTTAGGGCTTAAATATTTGAACAATACATACTGAAGTTTATCTAAATATAATTTCCATTATCGAGGAACACATATTTCCAATTTTTGTGTAGTTCATAAATGCCACTGAAAAAAGTTCGGTATTTAAATTGGCTGAATTTTGTAAAAAATTTATTTCAAATTTGTAGTTTATAGTCTGAATTTGGCAATTTTAGGTGACAATCTGACGGTACAATGTCAAGAGAGCAAGGCGTGTAAGCTAAAACCTATTAAAACATTTCACCTCAGCTCTTTTATGTGTTCGACTGGTTTTTCTGCATGAGGTCAAGCGTTATCTTGCAAAAAGAAGTATTCGCATATCTTTATTTTACTAATGTTATAGCAAAATAATCAAACGACGGAATCATATTCGTACACCTATTATATATATATATATATATATATATATATATATATATATATATATATATATATATATATTGCCTTCCAATCGAAAATCTTAGACGCTTAAATATTCGACGTTGTCTGATAGAACGTTGATGAGGCGTGCAAACCTAAACACAGCTTCAGCCGAGTATGAAAAGTAATTTTTTCTTCATTGCTCCTTCTGCGTGAAAGAAAGTTTCTCCAGAGACTGCACACACTGATCGATTACTGTTTCCGAATTTATAGAATGACTATTAAAACTCCCGTTTAAGAAACTGCCTATTTCAAAAGCCAAGCAAACGTAAGTGCAAAATCACTATACCTCGAAAGTCGCATAATTTTTTCCGCTTGTATAGAACATCAAGGAAGCCATTTTAGGAAGCAAGTCTAACGTTGGAAACTTAATTTTTCAGTTATCGAACAATCACTCAAAAAATCTAGTGGGAATTTTCTGCCTGACAAGAAAATCACGTAACGTCAGTTACACTTGGTTCCCGAAGGTTAGCCTTAGATTCTCGTTCCTCAATGCTATAGATTTTAGTAGCTTAGTGCAGTTGTTTGATTTATAGATTACCACTCGGGTCTTTTTGCAATTTGGCAGCTGTAAAGGGATTTCTTGACTTGTTATTCAGTATAGGGCTTCTTTTGCGTATATTCTCTATTTAGCTGAAATTTTAATGGAAGGGAGATTTGTTGAGTTTCAGAGCGCCTATTGAACAGCTTTCCACTATATCTACGGCAAATTTGGTTATGGGTGTTCAATAATAGCAAAAATGTGACTAGTAATGCAACGACGGAAAATGTCACTTTACAGGCCGTACGTCAACCATACTTTGCCTTCTTATTGAATGAATTACCACAGCACAGTCATATATCAAAAGATTTTCTGAATTAAGAGTTCATGAAGTAGCTCGCGACCATCAAAGCGAGATTGTGTGCATTCAGTGAAATGAGTGCATCCAGTGCGATGTTTAAGGTGAATGCGATGTTCAACGAATAGTTATCATCGATCTGGAAAAAATAAACCATGAGAACGAAGTGGAGGCAAGGTTTGCTTCAGTTTTCTTGCCATCAAGATGCATGTATGCTGGATCGCTGCAATTTTGGCCGCTTAGTTGTGGTCCTGAAATTTCAAAGGCCTCTCCGTATCCATACTTCATATCGTTAGCGTATCAGGGAGTTAAGGAAATGAATAAAGAGAATGTTGAAATTAGTAAAACACTATCATTCGCATAAATTTGTCGAAAAATGCTTGTTTTCAATGGAGAAATATTGAAATTCTCAATAAAGGTTTATTGTTTTTACACCTTTCCTTATCATAATAAATGCAACAAAATCCAGTAAATTTTAACACTAGCTTTCTGTTTACTGTATACGACATATACGTAAGTCAAACGTTTCATCATTTTTAAATATACACGACTACAAGTCTCGAAATTGCTAACGTGGAAACAGATGTGATCGCAATGCCTAGGAGAACTACGTTTTTTGATTACAATTTTGAAGGCCTTTCAATAACTTTGATGCAGTTCCACAAAAAATCTCGAGTTAAGAAGATTCAAGTTTCTTTCATTTTTATTTTCACTGATCGATTTCCACAGCGGATGCGATAAGCATTTCGTAGCACCACAAACTTGATCATGGCAACTGGATTATACTGAACATTTGGATAATGGAATTATTTCAGTTTTACTATTGGTTTCGTCCTTGGCATTCTTTTCCAGCCAATTTCTTTATGGGCAGTGGTGAAGAAATAATGTATCTTTACGAATCATCAACAAACAAAAGCCTTTTATGTGATTTTTTATTTGGAAATCTTTCCAACACTTTTTCAAGAATAATAGTGAATCCAAATTCATCGCAGTGCACACTTTGGTGTAATCTCTGCATTACTCTGACCAATCAATGCCCACATGACTTGCAAGTTTATTTCTGCTGCATTGCCACAATAAATATCGGTTAATTAAAAAGTATCCGTCTCCGGCGCATAACGACTCAAAATCAGCTTTTGTCGACAGTGGCTCTTGCCGAGAAGAAATGCAATCCAAACGGACCTGATGCCAACATTCAAACTGCTGTGTTCACTACACTTTGCCACATCATTCTGGACCAACTCGCCATGACGACGTCCGTGGTTTGAATAGATTTTTTTCTCAACGAATTTGAAGAGAAGGGAGGGCTTTTCAAATGAAAGAGTTTTCGATATTGTCAAGTGATCGCCGGGAATAGCTGATATTGTCACTTTTTTGGCCATATCTGAAGCCGTACACATCTGCGCATCCCGGTCTTCCACATTGCAAATTCCTGTCACTGTATTCACGACGATGATGCAACCACTCTGCTTCATCTTCAGAACTGCAAGAGACTATGAGCCTCAGGAAGACACGTTTTTTATCACAACAGAAAACTGAGAGAAGTTGAAAACCGTTTTGAGCGCTTCATCTCAAAAATTTATGACAAATTCTAATGTTTCCAAGAACAGGGAAGTTAGTTAGTGAGAAGGAATGATGTCAAATTTGCATCGGAAGCGAGGAGCTTGAAAGGAGTTACGTGGGAGAAAATGTGAGGGAATGTGTGATTACTTTCTGCGGTATGGCTTAAAGTTGATTCCCACCATTTTACTTTTTTTTCTGTCGCAATGATTCCTGCTTTTCAAAAATATAATATCGTGGTCGAGCATGCTTTGAATTTATGGGTGCACTTTTAATAGAAGTCTGTGCAAGATGACATATTGACAAAGACGAACTACAGCAGCTGCGGATAGTTTTCTTTTGCGAAGATTTCTAAGGAGCAAAAATCACGTTTAGTAGGCTTTGATTTTCTTATTAGCGTCACGTACAGCTACACCTATGAGATCATTGCTAGTGGAGAAAAAAATTAGCACAACAAAAACTACAAAGTTCTTCTAGCTTCATCTAACGGACGGAGACTTGATGACACGAGTATTAGCCTGTGTATGAAGACAAAAGGAAAATGGGATCAGAATTGGCCGACTAATGAAACATATGAACGGAGGAATTGAATTTTGTTCTGAGTCAAAAAATCATACACCTTGATGCATTTGGCAAAGTGAGATAAGAAGAATCTCGGCGTCGCAATGAATGAATGTCACTGACGTAACACAAGCCGAAGCCTCCTTGTTCACCATTCAGAAGTTTCATTCTTTCATCAGATGACTGTTTTAGGAACGTCTTCAATTTCTCGCAGTTTTCCTGTAATGTGCAAACAAAACAAAAGTTCTCATTGCACATTTTGCACGACTGAGTCTCATTCCACTTGCTTAGCGGTCACAAAACTCGTTAATAGTAATCTTATTCCTCCAGATGTTTTGTAATAAAAGGATTAAAGGAGAAAGCTCCGGCGTTGATCAATTCGTGAGGGATGCGCCATGCATTCGTCTTCAATTTTTAACTTTGTCTGAGGTGATTGAATGCATATCTGGCCTTTACAATGACCCGCGGTGGCCTCTCGCAAGATCGAACCATTGACCTCGTGTGCGACGTAGTGCACCTCTAACCACTGCGGCACATGCGCTCTTCACAATTCGATAGGAATGGCTTTTATACCTTTCGGTATAAACAAAAAAGAAACAAAAACAAAAAACAAATTATATCTTCCGTTTCGAGGTTTCCTTAAGACCACGCTCATATTTCAACATATTTCGTAATTACTATTAGCCAACATGTTATGTGGTCTGTCAAATGGGCTTATAGAGCCCCATAGACGTGCTTGGACCTTGCCAGTCTCATCAGTCGGGCGGTACCCTTCGTCTTTAGCCAATTCTCTGGGAGCGCTCAGTCCCCTATACTAAGAGTTGGCGAAGACAAATATTATACACTGCATGTCAAGTGAAATTATCAATGAACACACAGCGTTGTACACTGGATTGCTTTTGGGTGGTACCGCTAATATATCACACCTTTCGTTTCGAGTATTTTCTAAAGGCCACTTAAATTTTTACCAACCAAGAGCAATCGAGTGTATTGTGTGTTCAGTGATAATTTCACTTACAGTGTATAATGTTCGTCGTCGCCAACTCTTAGTATAGGGGGCTGAGTGCGCCCAGAGAATTGGTTAAAAACAAAGGGTACTGCCCAGCTGATGAGACTGGCGAAGTGGAAACAAGTGTTTCGGTCTCTATAAGTCGCCCCATTTAACAGATCACATGACATGCTGGCTCAAATAATAATTACGGGATATGTTGTAATAAACGACGTTCAGTTTAGAATCTTGTCGGCTCACCACAAATCATCTATAACCTTGTTCATTGATGAACAAACACAAGGCTGTCATGAATTTTTATGGCATACATTTTGAACGCTTCGTCTTTATTGAACTCGCGATAAAATGGTAATGGTCATCACAGCCGTCGCACTGAGAGGAATCAAGTAGTGCTGAGAAGCGCACAAATGAAGCAGTATACCAACGTTGCCTTCTTCTACTTTCATACTAGACTCCAGCCACGCTGAAGTGGGGTGACTTCTACTCTACAGTAATCACATTGAGTGATGCTTTTAGTACGACATCGTAATGGAAACTGCAAGGATTTAACTGTGGAGAAACTGCTCTTCGCTCATCACTTCAGCTGAGCAGTACGGATCTGCTATGTCATGAATACTTACAACACGCAAGGCTATCGTCACCCTCACGGAACTATTACAAAGCGGAACTATTGCAACACGGCACTGCTATAACACGAAACTGCTAAAACGTGAAACTGCTTAATCATTTCCTTACATCGTACATAAAAAAATCATAATAGAGCCTATTATTCTACGGCGCGACAGTGCTTTCGACTTCTCATTCACGATACAGACAAAACAGAATATTTCGTCAAATAGGATTAATCTCGCTGTGACACTGGTTCAAAATGAAGCTCTCTTTTTCCACTACATTAGCCATGTCACTTACATGTAGACGTAAAAGCTCTCCATTGACACTCCATACACGCAGCACACTGAGTGAAAGGTTTTGAAAGTATTGCGTTCGAGCCGTCTCCGGATTGTAATTTGCGAAATGACGAATGGGTACTTCCCCCTTCAATTGCTAAACTGTCGAAGCAATGATAAACAATCACTGATTTCATTGAGTATCACCTCATTTGTTAAAAAGGTTGAAACCACAAAATGACCCTGTCGATGTTCTACAAGGTATTGTTTTAATAAAACAAGTGACAATATTAATCTGAGAGCGTCGTATCAATAAAATTTTCACATGGATAAAGACTTTGATTTAGCGACAGCATCTCTAAGCATAGTGGCTTTCTGCAGCCAGATAAATCGAATGAAATGATATCACTATGCTGACTTATTTTCGTATTCAAAGGGATACCTACTACCTGGCAACTCGGAGAAAGGAGGTAAATCCTGAAGATTTTTCGTCCATTGACGGAACAAATGAGACTTCTACGTGCAAAATGAATAACAAATGTTGTTTAAATGAGAAGAATAGCTTAAGGACTAATCTAAATTCTGGGCTTCTTTTCAAAGTTGGCATCTTTTACCCGATCGATTGCTCTTTTTTCCAGTCGATGGGTTTTCTTGGTTGCTTGTAGTTAACATTTCGGCAAATACGTCTTCTTCAGAGCGTGAACGTACTATTCATTGTAACGTTACATATACAATTATGTGCTGAGGAAAAAAACATGGAAGTCTAGGAAATTAATAAGCGATAACTATTTTAAGAAAAGCCACCCACCGTGCAATCGAGCCCAGAGACTACTATGTACTATACGCAGGATAACGTTTGAACCCGTCCCATGTCACTGGGTCAAATCAACAATAGGTGTCAGCTGATGCCCAGGCTACAAAATCAATCTGAGACAAGGCGCCATATGGTTGGTAATGTCAAGACACCCTCCCTTTTTGTTCATTTGCGAATAGCTGGAATTTATCTAGAAGCTTCAAGGGTTTTTCGCGCCGATGTTTTTGTTCGTGCCTTGAGATTTTGACTACAACTTCGAAGTCGCCATTTTTGTGTCTTTGTATACTGTGAGTACCTAGAGGTTTATTTCGGGTCTTTCTTTGTTTTTCCGTCTAAGTGTTCTTCCATGCGGATGTGAAGTGGTCTACTTGCTTCGCCAATGTATTCATTATCCCAATATTGTTTTCTCTACATATCGTGGAACTTAGATGAAATAATGACGTTCTGTTGACATGCACCTTGATGAGAAACTTAAAACGTTGAAAATGGTGATTAAAGAGTCTCCGGTTTAGCGTCATGTCAGTTGTGCTTTCTACAACGTCCACTTTACTTCTCAACTCGATGCACTCTGATTCTCTATAGTGTAGCATTCGTGTGTTTGACAACAAGATCTGTTAACTTAATCTGTTAATTTTTTCTACAAGCATTACGGTACGGCTATCCATTTCTATTCTCATATTATTGCCTTCTTAGTACGACATCATTTCCAGCCAGCCTGTGAATCCTTCAGTCAAATTCTGTAGAAGTTCTCATTATGGACATCACTAGACTTCTTCGTCAACAAAAAGATTCTTAAGAAGGGTACTTAATTCGATTATAGATGTTCTGTTTTTGGTGAATTTGGAAAAATAAAAAATTCAAGTCGCATCATCACAGTTGAGAAGGCGAGGCTAAACTAATCAATTATCGTCCGCTCTTTATCAGCAAAATCTGTCAAAATACTCGTTTTTGAGATTGTTTAGATTAAACAAGTTGAGAATCTCCGAGCTTCTGGATTAGTCAAAGAGCTGACGCGCCGATCCCACTCAAAGATACGCGCTCAGTACTAAAGCCACTGTTGCCTTGTGAACAACTTGATGCAAAAAATAAAGGAGATATCTTCAGTCGGATCTGCAATGCTCAAACTTTCAGGTGCTAAGTGGATGTTGCAAAATTGACATCAAGCCGTCGCCGTTCAATAAGCAGTTGATAGCACAAATCTCAAGGATTTTAATGGTGTGTTTGCCTTTTGAAAAAAAAAACCTCCGCGAGCTGTAGCAACAGGAATAAAATTATGTTGCACACCTGAGTATCTTTCGCTAGACAGAGCTTTCCTCTCAAGCATTCATGTCTCATTCGATAGCGCAAATATTAGCAATTTCAATAATACACTTAGTTTTTAAGAAAGACTTTTTATTGCATCGTTACAGCTAAGAGATTATTGAGTTTTGGACTGGGCGCGCATCGTACTGGTGCCGAGTGTGAAACTTAATCTTTTAGCTGTAACATCACGTTATAACGTACTTCTCAAAACCAAACTTATCATTGAGATTGCTGAGATTTGTGCTATCAAATGATTACTGAAAGTCTGAATGACTGCCTCTGCCCAGCGAAAGATGCTTGGGTGTGAAGGAAAAATGACCTCCACCTTTACAGTATAACATAAAGATCATTTGAAAAACAAAATGCACTCTTTATATTCCCCATATTCAAACTATTGTGAACTTACCAAAGCCTCAAAAAGGAGTAAAAAATATTTTTTTACATGGGTGCGCATAGGGGTCTACCGAGAATACTTCTCTGGAGACTCATATTTCCGACCAATAGGTTGCATAATGCCGATGTTCTAAGCCTTCTGTTCTAACACAGTTGTTTCTTACCGCCCATAATTCTTTTACTCTCCATAAGTACTCAACATTTTCTAACTTGCTTCAACTCTGAATAATTGGAAATAAACGAATGGCTGAGATATTCAATCTTGATAAAATTTCTTCTTGATAAAAAAATAAAGTAAAATAGAATAAAAAATGAAAAATTTCCAATCTTTGCTTACTATGATGACTCTTGGGTCTTATATAAAATTAGGGAGGAGCAAAACTAAAGACTTTCCTTGTTATTCTCTTTGTACGATGCAATACAATTAATTATATTCCAAATTCAGCACGACTGAGTAATAAAACAGCGCTTAACTGTCAGAAAACAAGTATAACTGAACCAAAAGCACATAATCGAGTAGAGGAAGTCTTGTTCAATCAAAGCAATACAAGAGCTCCTAAAATTTTTTGCCGACGAAAAAAAAAACTCAACTAAAGAACGAAAAGCGCGTAATTCGCTCTGCACGCATCGATTTGTGTAGCCATCCGTTGGTGGGTTAATACATTAGCGAAGAGTTGCCACAGTGTTCGAATTAGAAGGTAATGGGTGGTTTATGAAGAGCGGTTTCCACACATTACATGCATGACATAGAATTGATTATTTTTGGTCAAAATTCTAGGACAAATCGGCGTTCCTCTCACTAAGCGTTTTTATATATCCCTTCAATAATGATTTGTCTTGTGATGCCGACAAGATTTGCTTAAAATCAGAATTTTAGAATATAATAACAAGAGAATCCTCTCTCAAGTCGAAACTGCGCATTTAAAATGCAAACGCTAACTTTTTCATTGTTCGTATAGGAAGAGTGTGGGTTTCTCGCTGAGATGCGGGAGGAATTTTCGCCACATGGGCTCCGTTTTTGCTAAAATTATCCTCATAAAAGAAACTCCAATGATATTCCATCATCTTATGACGATAATTTTTTTCAGACTTCCAAGCTGCTAAAGGAATTCTCTCCATATCCATAGTGATCGATCCTGCGCCAATACAAGTCCGCGAAGTCGAATTACGCCACCGAAATGAGATTTTACGTCGCGCGGCGTTCTACGAAACGTATCACGTAGGCTTGAAAGGGATAAGATACTTTCTCAGTGAACAGAGGTATTTCTGAAGACTTCTAGTAATCTATTCGAAGGTTCACATCCAGCAGTGTCATTAATATGCTATGCTTCTAAACAGCCATTGCTATCATATTGTAACAACAAAATTGAAGTATGTTTCACACTAGGTGTGCTTTATTTGCTCGGGTGGAGTCTGTTGATGGTTTTGCTAGAATTTTGATAGTCATTCAATATTTTAAATGTTGCCGGTGTCAAAACCAAAACTGATTTAACAAAAACTTTTTATTGAACGCTGTAAGAACGAAAAAAAGATCATGCTTTACACCCCAGGTACTTTGCCTTTCGAATTTCGCATGGAGATTAGAGCACTTACAAGTGGCGTTAGTGTGCTTATCGCTATGAAAAAATGAAATATCACGAAGAAAACTTTACATAGGTATTTCAGTCAGAGAGATCAGAAAGATCACATGTTGGGAAATTTGAAGTGTTTCTATGTAATGCACATTCCTACAAAAAGAGGGCTCATTTTAGACGGCTAATTAACATTTTTGGTTTCTTTTGGTTCTAAGGGGACAAATGAATAGCCGACTAATTAGCTGGGCAGGAAATTTCATAGAGGTATTAGGAATAATTTGAAAACTTAGATTTTTGTCCAGAGCACTACGTGACCGGTTTTTGAAAAGGCCACTTTATAACGATGCAAAACCGAAATAAAACTATTTCTTAGACGCGCATATTTCTCGCCGAATAGAGCTCTTTCTTGTGCCTGATAGTAATCATTCGATGTGTCATGCTTGATGATTCGAAAGCTGCGCTTGTTTTCTAGAACAATCGTTTCTTTTCAACGCAGCAGGGAGAATAATATGGAATCACAACTTGGCCAATCACGGGCCGGTAGGCGAGTCAGCAATGAGAGTTGCGCAATGATCGGTCGATTTTCTACCGATCATATGCTAGTGCGAATTTTTGTTATTCAATTGAAATTTTTTCTCTGCTTGAAAGAAAAACTTCAGATAAAACCTATGACCCTGACTACAAAAAGAAGACTTTTATTTTACCATGAATGCAGATAAATTAATCATCATTGTGATCACCTTGATGGAATTCAGGAAGATAGGACGTCGTGACTGCTTCAAACAATGACTCGAAGACAGTCAGATACTACGAAATCCTACCTGCACGTTCATATGCGCAAAAATAGAAAGATAATTGCGCAGCCCGCATTGCTGCTTCGCCGAGCGACCGGTGTATTGGCCAAACACCACCTTGCTCGCGCATGTGAATCAATCTCATTTTCCTGCTGCATTACGAAAAACGGTCTTTTCAGGATATAAGCACAGCATTGAAATTAGCAAAGATTACATTATCGAATGATCAATAATAGCTAGGAGAAAGAGCTCTATCCGGCAAAAAATATTTGCACGTAAAGCACGAGCTGTTTTCTTCTTTAAGAACGTCAAAAAGGCTTCTCTACCACCAGGCCACGTAGGACTCTAGCCAAAAATCTAAGCTTTTAGTTGATCATTAACACTTCTTTGAAAAGGTTGGGCATTCACTTGTCTCCTTATAATCAAGAAGAACCTTTTTTTTTCTTACTTTATCACGTATTTGTGGTTATTTGATAGCTTCATAGATGCTTATTTCAAGCCAGGCTTGTTCTGTGAGAAGGCCTTTGTTATATGCGCTGCTGATCAAAAAAGGTAATGTTATGCTTTTGGTGTATTCAGAGTGTTGTATATTCTATACAGAAGAACTGTGCTGCCAGTTGTATAAAAGATTTTAAATTCCAATAAAAGCTTTATTGCTACTGAAAATAGGCTGTTGTCGAACAAACCTCGAAAAAAATGTTTTCAGTAAAAGAAAGCCAGTTCTCAAAAATCTCCTCTTGTTGAAACGGAGGCGCCATTCCTGGGATAAAAGACATTAACTCTTTTTTTTCTTTTTTTTTATTTCTTTCGACGACATTGTGAGATGTAACCCGAATAGACATTTTCCATCATATATGGCTCTAAGGAGCGCATGTGGCACAGTGGTTAGAGGTGGTCTGCGTCGCACACGAGGTCAATGGTTCCGTTCTCGCGCTCATGGCTCACCAAGCCATCCATCCCTCGGGGTCGGTAAATTGGTACCAGGCAGGTCTCAGACTTGTCTGGGAGGATAAGCAGCACTGACTCGGTTCAGCGGGAGGCCACCGCGAGTCCATTGTAAAGGCCAGATATGCATTCAATCACCTCAAACGAACTTAAAAATTGAAGTCGAATGCATGGCGCATTCCTCGGGGATTGATCAACGCCGAGACTTCCAGCTTCTTATGGCTCTAAGAAGAAAGCTATGCGAAGGATTTTTTAGTATCCAGATGGAACAAGCCTTGAAAGAGTTTGCATTCATTATTTTGTTAAGCACTTTTTACACATAAAACATCTTCTTCACTTAAAATTTCGATACCTTTTACTGATGCTGTAAAATTCTATCCAAAAGAGGCCTTTTTGAGCGCACGATACCAAGGAGAAGAAAAATTCCCTTAGCTTTTGGGGTGATTAGTACGTTGTTTGAGCTTCGCAACAGGTTTTATTGATATTGAATCATAAGAATTTTATTGCTCGGACACTTAACCTTCACAAAAAATAGCATACAACCAAGGAAAATTCTATTGGCACTTTCAATAAGAAGAACGCCCATACATCTTAGTAATCCGTGTTTTCCAATAGGAAAACGACATAACTTGCAGGTGGACATTTCTAACGCTTTTTGCCCATTCTTGTCGGCTATCTTGTGAAAGTGAAACCGTTTTTTTCCACCTCATTGCTCTCTCGGTGGCTATATACGTCTATTTTACGAAGTTGGCACTTAAGTGTTGCTGCTTTGGAAATTTTCTTTCAAAACAAACCTTAACAAATATATATATTTGATGAAAATAAGCACCATTGGAATCGATCATGTTTTGATAAATCTGCTAATTTTTTTATGTTTTGACGATAAAATTCTGGCGTTTTTTGAAGCAAAAGACTCAGACAGGTGCTTCATCACATAATCGACTCTAGCAAGGCGTCTTTCTGCCAAGGAATATTGCAGTAACCTGAAGCGATGGTAATCACTTGGAGCAGTATCTGAGCTATACGGTAGATGATTTATACATCCCAACCTACTTCTTCAATCTTTTGGAATGTCAGACATGCAATATGCGGGCGAGCGTTGGCTTAACGCGTCTTCAGTTAAGTAGGCGCAGCGGAATTTGAGATGTGTTTGTGTCACTTTCCAGAAACTTTTGAACCATTCTATGTAGTTCGCGATCAACCTCTTTTTGGTTGTGTTCTGCATAGTTTTGTGTCGTTTCGGTGGCACGATGGCCCAAGTGGAACGTTGAAGAGGCGTTCACGACTTAAGTTTCGAGGTGTTCATTCCAAAGTGAAGGAAAATATTTTATACAGTTGCAGAAAATAAAATAACCCATTTATTTAAAATCTTGAGACAAGGGCCTCCGAATGACACAAAACACGATTTGAAACCAAGAAATAAATTGTTTAATGAAGCAAACAACAAAAAACCACAAAACTTGGTTATCAATTTTATGTAATCAACTCCCAAATATCGGGAACGTACAGTTCTTAGAAGCAGATTGGTTTCATACACCTGACCTTTGCGTTTCCTTGAACACCTCACATCTTCGTCAAAGAGTAGCGCAGAATTCTGAGCAACGACATCTTCTCTAATCACACAGGGATTATCTCTTCATCGTTGTTTTATTGATATCACTGAATACTTTACAACAAATACTGTTCGAAGGCGGATCTCCAAAACAGCGAGTGTAAAGTGGCAACAATGAACAATCGAAAAATGTGCAATAGTCACTTTTACTTCTAGTTTTTTCAAATACTCCTCTGACTTCTCGCATAGGGTTTTCTTTAGCGCAGAAGTATTAGATACTTATGCGCATATACGGACTTTGAATGTTTTATAGAATCAACAAAGTCTATGATCCAAACGATAAATGTGGAAAGGGATACCCATGGATAGCGGATGAGCTGCCCATCTGTGGTTTACTAGTGGATGCTCACATCTATGTGGACGTGGTCACTTTGAACTTATTCTGAGAGGCTGGAACTTGAGCGAGGTACCAACAATCGCCTTGAGGGCAATTAACAAGAGATACGTAGATTAGACAGAATAATTGGTCATGTGCAGTGGAAAAGGATGCAATGACAAACAATGATGATAACGAACTTTAAGTGGATGTATAAAAAAGAAGGGTCCACTAGAGAATAGGACTAAATCTTCTATTATTCTACATAGGTACCAACATCTGAGGTACACTATTATCCAAAAATATGTAGCTATCAATCAACTTTTATCGCATACTGTATGCGTCATATTTCGTGGCCATAGATTCACCCACTATTCTTGTATTAATGAAAAATATCAAAAATTGAAGTTTCATAATCTGATACTATATAACCTTTCATGAGGTATTTAACACCTGTTTTGGCATTACAGCCACATCAGTAGCACGGTGTTTTGGGTATAGCCAGTCCTTTACAGGAGGTATATCCTCTATATATTGAACGAATTGACGCCTAGTTATTTACAACATCATCGCATGTCAGATGATAAAATTTCTCCAACGCTGCAGTGACCAATAGTCGACAGCTCATAAATGTAAAACCGATCCCGTACGCTGATTAGAACTGCACAGAAGCGTTAGTAAGCTTTCGATAGCTTAAACCTCTAGCTACAGCTCGACATATTTGGATTTTCAAAGCAACCTTCATAACGTTGTGAAGTCCAAAATGAAATTATGTTTCACACCTTCCGTGCGCCTTCATATTTCTTATGCGCGTATGATTATGATTCGCTGGAAGCACAAAGAGCATATGGATGTGTAGGAAAAGTCTCGTGGTATTTGATCCAATCGTTTTTATATGGAGTTTCTCAAACTTGAAGAAAAAATTGTCAGTTGGAAACAAGTTTCACCCCACATATCTAACCCGCATCGATCGATCGCGCCGTCTCCTCCCTCTCGCTCTTGAATTAACCAGCGGACTAGCTCGCCTGATATGTGAAGCCAACTTCCATTTCCGTGCTACAATTGTAGTGAAACAGTCTTTTTCATAAAGTAAGAGCAGCGTTGGGACCATTGCAACGTACGCTTTCGACTAATTACTGCAAGTCTACAGAAAGAGCTCTGTCCAGTGAGGTGTAAAGCACGAATAATTTCCTACTCCTACAGAGCTATCAAAAGATTTCTACAAAACCCAAGAACATTTGCAAGTTCTTAAAGACTTGTGCTATCGGAAGAGTGCTGTTTGAAGAAAGAGTTTTGTCTAGCGAGATATGAGCGAGATCAGAGAAAAAGTGCGTGGTCGTGTGCAACATAGTTTCATTTCAAATTTATTACAGCCTTATAAAGGGTGATTCCCTTTTTACAGCGGTATAAGAGGGTGTTTTGAAAAACCAGCTACATTGAGCTGTAGCAAGAGATGTAAGCTTTCAAATGATCACTAACACTCCTATGAAAATTTTTTTCCCAGCAGAAGGGGTCACTTTTTCATCTATTGCTGTGTGGCATATAAGTATCTGATACTTGATACTTGATACTTGAATAGTCCGTCTTCACTAATTGTGCGGACCTCACCACATATTCCATTCGTCTCTCTACTGCGTGACAGTCGTCCATGACGTGGTTTAATTTGAGCATGACGACTGCTACGAGTGTCATGAAGTGACCTGAAAAAATCGGGAGCTGCGAGTACGGCTCCTTGATTCTTTCAACGATCATGACCGCTCAACGTCTAGGTAGTCGTCTTCGAGGAAGCGTACTGTCGTGTAATCCACTCCACAGTTCTTCTCGCCCATCTGTCGCCTGTTCTTCTCAGTACAATACTGGCGCATCCGTGTTTCGCTATAGTTGTATAGACTTCTGGGTCACGAAGGTGGATAGACCCCGAAGATCTGAGCTACGCAAGCCGGCCAGATGTTGTATGCGCCGACTAAATTTGAAAAAACATCGTTCAAGCACTCTGTGAATTATTCGTAACAGTCTTGACGTAGTCGAAGTATCAGCCCACGTCTCAGCTGCAAAACAGAGCGCTGGGAGGACCGTTGAATCGGAAAGATGAGCACCGAGTTTTGGGTCCGTTAGCTGGTCCATGGCTTCTCTGAGAGGCCCGAATGCGTCCCACGCTGCTCCCTTCCTCCTATCTAGTTCCTTCTTCTGTTATTTTCCTTGTTTAGTGAATGCCCAAGGCACTTACGAGGTGGTAAGTGCAGTCAGAGATTTCTACTGATCACCATTGCACCAGGTTCTTCATGAACTGGGTCTTCATCCTATTGATACGTAATCCGCTCTTCTTTACCGCTTCGTTTGACTCCTTTATAGCATCGTCTATGCTTCATCGGTACTTTTTGGAAAAAAGACGATGTCGTCTGCAAAACGAAGATGTGACAGAACTTATCCATCAACACGAATACCCTTCTCGTTCCGAACGAGTGACTTCATTGCCCACTGCAACGCGGCGGTGAACAGCTTTGGCAATATCGTGTCGCCCTGTCGAGCGCCTTTACCAATGGATACGGTCGGGAGTCGATGAAAAAGCTGTGTTTTTGTGGTGCAGTTTCGATAACAGTCTGACAAGGTTCTTTTATAAACGGATCCACTCCTCGATCGGCGAGTGCTGATAGGACTGCATTCGTTTTGACGCTGATCAAGCGCTTTTTCATAGTCGACAAATGTTTGGATTATGTGCACGTGATATTACATATATGTAGTGCTCTGGACAGGACATATAAGTACTCCCGTTTTTTTCGAAGAAAACACTTGGTACAAATTCTTCACATACAAACCTACAGTTATCACGCAGCCGTCTTAAGAATGAATCGTTGCTGCTATAAAATCAATCTGACTAATCATAAAACCTTTGACACTTTCATCCTTACAATCCTTTTTCGCTTAATTTCTTCACTGCCAGTAGTGAGCCACATTTTTTCCGAGTTACTGGCAAAAAGGAACTCCTTCTGTAATTTTTTAATTTCTTTCTGAATTTCTCAGCTTTTTTTTCTCAAAAAAAGCACTATCTTCAGTTGATTATACTGTGTTGTACTCTATCGTATTTGCCTCGCCAATCAAAACCCATGTAAATCAAAAGTTTATCTCTGCTGTAATGCTGCATTAAACATCGGTCAAGTGAAAACGTTTGGCTTGAGAGTATCACAATTTAACTTCAGTTTCCGCCGACAGTGACCCTTGCCGAGAAGAAATGCAATCCAAACGAATCTGATGCCAGCATTCGAACAGCTCTGTCCACCACACTTTGCCACATCATTCTCGGCCAGTTCGCCAGATGATGTTTGTGGTCTACACAGGACTTTTTTAAACGAATTTCTGCAAAAAAGATGAACTTCTCAGACCGAGAGAGCTTCTGATATTGTTAAGTGAGAGGCGGAAATTGTTGTTATTTCCACCATATTCCGAGCATCTGTTGCCGTACACGCTTGCGCGTCGTTGTTTGCCACATTGCAAATTTTGTCACTGTATTGCCAAAGATGATGCAACTACTTTGCTTCATCTTCAGGACTGCAAGAAACAGTAAACCTCAGATAGACACGTTTTAATATTACAATAGAAATTTGAAAGAAGCTAAAAACCGTTTTGAGCGTTCATTATTTCCTATTCTTCAAAACGTTCACTCATTTCTTTGAAGAACTGTTTTTTTTTTGTAAAACTTCCAGTTTCAGTGCCATAATGATGGTGAACTTCATTCTGATATATTTCTTATGATTCACCAGAAACTATTCTTTTCTATGCAAAAAACAGTGATCACATACACGCTTCACGAACATTTGCCATACTTTTGCCGCAATATATCAAACAGTTGTCCAAAGTACAAGACTCACCCTTATCTTCTGGTTTAACAGACATCTGACAATTCATTGGTGTGTAGCTTACTGTAACATTGAGTTGACCCAAAATGGCCGAGATTACAGCATCGGGTAGGAAAGCACTACGACCTTGGTGTTCGAGAACATCAAGACCCAAAAATCAAATTTTTTAACCATTTGGTAGAGTTTGGAAATGTTCTCAATAAAATCATGTAATGCTATGGAAATCACGGAAGCACTCAGAGGCTGAAGTACTATAAAATATTTCGCTTAGCTTCTATATTTTCTATGAATTTGTGAAAAAATTGAGATCCAATAGTTGCAAACTCACCGTTTGTATCACAAGGCAGTCCACAAAACCTCTAGCTACCGCTTCGTTAGGTGCAATACCAGATAAACAGACCTGGATGTTGGCAGCGGAGGAGTAGACCATTTGAATAGGAAAAGTTGTGAAGCCCGTGACGGTGAAGGGCCTAGTACCCGCTGCAATGATATTTTGTCGCTTCGTAACAAATAATTAGAAATTGAGTCGCTATTCTAAGCAATCTTTTCTCTCGGTCTTTCGATCTTTATCTCTGTGAGCAGTCTTCTTCTCTTTCTGCAACTAAATTCTTCATCAAATTGTTGGACGACAGATCTTAAGTATGATAAACTGTTATATATATTATATATATATATATTCGTTCTGATTATCTCTCATAAGCATCTGATTGAAATTGTGAATATTTGCAGAACGTAACGAGTTTCTGTCTATTACCTTGACCTGCAGGCATCACTCCACATCCAAACACTGTCGAGATTGGGGCAAACAATGAGATCATGACAAAATCAGCTAAAAGTCTTGCCATATTGTGAGAATACCCATTTATGTCTCTTAAAAACCTAGCTAATATGTGAAAACAAATATCACAAAATTTTCACTTTTTGGAGCAGATCGTTTACAGACAACAACGCATTTCGTTCTTGAATCCTATGCGGAGAGTGACATAGCCTTGAAGTTTTTCGACTTTTCCAGTAACTCTAGTACTACTTTCACATACAAGGAAATAAGTGAAAAGAGAAGGATGTCGAATTCGTATTGAAAACGAGGTGCGTGAAAAGGAATATGCGAAAATGGCTGCAAATGCGCTATTTCTCTAGGTGACAGTGTTTGCATTTTATTCTCACCATCGCATTTGCTATTCTGCAACATAAACTCGTGATTATTTCTGGAAGTGACCATCCGCAATACAGAAAGCACCGTCATTACGAGCGCACTTATATGAGAAATATTTATAAGGAGATATTGATTTTCGAAGACGAAGTACAACTTTTGGTGCGAAATGTTTATGGTAACAAATTTCTATTATGCATAAATCTCGTTTGTTCAGCTTTGATGTTCTCATTAGCGTCTCATATGTTTTACGCCTATGAAATATCCTTCGTTGGCGGAGGGTCATGCTATCACGAAATCAAAAACCTTTAGAGAATTTCATTAAATGATTAACAAACAGGAGGGAAATAGTTGTGATTGTGATTCCACATAAATGGAGTTCTTTCCAGTATTGTTCGTGAAAAATGACCTGTATTATTAGGCGTGAGGTCATGCCGTAACTCACAAAGATTCTGAACCTTGTTGAAGTTGCCAATATATCAAGATGTGGAAGTGAAGTTGAAGTGTTAAGAATGAATGAGATGACACTGAACAAAAAGCTTCTTGCTCAAGTTTTACAATGTTCCAGTCTCTCTGCGGTGGATATTTATGAAACACCATCAATTTCTGGCAATCTCTGCGATGTCTGGGCAGGACTAAATCTCATATTGTATATTCTACACAATAAACTCTTATAATAGTTGTCATTCATCATTGTCTTATCTCATTTCTCTTGTGTTTTGAAAGGACTATCTGAAGAATCCGAAATGTAATTTTTATGATAAACAATCAACTTAAAACATTTTGCATCCCACGTTTTGAAGTTATCTGAAATTGAACCAAGTGGTAGACATCTATAGATTCTATGTTTGCCAGATAATAAGTAACGCTTCGACTACAATGTGGGCCAGTGTGGTATCATTCTTTGAATCACTTCACCTGCAGACAGAAAATAAGCTACTCTGCTTTCACTACGTAAGCGAGAATTGCCTAATACGGAACCTAGTTCTGTTCCGTGTGTCTCGCGAATAACAAATCGAAAGCATCATCTATCTGTACAGTAAAAGTCATCGACTCTCTTATGATTTGTTTTGATGAACACCGGACTGGAGGCGAATAAGCGTTCCGTGTTCTAGCAATTTAATGATATAGCAGTCCCGAGTTGTTTTGCTGAATCGCTGTCACTCTTCTTTCAGCATTTTGAATACGA
>JAHQIW010000531.1:0-330929 GCA_019055375.1 Parelaphostrongylus tenuis | reverse complement strand
AATGATATTTATAATTTACTGACGACGAGTTCCAACTGTAGTCCATTCCTTTTTCTTCACACTGGTTTGCTTCCAAATATGTTCTTCATTTTCGCTACGAGGAGAATGAAGGTGATATCAACTACAAACGTAAATCCTCGCTGAACTTTAGCAGCATCACTCAAGTAAAGATTCAAAGAAGACAATGCGAAGCTTTGGATCACAGTTCCAGTGGTAATCCTATTTAAATATGGCTTTCTATTGCACTTAGCCAAGTGGGTCGGTACGCTTTTTGAGCAATACGGTATCTACCACTAAGATATGGGCAAGAGTGCTTAAAAGAAGGCCGATCTGTGCCATCCGCTTGATTCTAGGATCGACTGAACAATAGGAGGATTCGAAAGATACTACTGAAAAATCATTGAAAATGTTTTCCTGTTGCAGTGCACATATACGCGACGAATTTTGGATTGATAATTATTTCTGCATGTATTTAGATGCTTAATTGTCCGAACCCAGCGCTAAGTGGGCCATGATTTCAAAGCCATAATTGACTAAAAATACCCTTACGGGGAGGAAAGCGAGACTCATTGATCTAGTTTCAGTCGAATCTCCTTTACATTTCATACTTGATCCAGATTGCTTTCCCCTTTTCTGTTTTAGGTCGTAGAAAAATTCAAATGCATCCTAGTGGCTTTTATTCAGTTTACTAAATTTCTGCATTTGACTTAATAAATAGATACTTGAGATTTTACACAAAAAAATGAGTAGCACAACTTTTCTTTTTGTTAGCAGTGAAGTTTTTTTGGGCCAAAGCGGCGTATATGTTCCAAAATGATGTTCTTTCCGTTTAGCACTTTTCTCCTCTACCACCATAATCCTAATGTAGTCGCTGATTATTTTCTTCCGTTCCCTAACGCTAAAAGAGATGCAAAGCAAATTCTACTACGTTTACATGATTTCTCACGACTGCAACACAGCTGGCAGCAGATTCACTTGCTGCGGAAAAACCAGGATATTTGTCTCTCTATCTAATGCCGCTCATGCGAAAGTAAATACGTCTGTATACAGTTGGAAGATCAAAAATTGCGCATACGATAGAACAGGGAAGAATTTCATAGCGGAGTGCATGATTTACTTCATTTCACATATTCGTGTACTTTAATACAGAGACAAAAAGCGGTGGATGTTGAACACGAGATGATAGACGATATACAATGCTTATGGAAATGGTTCGGGGTTTCGAATATCAACAGGAATGAACGCTCATCAGTTTGAATATTGTATACTCTGATGATTTTCTCTCGACCAATATCCACGTCTACAATAGGAATCAATATCAATGACGTATGCTGTCATGGACGACCTGTCATTTCGTTTGTCTTCTCTCTTAGAGTCGTTCTGACTTCTGATGATGCCGCCACAAGTGCTCGTTGCAAGGTGGATTCACAGTCGTATCGTCATCGTGTACCAATTTTCTTATATCTCTCCTTTTATCTCCAACTGAAAAGACTGAAAACTACAAATTAGAAATTTTAGGTGAGACATTAGTGCAAACAGAATTTGTTTTTTGAACACTTCTGCACGGATATCGGTGGTTTCACTAGTGTGATCGTGGACTATTTTGCTGACAACAAATAAAAAACAGTTCATAACTGCTATTCTAGGCTCTACAGTATTGAGAAGGAGCGGCAAAACTTCTCTGAATTGGCATTAAAAGTCTACTACTTCGGCTTTTGTGCAAACGCAATGATTTATTGTTATCAAATTTGAACGCTTTCCAGAGTTCATCAAATGCCCACAAGTATTGGATAAATTACTAAGATTTCTTCGCGTCGATTCCTCCATCACTACCTAAAAATCATCTTTTGTTGGAAACTGTAGCTGATTTAACTGGTTTAGCATTTTGTAATTCTACACAATTCAATGTAAAAAGTATGTAAAAGTGGTCATAGTAGTTTGCAAAACAAAAAAAAAAACGGAACGTCTTCCAACGAGACAGTTTCTTTCGATATTTCACCGAAAACTTAGCGAAAAGCTCATACTCTATCGCGTGATCTTCAACGCTTTATAGGGTTTTTATAAGTCTTTGATGTTTTTAATTTATATTTTTATAGATCTAGCAATGTGACATACCTATGACGTTGATGGCAAACTCATTCAAGAGGACACGGGCGCTTTGCAGCTGCATTGTTCTCCACAGTAGGACATATCCGGTCGATTACACGTAATCTTCCAATGGCAAAGGTGCCGCAAATCCGCAGAAGGAAGGATAATCCGCTTTTGATTGAAAAGATCACTGGATAGCGACACAGATTGATCGTTATTGTTCCGTATTCTATCACTCAACTTCATTTCGTAAGACTAATGACTCGTACTCTTAGTTGCAGCACTCGGATTCCATACTTTTTTCAAGATATCTAACAGATCTATCCATTTTATTTTAGATTCAGCTCAAAATCGCTTTACCATGCGCAGACATAAAAAGGTATTTAACTTGCGATGAGCATGAGTTAAGATTTCGTTATCTTCTAACTCTAGTCTACCGCCATGCTCAAGTCACTACTACAAGCTAACGTAGCCACGCCTGACCATCTTCCCAGCCTTGCCTCAATCAAAATGTTTATTAACAACCTTCGTCATTCTAGCTCTCACACATTAGAAATATTAGTTTTCACTCATTAAATGGCCACTGAAGAATTTGTGTAAATGGCCTGGCGCAGCTTAATCTATATTTTCAAAAAACTTTAGCAGCAGGAGTTCGATAAACGCTGTAACTCGAGGCACTTTCATCCTTTTCATAGATATTTGTCATCACTTAAATGCTGTATTTGTATGCCAGAATGTTAGGCACTAGTTGCGCAATGCTCTTCGACTTTGATGCCGTCAAATCGTCGCGGTGAAGGCAAAACGAAAGGACAAACAAGTGCGACCGCGTTCGCACATCCTTCATCACGTCTAGCAACTGCTCTGTTTGTTTAGCTGGTCAGAACGAATACCAAAAAAAAATCCCAATTGCTTTGTGAACGCCTTATTGAAGAATCCCTGGAGAAAATTATTCATATATTCAAATTCATGAATTCAAAGCAGTCGAAATCAAACTATTTTGCTTGAGCACTTTTTCACATTTTCTTATTTTCAACAATTAATTTTCAAATCTCTTTGCATATTCAAGAGTGTTTTACGAGTAAACTGTGCTCTGTATAGTAATCACTTCATTGTATGGTTAACAAGAAGAAAATCAGAAAGAAAAATTTCAAACAGCAAGTTGCATCGTTGAGATTTCACTGATTGCTGCTTAATGACACTGGACGTGACCTACTGAGAGACGAATAGAGAAGGATTAATTCAAAATGGTCATATTTACATACTTAAGTGCATTGTGGTGGTTCTAATTCAGTGAAAATATTGCTAAAATACCGTTTACTAGAGAAACGAGCGGAATCAAAAACCTGAGACCATGACCATAAACCATCACCTAGTAAACATTGGTACTGCTGAGAATTTTTTCAGAAATCAATGACATAAGTTACTTTGAAAAATTGCGCACGGAATACGGTAGCTATGAAAGTGTGGTCACTGCATAGTTACACTATCATTCCTTCACAGTTGCCCACAATATGACGGATTTTGTGGCGTATAATCTGACGTATATCCGTACTGATGATAGTAGTTAGGAGGTGTGGCGTAGAAATTGTTGTAGATGGAATAACTGGTAGTGGGAAGAGGATATGCCCAGGCTAAAATTACTGGACTTTAGCCGGCTGAAACACCCCAAAGGACTCACATATTCCGTCGCTGGGACGTACCTGCAGATGTTGGAGGTGAAGTATTGGGAAACTTGTTCTCGACGTACTTTTGCTCTTCTTTTTCCAGTTTTAAACTCATTCCACCAACTGTGACGTACTTTGACTCGTTACGTTGATCGAACTCAGCGGTACCAGGAACAGCAATGTTGCTCAACAATTTCAAGTCAGAAACTTTTGGCTCAGGAGGAGGGCTTTCGTTAGACGAAGACCTGCAGAAAAGTTGAACTTTATTCGATTTTTAATGAGGTGTTCAAGAAAATAGTTAGGCGAAGGAATTCGCCATAATACTAATTTACCCAGATGTTGCTCGCTGGTTAATTTGCAATTGGTGTGTCTTTTTCAATTGCCGATCCTCGCACGTCTATTCTTGAACCATACCTAAAAATAAAGCAAGCTGCAAAACGATCCTGAAGACTACGATATTTCAAATTCTTCTAGGAAGCGCACCAAAAAATGATTTGTTCATTGACTCCATCATCATATGGATAACTTTGAATCTAAATCACCTGCACTCTGGCCTCTTGTAAGTTGATTGCTCTGGCTACCTCCTCTCTTTTATAAAGATCTGGATAATGAGTTTCTCGAAAGACACGCTCCAAATGTTCCAGTTGTATTCTATTGAACGATGTTCTCTCACGTCTACCGTTTCGACGAGCGCTTTCACTGGCAAATGGCTTAATTTGAAATTGTGTAAAAGTTTGCAATATCCAGTAAATCAGTGAAAAGCATTTCCTCCTCTCATAATAACATTATTTGCGAACTGAATGGATTTGCATTGTAAGGCATACTTGGTTCAATGATCCTATGTATGTACGTATGTATGTATGTATATATGTATGTATGTATGCATGTATGCATGTATGTGTGTTTGCATGTCTACATGCATGTATGTATGCATGCATGTATCTATGTATGTAGCTATGTATCTGTGTATGCATGTACGTCTGTCCCTGTGTGTATTTGTATAATTCTTACCCAGAGACGTTGGGACTAGCGACGTGTCGTGACGATGTCGTGGCTGTTGAATTAGAAATCGAATTTGAAAACACAAAAGGAGGGTACTGCAGTGTTGGTTGAGGGACGAATGAAGGAAAGGGGTTGTAGGTAGGAAACGGAGTGCTCGGTATCATTCCTGAAACAGCATTGACTCTAGGGAGCCTCAGACATGCTGAAGCCATTGATAATACATGGAAAAGCAATAAAGGTTAATCCTGTGATATTAGAATTACGAGGGAAGAAATCCATCGCACATCACTCCGCAAAGCGGCAATAAACACAGCGGTGTACTCATTATTACTGCCTATCTTCCATTTATCATTTTTCTTATGACAGAAGAAGTATTGAAAGCACGAAGAAAAGAAAAGCTGCAAACATTTCTTGGAATTTTCATAGAAGAGTCGATGAGTGGATGATTACACGACAATAAGTAATGGACAATGTAAATGCTTTTAGTTGATTGCCTCATCAGAGCCATAAATGTCAGCAGGATTAAGAGAAAAGGTATTCAGTAGCTGCATTCAGAGTAGATCGGCAAAAATATTATATTGAGCCAACACGCCTTAGCTAACAGGTAAGAAAAAATGAGAAAGAAATTGGCTGTTGAAGCATACAGTAGTATAGAGAACTGCGAAGCACGCCAATGAAGGCGGAACCCACACCAGTATCCCGCCCATGCCATGCACTCCACTACGGTAATAGATGGTAAAAATTTTTCAGGGCTCAAAAAAGTTTGGAGTGTCCAACCCACATCTGGTCAAATGCTTTACATAGTGTAATCCCTATTATAACTGGTGCGAACAGATCTAATTCGCTATTATTATTTAATAGAAATGACATAAATTTGATAATGGACAATGTCAAAATGACTTTAAATTTGGTACACTGAGACTATAGCGGCATCGATTGCAATAAATTGGTAATAAAATAAGTAAGTTAGGAATAGTCCGTAAAAGTATACTAAAAGGCAAAATTGTTGAGTTCGTTTGGTTACATGTGATGACGCTACTCAACAAGCTCTCCGCTCGCACACCTTCGTGGCATTTTCTCTCAAGGCGGAGCCAAAAGATACGTCACTACTCCAATGTTTCCTATTACTAAATATTGCACGACACTTTCACAAAGGTGCTCTCGTCGTAAGGCAACTTTTGAAGTATTTGACAGGCAATTAGAACAAGTTCGATGCCAATCCTACTGCAATTTAGAGGTCAAATTTGGTCTAAATTCAGCTTGGTGTGAATCGCAGTTCTTCGAAAACTACTCAACCGATGGTGTCACTTTCTCGAGTGGAAAAAAACAGTGCTGCTTTATTTTGGCATTCATTCTCTTTATGTCAAATTAAGATCATAACTTTTCGTATGGACTTTAGGGAACTTTGCTCTGATGATAAATGCTTCCTTGATCTCATTGAGAAGTAGTGCGACTAGCAGGATGCCCAATTGTCATGTATCCTGTGGATACTTTCCTTGATGGACTTACTACTGTCAATCATAATGTTACCTACTCATTTGTTCTCACAGTTGTTTGGTTCATTTTGTATAGAGCTCTCACAGCAGTGACATGTGAAAATGCAAAGTATGGAGCTTGTGCTTTAGATTCGAAAATAATGGCCTGAGTCCATGAATTCAGAGCTTAGTTCATAATAGTTTGCATGACCTACTCACTCTCAAAATCATTTAATCGCTAATAACTCAGTGCTCAAAAGGTTGTTGGATGAAGGTGATACTTACAGCTAATTCGCATGAAGTGAAACACTTCATAATGTGAGACGCGCTCCGTTGCTCTGTCACAACATAGGATAAATATTAGTGTTAAGATTCCCTATTGCGCCATCGTTGTGTTCCGGAGATCCGGCCTTTTTCCCAGATTTAATTGTGCAATAACGGAAATGACCCTTCCGTAAGTTGTATCCGCGAGTGCACTAAACACAGCAATAAGTATGATGGTATTTCTATTCGACACATCACTTATTTCCCTACCGTATTCAAGTGGTATAGATAACAATCAGCCGTCTGGTCTAATCCGTCTCTACCGGTGTGCCGACTAATAGGCGAGCATCAAGCGAAAAACAAATCCGTCTCACCTGTCTTTGGATAACAGCCAGCAACCATTAAGCACAAATCATTCTTTTAAAAAACTTTCTCGAAATTACACATATTCGTTTTCACCCTGCATCACTCACTGCGTTTCAAGGGCTGTGCTGTTCAAGAACAAATAAGGTATCACTGCTCGAGTTTTCAAGAAATATGCCATTTATAAAGTAGGCGTAGAAACACGTGGGATTCGCCACAGGGAGATGACAAAACGGCGGCCGATCAAAGGAACACTTGATCCAGCTGAGAAATGCCTCTGGGAAAGAGCCGATGCTTTGCAGTTGACGTCATATATCTCAGTGGTGAATATGGTAACAGTGAGAAAAGCAATACTTCTATGTTCTGAAGTTAAAGGTCACCGCTATATGACAAATCGCATTTCTTACATTTTCCCATCACCTCATAGTTTTGTACTATCATGTGTATCGGCCAGATCAAAGTCAAGGCTGCTTGCATGACGATTACGTATGCTACTTGATGGCAAGTACTCCCAGCAAATCAAGAACGCTTTCGCTGCGGGAGATCCCGTCACTTTCACTAAGGTCACTCATTGCCTCTTCAACACATTCTTCTATGATTTCTTACACAATAAACGCTGATAAGACATTTTTTAAAAATGTAAAGTCATGAAGCCTAGAGTGATAGTGTGATACACTACAGGGTGATCATTTTTAAGTTCACTTTTGTCAAGCTGCTTGAGTCGCTCTTCCACTTTCTTGTGCCACATTTTGTGTTTGGTCGACTTTTTTAAGTTGTATCACTCAAAAAAAAGACTTTGACATGAAGATTATTATCTATTGTACAAAGATTTTTGAAACCACAATGAACAGCGTTAGAGAAACTGTCTTCAAGAAGAGAAAAATCAGCAGATACAACGAAAACTAGTATTGCTTTTACACGAATTTTCCAGAAAATATGGTCATATAAGCTTTCATGGATCTCATTTGATCATATGGAATCCTGCGCTCAGTGTTTCATGGCAAATTAGTAATACAACTAGTGTTCTCATGACTGTCTGTTATGCCAATCAAAGAATACAATAAGCCATTCTCTTTTGACTTGATTTCGCCTTTGGAAAATAGCCACTAGCACATATCGTGGCTTCTACTATGCTAATAAAAAACTTCTTCAATATGGTTACCTGTTTGTTTCATTTTGCCTGCTTTCAACACTTTCACATTATCCAGAGGGTCTGTGGAAGATGGCGTCTACTCATTCGTTGAGTTTGTTATACACATGGATTTCAGAGAGGTTTTGCCATGATGTAAGATTTAAATTAATATAACGTTTTTGACAAAATGAGATGGTAGACAGTAGCACTTTGAAGCGCGTTTCCAGCAACACACCTGTCCGGTGCCAACGAGCCGCAACCTGACACTAAGCCGAAAATAGCACCTAGGAGATGACCTCTCCTTGATAGGGATGCCACCATAACATTTATGAAGCACTGTTCATCAAGCCATTTCCTGTAATCGTTTAGTCTAAATTATGTAAATGTGCCAAGTAATCGTACAAAGCACGAAAGCTCATTGACTACGTGATTGCGATCTGCTTATCATCCCAGGAAAGCAGGTCTTGTTGTTGTGAAATTACATGCAGCGTCGTTTAGCCCATCACAGACAGATTGATTAAATCTTGAATCTGAATCAATCTGAATATTCCATTAAGACCTGATTTCACAACTATAAACACTACGTTCAATGTCGTAAGATTCGGATCAAAACCACACCGTTCATAGCATCTTCGAAAAACCATTTATTCAAGCATAGAATAATAGAGCGGTCGGTTGCGTTTGTGCTATTCATAAGTCTGTAATCAGCAACATCAAGTCCATGAATGGAAAGGAGAAGTAATCTCGATGTTCATTTTGCATTCAATGGAATGATTAGTAAGAGGGTGTATCTAAGCAATCATGATGGCCAATTATGATGACTAACGATTTATGAAGCCCCTGAAGCTATATGAGATGTGGGAATCTTCCGATAGCGAGTGTCATAACGAAAAAAAGGATATTATAATGAATCGATGGTTGTGGGTAACCGATGTCCTTGTGGTCTTATAGACCAATACGCCTCCCTCTTTGCTACATTGCGGGGCTTCATATGGGGCGTGGGTCACTGACGAGGAGGGCGAGACTTCCAAAACACGCGTGTATTGTCCTGGTGTAGCAAGCTCGTTTAGGCTTGAAACAATCCTTGTTTGAAATTATTTTGAATGTTTATTGCGAGTCGATGTTTAAAAAGTCGATGCCACGGATCAATTTTGTTCTACCAGCCGAGATCCATCGACTGAGAAGTGATCGAACAGTGTCATTGTACACTGTGCCGTCACCACATACGCCTCCCTGTTTGCTACAATGAAGGGCTTGATGAGGATCGTGGGTCACTGACGAGGAGGGCGAGACCTCCGAAACACCGGTGTATGACCCTGGCGTATCAACCTCGTGTAAGGCTTTGAACATTCTTGAAATTTATAATCACAGTTTCAATGTTCAACTTTTATTTACTAGCAATTCATTTTTTTCCTGTCATACTACGAAGTGAAATACAAGAAAATGTTATCTATATAAAGTCGTTGGCCTTCTATCGTGTACTAACTATTCGTGCACACAAAATAAATAATTGAACAGTGAACGAATGGCATTATGCATGTGGGTCATGCAAAAATGGTGTTGTGAAAAGTAATTGGTACGTTAAATCAGATCCACGTTATCATAAGGCTTATAGATATTAGCCTTCTACCTAACTGAAACAAAAACCGATTACATTATCTCTTGCCGATCAAGGATTTCCCTGTTTCATGCGCGAAAAAATTCGCTATTTCAGTCACTATCGGCTTAAAGAGAGCAGTTTGACAAAATGAACATGGTGAAATCCATTTCTGTCCACAAACGAAAACTGAAACAATGCATAGATGTGAAAATGAAATTAGCAACTGCACTATTTTCACCTTGGTGATGATGTTGCTCCTACAACACCAAGCATTAGCCAGCTATTGGTGTACATTCAATTTCAGCAGAACCCTGTCGTATATCGCTCTGCCACTTAATTCTCAGTAAAATCGTGTTTATCGAAACGATATTCTCTCTTACTTTTATTGAAGCCTAATAAAACTAATATCGCCCTATGCTAAGTTGCCTGTATCTGGACCGTGAAGAAAACACGACAAACGGCAGTTTCACATCAAGGCAAGAGTAAACGACTGGCTTGGAAAGAGGAAATTATGCCGTCGAAAGAACATGGAACGCAAGGAATCGGAGCTGCTTTTTTAACATCGCGATTCTTTCAACCTCGGCAGATATCTAAGAAATCTGAAATTTATGCAGTTAAAATGGAAAATCACTCGTACTTATCGATTAAGCTGTCAATAGTGCTATGTTGGAATCTACACATCAATGAATACAAAGGAGGACTGGAAAGTGAGTTCTAGAAATTAAATGAGTCGCTTTTTTGATGTACCATAAGACAACCTGTGAACGATGTGAACAGCAGTGTGTTTCTGCGATATGGCGACCTCATTGCAGAAAAACCACTGATCCAATGGTCACGCTCATTTTCAATAATCCGAGAAGAAAATGTGGTTATCAGTGATTCCATAGCACAATGAGAGTCTTATAGGTTAATGCTACATGGTAAAGAAGGAGCCGAACATTTTGATGGCTTCCTTTTCAACGAATTTATGATTAATAGGGTAACATGTGATACTTATGAACACGAGACATGTTATAAACTGATGTGTATGTATGTGAGTAAGAGAGCGCTGGGTTGTCTTTTTGAGAACATAATTTTTTCTTTCGGCTAAGAGTTGCTCAAATCAGGCAGGAACAACATCGCCATACCTTTCATATTACTCTTACCAAATCTGGTAAAACTTTTAGGAATCCTCCTTGCTTTATTTATTACTAATAGTCACATTACACTAGATGGAATCCCGCCAACTTTTCACAGGATATTCTGCAGAAATTTCAAAAAACTTTGGTAATCAGAAACAAGAGGTGCACCACCTCTGCTCATTAGATAGACGCTATTGTCTTAATGGCACTTCTACAGCATTTCGCTGCTGAACGGTAACAATCTACTCCTCTCAATGTAGGCGTCAGCTGATGTGCTCAATCTTATTGTAATTAGGAAAAGTTGTGCACTAGGGAAAGTTGTGCTCTAGATCGTTCTCTTCTGTACCCAATATGCCTTTGAACACTGGAATTATGCTATTCTGAGACTTGTAGCTCAACATTTTGATTAATGTTCAAATATGCCGAGGTCCATCATTTTCCAGATACCTCTATTCTCCACGCACGTGGCGCAGTGGATAGAGGCGCCCTGCTTCGCACACAGGGTCGATGGTTTGAGCTGGCGCTCATGGCTCACCAGCCATCCATTCTTTCAGGGCCGGTAAAGTGGTCCCGAACTGGTCGCAGACTTGTCTGAGAGGACAATCAGCACTGAATCGATACTGTGGGAGGCCGCCGCGAGTCGTTGTTAGGAGATATAAATTCAACTACTTAAAACGAATTTAGAAATTGAAGACGAATGCATGGGTGACTCCTCAAGTATTGATCAGTGACGAAAGTTTTATCCTTCATTTATTTCCGAACCTCTGTGAGGTTGTCGCATTGTAATCAATTTTAGTCCTGATTTATTGCTTGTGTGATTTTTGAGAATCATCGTGATTTCGTCCACCATCAACTAATTTGAGAGGAAATGAGTAAAACCTCCAATCCCATTGCCTTCCAGAACTGTTCAATAAGGTCTCATTCACTCGAGGAGCACAAATATCGCGTTAGTGTGCAGTCTTTCTTCGTTGTTTTTAGAGAAAGAATGAATCGCAGATCGTACTAGGACACAAGTTCACTCCTGTCTGCAGTTTCTAATGGAGCTTGGATAAACATGTTGTGAATGAGTAGGAAAGGAAAACCCCTGTGCTCATTTCGCAGTTGCTTTTTAGAATATACACGCCAATTTCGGTGAGACAGATAACCTATTACGAAGGAAAAGGTGGTTAAAATTCTCTCTATAAATACTATTACTGAGCACATCTCGACATTTCTTGTTTGCGGTTTCCAAAGCCATGAGTAATGGTCCGAGTGCTGCTCGTTTTCAGACGTGAGTATACTCGGACGCTGGTCGAATCGTTACTTCTCGGAATTCAGGATAGCGATACTCGGACACACTAATGCGGACTGGAGTGTATGAGCTGAACCTAGTCAAACTTAATAGCAAGGTTAAGTTGGCCAAAAGCGGAGTTGAAGTAGCGCTTTGTTCATGATGGACGATATCACTGCCACCATAACACCTAATACTGAGTGCAGAACTTTCTGATCAAATGTTAAACGTTTTCTACAACGCGCTAGCTTCTAATTCACCACCCCCTGATTATCAAAATGTGTTATCATTTTGTAAACACTATGACACATTCCGAGAAAATGCCCTATTCTTCGCACCGGACACTAGAATGCAAAGGATTTTTCGTGTATCATCATTATCGCTAATAATTTTTGAAACCACGCTATTCCGCTTGCTGAAATGCATAGGCACTGCTTGACTGAAGCCAGTTTGATTGGGTACGTTCAACTAAGTGCTTCTCTTTGCGCTGTAGACAAGCAGAAGATACTCAGTCAATCAGCAAACACAGGGTTAATGTAACAACAATTATCTCGTATACTACCATTTTCTAAGTACTATGAGTGGTATAAAAAAGTTTTCTCTAGAGTAAATCGCTATTCGTGAGGCAGTAATATCTTGGAAGTAACCATAAGCCTATCATTTGTCCTCAGAGACAACCAAGTCTGGTACGTTCCCAGCGTCAATGAATTTCTCATTGTCATCACCTTGTCAGCATATTTGTTTGACAAAGGGAGCTCTACTGATTGGAACGTAGTAGTCAACGATCTTGCAAGAGCAATGATGAAAACGGTAATTGAATCAATAATGAAATTACATCTGTGTTCTACTAGCTTTCTGAAATTTTTTTCAGGTGTTAAGACTCAGTATAATCAACGGACAATATATTATTAGGCCGCCCCATAAGTTTTGGCTTTAGACGAATAAACACTAAATTTTTTAACCATAAGTAATTAAATTGCATGATTTTGGTATCGTTCAATTGCACATTTTCTTCCAACATTTTGGTATACAAATTGCCAATACTTGCTGTAAATTGAAGCTGTCTTGGGAACAAATTCGTTCGCTACTCGTGCACGAATGACATGTAGAGGTAAATGCTAATGAAGATGCGCGCAAGATTAATGGAACTTGGGGCGATAATACGGTTGCAGAAAGGACAGCTGGAAATTGGTTTACGAAGTTCAAAGCTGGGGGATCAGTCGCGCTGGGGCCGGCCACAGGAAGCTACATTGATTTTATGCGCCTCTTCATTACCATTCTCGCCTAGGTGTCATCCATATATCAACAGCAAGCTAATTTGTTCTCATAACAGCTCAGTCTTGAAGCAACCATAGGTACGTTGTGTACCAAAATGTTCTTCAGAAAATGCGCAATTGAGCAGTACCAAAATTACGTGATTTTGGACACCTCTGATTGATAAACTCGATGTTTATTGCTCTAGTGCCACAATTTATAAAACGACCCAATAATACTACTGATATTACGAACTCCTATTAAGCGTTTGATTGCAGTGTTATGACTGATAATGGTACTCATGCATAGCTCACTAGCAGCATTGCAAAATATAACTCTCAGATATTATGAAAAAAAAGTTGACCTCGTCATTTGTCTGATTCAGTGCTAACAAACCCCATGCCTAAATCAGCTCTGAGTTGGTGTAATTAATTATAAAAAGGCAGTAGGGGAGTTGATAAGGACAACATTGTTTTTCTTGATCCATAATAGTATGAAGGATTTCCCGTATTAGAAAGATTGAGCACCGTGTGACAACAAAGACACACATTGCGAAGGAAGTGGAAATCGACCCAAATTTCAGCTTAGAAAAGACATTTAGGTCAAACCGCTATACGAATAGAATTTTATCAATTTGATACTGGCTTAACATTACACAGAACACGTAGAAATTCATTTGAACTTTTTGCAAAAGTCATCGTATAATTTCGCATAAGCTTCGAATAGAAGCCATTGTATTACTTTCTTATAGGTCTTTTTTTGGAAGCAATTGCATCGTCTTCACATGTACTTTCCTCAGAAGCCATTATGTCACTCCATATGCACTTTCTGTGCAAGCTAGTGTTGGTTTTAGAAGCAGCTCTATCAGAGTGTACCTAGTGAAAAACTTTGTAGGGTCTCTTATTGAGCATTAACCCTGCCTTCTTTTATCACCACTCCGCCCATTACAGAGGGAATATAAGCAGCATGATTAATTAGCGAGTTAGTATTGTGACCGGTTTAGATCTTATGCACAAACACACGCACAGATTCACGCTCTCTCTCTCTCTTTCTCATTCTCTTTCTCTTTCTCTCTCTTGCTGTCATAAGTTCCGCTTCGTTTCCTAACGACTCAATCCTTACTACTCAACAAATTTTGATTTGTTAATAATTCATTGTTATGATTTCGGAAAAACGGCCTAACGAGGCTTGAGTATCTGTATTGTGGCAACATTAATAAAATTCCGAGTGGTAAACTACTACAAAGTTCAGAATTCTATGTTAAACTAGAGGATTACAATGCCCAGAACAGACTCGTAGAGCTAAGCTCCTATAAACTATTGATATAAGCTTATAGGATGCGGTACCGAGGATTGACTCAAAGATGAATTAATGCACTAACTATTGCTACAGCACTGGTGGTGTTGCACCACTCAATTGTCTTTCCAGATGAGAAGTGTGGACCAACCTATATTAGAAATCAGTAAGGACTTTTTTGAGTAAGCTTCAGCACTATTGGGTGAAGTTTATACGGGCCTGAGAGTGCATGAACTCTGACATGGGTCAAGCTTTACTGCTACACATCATTCTCCTTTAGAAAACATCCGAGCTTGCCCCTGTGCCGGCAAGGGATCCAGGAGCCGTATCGGTGAGCTTCGAAGCCTGCTTTGTAACTGGGAGCACAGTGGCTTCTTTTAATTTTGCACCCAAGTGAAACACTAAACCGTTAGATTACCGCCGTCATGATTCTGTCTTAGCACGGATAAAATTATCAGACTATGTGAAAATAGATAACAAATAAAAAAAAAAACAAATAATCGAAAGTTTCCCATTTTTCATCCCACATACTCACTAATTAGGGCTTTATGATTGTCAACATTAACTGATGCGAATGCTCAACGACCACTCTGAGTGAGCTCAAATTTATAAAACGCAAATTTTTCTTTAGTTTGAACAATTGAGCTCTAACAGCTCATATCATGTTCTGCCTAGCTATTTGTAGATACTTTTATGAATAATACATAATTGAATATTATACAAAAGTGGAGTTCATTTTAAGTGTGCTGCTATTAGAATTTTTTGAAGCAAACGAAACTGTTGTAAAAATTTTACGAATCAATAGAAACTCATGAATATTACGGCCTTACAAAAGAATCACCTGACATTTGGAAAAATTCAAGGTATACCGCTAAGTGTAAATAAACTACTTCAGGAACAAGCATGTTAAAACAACACAGATCACCAGCCTCTGCAAATCTTCAATGGAATGAATCAAAGAGAAATGTTCGATAAACTTTATGATGTATTTCTTTCAGCCATCTAAAGTTTGAATCTCTCAAGAAAACAAAAGTTGTATGGGGGGTAAAACACCTCCGCGAACCGAAGAAACATGGACTATTTGTGAATGGATTCAAAATTTCGGCGTCAACAATGCTGGTATTACGATGACGGTCTATTGTTGTTATTTGGGCTTCATACTCACAGTATAAAGTGCTAAAGAAGCACTTAAGCGCTTCACAAACATTTCCCCCAATTCAGTGGCTCGTCGATTCAATTTCTGATGATTTTGAAAACAATAAAGATGAAATTTTCCTTTGATATGTCACCAAAGCCTTCATTCTCTGACTTTCAATTCTTAAGAACACTAAGTACATCTTGAGGCTAGGCGAGAGGTCAGATAATTAGTTGGTGAAAATATGGGACTCCTCACTGGTATAGCTGAATTGACTAACACAAATAGAGCATAATGTCATTAGCTGAATCTCAACACTAACTTAGAAATAGACAGTATAGCGTATAGTAGAGAATAATCCAAGAGCGCTCTTCCAAGCATAGCAGAGTGATTATGACGTTGCTATTGTTGTTACTTGCCCTCACAGTTATTCAATATATGAAGCCTCTCCCTCAAAAAAAGTTCTAGAACCTCTCTCAAACTCTAGAAACTTTCAAAATATCAATTAGCACTTATAGAGTCACAATCAACTTGCCAAAAATTATTTTCATTTATTAGTAGAATTCGGGCACTTTAAGACAAGTTTCAGGACACGATAATGTTGGGTGGTATCGACAATTCACAGAAATATTCCAAGCGTACTAAAAGAGCTGCTATAGGGCGAGAAATCTAGAAATGTGGTAAACGACTGACCGCCTACCACTACTACAAAACTAAAATTGTCATGAACTATGACACGTTACAAAAAAAAACTCGTCATTCAAATGACAAGTGAATCTACTATACGTCTAACATAGCAGACATTTGAGTGGATTGATAATTGTACAGACAACCAAACTCAAATAAGAAATTGAAAAGCAATTATAAAGTACCGTTAGCACTGGCGAAAAAATATGGATTGGAGGGATACTGCTGTGGATAAGAAGATGGGTAAGGATATGATGAGTAGGTGGTAGAATCCAAAGGATAGTATGACGTGGGATAGATAGGATATGTGTTGTATACAGCTGGACTGGTCAGAGAAACTGACAATGGTACAGTCGTACTGGCTGACCAGCTTTGAACCTGAAAATGACTAGATATCATCAAAAAACTCCAAATATATTCTTCTCCGTTGAAGATCTAAGTGGTCATCGTTTTGAGAAAACATTTAAGAAATTAAGTTTGTGGTCTATAGTGTTATTTCATCACGTAGTGACGTCAATATATAGGACATTATAACTGACTGTAGCTGAAGTGTCACTGCTCCACGAAGAATCTCCAATTCCAGTGCTGGCAGGTGTATGAGGACTGTCCGTTTTCCTCATCAGGAGAGGTTGGTTTTTGAGGAGAGCTGTAGCAAAAGCTTAGATATATTGAGTCGACAAGCGAGATGGAGATTCAACGTAGTAAACTTATCAGACAAACCCTGATTCTGGTTCACTGTTCTGAGGAATTAAGCAGCTTCTTCTTTCACTGCAGAGTGTAATCACACCTGCTGTAAATGCTATTCATTATGTAAATCGATTTAAATTTGTAGTGCTAGCTAAGGAGGCAAATGCAAACAAAATGTTCCAGTGCACCTGTTGAATCCTTCTTATCAGATTTTGGCTTCTGTTTCTCTTGTTGTCTATGTTTGGGCCCTCCTATTTTTTGAACCAAACCTTAAAACGTTCAGTAAGTACTAGGATTCAGTAGATGTACGATGCAGATGGTAGCCTAACCTGAATCCGACTTTCTTGAAGTTGAAATCTGCTCTGCAACCTTTTCTCTGGTAAACACATCTGGATACTGAGTTGCTTCGAACAGTGTCTCGAGAACTTCCAATTGTTGACGATTGAATGTTGTTCTTTCACGACGATTTTTTCGTGGAATCATCGCTATAAAGAACAGCTAATAAAGTGAAAACAGGCTCACCCTGCAGTGGCTGCCAGCTAAATGAAACTTATTTCAGAAATTGAATGCAAAGATAAGTGATAACCTATCTTTTTCAGACCGGTTCCGCACATTCGGCATAAAACATTCTTCACAAGAACACGTAAACGAGATTTGATCTTGGCAAGAAATTATTCATTAGAATTTAAATGTTTGTTTGACTATTGGTTTTCAGATTAAATATAGTTATGATAAGAGCACATGAGTTGCAGTAGTTAGAAGTGTGTGATCGCATTCAAGGTCGACGGTCTGATCTCGCGCTTATGGCTTACCAAGCCATCCATCGCTCCTGGGTCGGTAAACTGGTAGTAGACTTGTCAAGGAGAATAAGCTACACGGCCTTGATACATTGGCAGGCCATTGCGAGTCATTGTAAAGGCCAGATATGAATTCAATCACCTCAGACAAAACTAACTGAAGACGAGTGCATGGCACATCCCTAAGGAATTGATCAACGTCGGAGCTCTATTCTTTTGCCCTTTTATAGTTTTAATTAACTCAATTATTGAGAATTTTAGGCAGAAATGAATATTACGAAATGAGAAGACATGCCTGCATTATAACCACTGGTTGGAAACATTGTTACCGTGGGTACGGTTGTCATGCTGTAAGTGAACGGTTGTGACGGTGTAGTAGAAGATTGACATGGAATATGTGCATAGGCAAATGCCGCGGCTGCACTGTTCATATTGTATGCCATTTCTCAAAAGAGTCAAACATGAATATGAAAATTTGCTTGAATAAAAACAATCGTACATTTACAGCGAATTGAGAACGAAAATCTGATAGGAAACGCTTCGACGTGCTTCAACATCGGATATTTATTGGTGGAATGTACACTAAGTGATACAGGAATCGGATTGAGAGTGATGATATGAAAAGGTTATAAATGTATGATCTCTGGTATATTAGATAAAACTAGAATGGTCTATTAACAATTATCATCATCCAGCAATAATATTTATAAATAGCAAAACTAGAAACATTCTAGCCTTGATATAAGCATACTTTGACGAGTACAGTCAAAGTTACCGTAACAATTGATATGTTCACTAAGCGGCTTAGTGTCTCACTAGCGCCCTGTAGAATAACAGTGCTGATACGGGGAGCGGGCGACTCCACTTGCTTCCAAATCAAATCAGATAATCAATCAATGTACGGTAGCGGCGTAGTTTGTGTACCTTTTTTGAAAAAGGACTTCATGAGTGACACTTTGCCACAAGATAATCTCGAAAACAGTATTAAAGACGTTGCTTACTAAAAATAGCAACAGTAATGATGTAGAAGAATTCTAGAATTGCTAGAGTAAATTTAGAGAACAAAAACTTACTTCTATGTAAGGAATTTTTAATTAAACAAAGTTATCCTGGAAACATGCTAAGGATGGAGCACAAGTTCATGAGATTCATAGAAACAAGGGTGGCCGCATCGACAACCAATCGCAGCGCTCGTATACCGTAAATGAATGTGCAACGCGATGGCCATACTACTTGTGACTATTTGATACGGAAATGTTTTCAGAGGACCATCCCTTGCTTTTGCATGGTTTTTCTGCTTTTGCCTCTTATCCTATGGCATATTTTTCTCGTTAATTCATACGTGATCGATTATTTTAACATGTTGACGACGAAAATGAAAGTTATCATCTTTGACCATCATGAGGAATTAAGACGACATGGAAGAAATTCGTTCACACTCATGGGCTTCTAAACCGACTTGCTTAATGAAACATGGATTCACTCTTCACATGAAATCTGTGTGATATTGACTTTTCTTGCACTCGTTCATAGACAGGTGCTTCATGAGAGAGAAAAAAACATTAAACCTGTAACGGTGCAACAAAAAATAGTAGGAACAGATTATTCTTTTTGATAAAATTTTCAAAAGTCGAAAATTTAGTGCCGTAAAGTAATTAGCGTCTAATTATTGGTTCTACACGATGAGGCTATAAAATTCGACAATTACGAGCGGAAGACGACCGTCACGACCTCCATATCTTCCAAAGGCCAACATAGATGCCAGCGAATGCTGAATAACTTACCTAATCTTCAAATGATTTTCAATCAACACCTGATCGTACGACCACTCAGCCTATAATTCGTATCTGGATAGCAATATTAGAATGAAACTTCTTTCAGTGTTAATGATCCAACTATAATGGAAACCTGAGCAACAATCTAGCGTACGCTGAATGAATTACTAAATTTTAAAATCGTCGAACATTTTTGAGAGCATACGGAATGTGAATGAAATCCGGACAGATATACAAAAAGTCCTAAAAAACATTTAGTCCAAGTTAGGTCAGAAGAGAGGTGCTTTATTTGCGACAAAAATTACTCCGAATTGTTGTGAAGATGAAAAATGTTAGCCGGAAAAGATAATTCATTTCTGGAACATGGCAGGGAAAAGATCAACATTTCGATCTAAGAAACTGTAATAATCTGTTAAACTGTAGTTTTGCCAAAGGCAAATGGGTAAATGGAGATGTTGCAAAACACAACTAGTGTGCAAAGCCAGTGAGTAGCGATGAGAAACACACTTAGTCGTTTTTATTGGTCTCATCGTTTGGCCCTGACGATACGCATAACGAGGTGAGATATCCGGGGGCAGCCCACCTCAGCACATTATCGTTGGCTCTTATCTGTAGGTGAAACACTGTGGTTATGTAAGGCACACAGTGCGTTATGAGAGCACCAGGGGACATTACTTGTCCCATGATTTGCCGTTGGGGAAGCCTAATTTAATCATTCAATTAATCTACGTCGACATTTTACCGTGGGAAGTTTAATGTTGCATTGGGAATTGCTATGCATCAGATATAGTCTATTATCACTATAACAGTTCTAAAGACTAAGAGCGACCATATCCACACTCAGCGCACTAATAAATTAAAGTCCAAAAATTAAGGTTTTTTTACTAGGCAGAACTCAATCCAGATTTGCACTACATTGAAAAATCGTATGCACGCATTTTTCGCCAATTTGAAGAAAAGTGTACGGATCCCTAACGAAAAAAGTGGTAAAGCGCCATCTATTGAGTTTGGATAGGCTATAAAAATTTTAATAATTCGAAAAAAACTTATGAACTCAGTGCATGTTTGGCTACTCAAGGTGTCATGTTCGCCTTTTCAATTTGCTTACCTCATAATCAAACTTCTTCTCCTCTTCATTTGAGGAGACCTGCTTGGCTCAGTGTTTAGAGGAGGCAAAAAAGAGAATAGATGGTGCTCTTCTGTTGAAAGTGATGAACGAATGATTCGTTTTATATAAATACAGAAGCAGATCACTACAAAATGTCAACAATTTCCAAAAAATCGGTGCGTGAACCTAATTTTTTGTAATCACAAGCATCACGACAGTGAGTTGGTTAAAGCGGTGGTAAGTCAAGTGGATAGCACACCTTTGCAACTAAGAGAGTTTTTCTGCGATGAATATGATAAACTCAGTAAAACTGGTGAAGAGAAGAGCGAAGTACTCAATGCTCATGAAATTCTATCAACTTATGCAAAATACCCTGCGCACTGTCATGTACGGGAATATTATTGCGCAGTAGTAGCGGAAACTAAATCAGGTATTGCTGATCGGGTATCAATGGTTATTACTACAGCGTTCAAAATGTTTTCATTAAGGCATATGAAAACTGAAATACCACATCGTAGCTAGTGATGAGCTATTTCAGTATCTCCAGCGATCGCTCCTTTAATGAGACGCGAAAATAGAGTCGACTGGAGGTTGTTTATGGTGATAATAACAGGAAATGAGCATTAAGAGATGTGGATTAGTTGAATACATCTATAAACTGGCTACGCACTGATTCCTGCACAGCAGAATAGTTTATAGGATAATATTGGACTGAATAGAGGCCTTAGGCAGAAATCGTGTTACACTGAACGATGGTAGACAGAAGTGAGCAGCAGCGAACGTATTGTGTTGCAAAGGAGAACCGACAAGAAATCGTGCCCATTCTACACATGTCTCAGGTACAACGTCTTCACCAGCAAGAATATTTTGCGAAAAACTAGGCTTTTTTGATTTTTTTTTTGCTAAGAAGTTCCTAATAACCAATACAAACTCAAAAGTTTGCTATCATAATCCGATAGCGTCATTTGAGCATTTTTTTGTACCAGCTAAGACTCATGAGAAGCCACGGGAGGAGCAGTAGTAAAGTGATAAGAAAGGCAACACACAATGAATCGAACTGATTTCTCGTCAAATTAGCAAACAGTGCTATATATATACTCAGAATATTTGATCTTGAGAGCAAAACAGCAAAGCTGCTACAGAAATTAAAAGGATTAAAGCAGTGTTGTAGGTATGTTCGTAATTATTATTCGTTCAAGAACGTTATCAACATGCATGCATTTTAACCCAAAAAAGATGTCATTCTACGTTCTTCTTATTTTTTTCATGTGCACTGAATATTTCATCGTTCGTCATTGCAATATCCCATATCAATATACTTGAATGTTATTGTATTTCGCTCAATTTTCAATCGAATGTCGCGATAAATCCATAATCTCTTCGATACAGAGTTGAAGCTCACACGCATTCTTTAGAGAAACTCTTACTGTTTCAAATGGCTCTTACAATAACGCTAAGGAAATTTGCTTCTATGTCACTAGCAGTTTATGCTATTGGAAATCGCGATGGATTTATCCGTTTATAAAATTGTCGTGTTAAAAGTGCAGTTGAAACATAGAAGCGTTAACTGCGCTTTTGTGTCACACTGTGGTTATCAACATACCTGCTGTGTTATCAAACCGACGATAAATCAATCTAACACTGCCGAAGCATCGGCAAAGCGGGCAACCGCCATACAAAGTGGTACTATCCTAAAAAAAAGTGCTCAATTTTTTTGCTAGAAATAACTAACACCGTCGTAAATTCCATTGATCAAGAAGACATAACATAATTCGTAGTTGTTTAAAATAATTCTGGTGTTCATAGTATGTCATTCTCTTGCCAAATCACTGTGCGTAGCAATATTTGAACGTTTCGCTCTTTTTCCAGCAAAAAAAAAGAAAACTAGAGCACTGGTAGAGATTGAAAGTGCTTGTGGGAATAAAAATTTGAACGATGCATCTTATTAAGAATGGGTTAGCTTGGAAATATTTATTCTAACATCGGATTCCGTCTCTCTTTCATTATGGCGTCTTTTTGATCATGAATCTTTTTACTAGCGGTGGATTTATCACAACTCAAAATTTCGCGACTGTGGGATAAATCGGCCAAGCAAACATGACAATGAGTCGTTCAATACGCGGACGGGTGAACCCTCTCAGGAGATACGTTCGAGCAGCTCCTCGCTCACCCAAACCTTCTTCTATCTCCGTGATGTGGAAATTGATATCAGCCTGAGACAAGCCAACTCACCACCTTCAGCCAGCATGAGTTTATTTCAGTTCGACTATTTCAAGATTCTAAAGAGGGAAAAAGATTCATCAAAAAGGCGAAAACCCTCAAGCAGCACATGAATCTTTCTCAGGTAGAGCGATGACCTTTCTAAACTGTGGATCGCAGAAAGCGGGTTGAAAACACGTAGTGCTAATATTCGTAAAACATGATATATGGCGTGAATTATGTTGAAAACAAACAAACTTTTTTCAGTTGTCTTTCAACATATCACTCAACTTATCACTAATTGCAATTTAAAAGATATCCTTAATTTAAGGAGTTGTCATCTTGCAGTTGAAAAGTTTTCTACACCACCTCCAACTTCTTTTGAAGACTCAGTGTGTTTAAAAAAAGTATAAGCACGTTCTGAAATTTGGTATAACTTGAAAATTTATGCTTTAAAACACTTCATTATCGTTAGTAGAATGCGCCCGTAACTGCGCATTGGTGAACACGCAGTGACAAGAGTTTGATGAGGAGACAGAGTGATCGTAATGCTGTCCCATGTATGGTATTCTTTAAGAATCTCTGTTTAGTATGAGAAGTCGCAAGTCGTTATACTCTTCAGGTGCAATGTCTGCAACCCTGAACGACGATTCACAGTGATCATGAAGAATATGTTGCCTGCACGTTTTTATCATCTAATTCGCTTGGCTGAAAATGATGTCGCCAAGAGGCTCGGAAAATTAAAAATTGTGATTTCATTTGGCGAGTTCGTGTTCGGCCGCGCTGTCGAATGCTGTACGGTATCAATTCAAAATTCATCGAGCGATTTCGACGCACGTTGGCTGGAGGTGTTGAGAAACAAACACCCTCTAATTTATTTTAGAGCACTAATATAACTAAATTACTGCATTACATTTTTCGAAACTGGCATTCAGCCACCTCTACGATGTTTTGAATTGAGTCGAATGCACGGCACATTTTCCAGAAAGTGATCAACGCAGGAAAGCCTTTCATTTTTACGGAACGATTTTGTTCACATATCACTAGTTACTGAATTCTTAGTCTTCAAGTTTATATTTTTCTTTGAAATTCTAAATCAAATTTCGAACTGTAATTGTTGATTTGTAACTTGAAAATATTTTTACATAAAGGGCGTCGTCAGAGATGAGTGGTTCAACGGAAATATATGTATATGACATACTCTGCTCCGTTGCATTAGTGGGCATTGATGATGGAGAATCGATTGAGAATGACTATAAACTCATTTAGTGCCCTTCCAATTTTTTTCGTGGCTATTTTCGAAGGTATAAATGAAACTTTTATCTTATTCTTAATGCAGACGGCTTCGCCGATGTATCATCTCATTCGGAGTAGGTATACGTATGAGGTAAATGACAGTACATAATTTGACAAAAATCTATTGAAAGTCTTTGTAATGCTACTTTTTGGATATTTTTGACATTTTTTTTAACACGCCTATCGAGAATCCCTGGTTGAGAAGATGTGTGCGTGATTTGATGCCGTTATACTTCTCTACGTTCTTACAATGACAGTTCATTCCAGTTTGCAGCTGTTGATTCTTCAATAAGCATTCACAAAGACCTTCATGTCTCAGCATCGCTGCATTTTTCATCGTATAACATTATTATTAAGACTTTTCCTACTCAACACAGCATACATATTGCACTATGAGTTGCTGTATTTCGTCACCTCCGGATTGGAAGCATAGAAGTCTATACAGATGCGGAGTCTAAAAATGTAGGATATACGAGTAGAAAATTTCTGCGTTCTCCTACTGATTTCGACTAGGATTGAGGTTCTCTGTGTTGCCTATGTCAGAGGTTCTCATTTGAGCTGCGAAACAGGCGTTCAACGTACACAATAGTGACGATCTCATACATATTTCATGAACTATTCACCACATTTCCGTTTCCAATACAATTTGTGGCTACTTTTGAATTTTTACTAGGTAACATTGTTGAATATCTGAGCTGTTTGCAAGGAAGAAGTAAACGTTAAGGTTTAATTCGATGTCACAATTTTCATAGGCCATTTATACAATTCATGTTTAGTCGTGAAGCTAAGAGATAATGAAGATTAAAGTATAAGTTCTCTCTCATGCATCTTATATGTTTCAGCCGCAATTTGATAGCGTTTTTGCTATACAAGGCCAATTCAGGCACTTATTGTGGTGCTAGTGTTTATCAAGAATAATTTGATTGGGAAATCGTGCTCATAGTCACTCCCGGTCACTTGCGCGAGATCTCAATAATTAACACCTATAATTACCGTAAACAGATTTTAAATGTTTTTCTTACCAAAGAAGAAGAGTGAGATTATGAGACCATTTGGAATAAAGCATGTTACAGAGGATTTGAACTACTATTCAACTCATGCCGAATTGCTAGCTGCTCCTTTCTAAGTACAAATCAGATATGTTTCATATATGCCAGGATACGTCGACAACATAGGCTGTATACGGCTTATTTTCTTTACTGTTGTCTATTGTAAGCTTCCCCTGAAAAAAATCCTCTAACAGCTACCACCACAGACGTACTGTGCTGAAGGTTATTTAAGAAAAACTGTGCTCTACACGCCACCGTTTGTAGAATCAACTTCTCAAGAGAGTTTTCAAATTGACGTTCGACACTTTATGACAGCTTTTCGCAATGAGGTGATAAGCCATTGAAGAGCTATGAATAGATGTAAGTCCAGCGTGTTGTAGACCAAGTTTTTTTCATCAATAGAAGGGCTACGCGTAGAAAGTGTGCGTTCGTCGATATGATTTCGTGGAAACACTCCACACTCTTAAAGCATTTTCTTACGAATATCTGCCGGTGCTATGAACGTAGTACATAGAAAATTTCTTGTATTTATCTACAATTTGCCATGCGCAGTTCCTCACGCCATTTACAACCTTTATATATACGAAGAAATTTTCCACTTCCCAAGAATATGTCCTTGAAACATGGCTGATTGAATTCTTATCATCTTTGCTACATTTGTGCGGAAAATAAGCCAAAATGTTAAAAGAGTGCCATTCCATTTCCGGATCAACCAAGGAACATGCTAATGGACGCTCTATCTGAAAATCTGTCAATTGTTCAGGATGTGCTAATAGTAGGTGAATCAATGAGCCGCTTTACAAACTTTGGCCTAATTTGCTACTACCACCTTGTTCACGAAATGCTTCTGAGCTGGCACGGTTTTCGTTCTGAGTCTAAGCATAACATCATCAAGCCCAATAAAATCTCTTGCATGAGCTGTACTCTTTCTCCAGTAATCTGTCTACTGCTGTCTGAAATTACCTATTTGAGAATGTTAGACATTGAGTCGTTTTGTTTTATGCAGGTGTAGTCTTTCTTTTGATTGTTTTCATTTATCTCTTTCACACACTATTCTCCAAAAGTAAAATTTTCGGTCAACGTTCTGGAGTCATAGAATGTATTAAAGTACGTCAATTCTTTATCTTAGAACACTTTCTAAGTTCTATTCAACGTATATCCACATTTTCTCATTCTAATAACTCGCCGACAGTAAAAGTTACCGCCCTCTGTTGAACCGTTGTTATAAGCTTAGAAATATGAAAATATCAAGAGACGTAGAAGCAGAAGTTACTCTGAAGAACTGATCACCTGAAGGTGACATTATCGTGAGTGAAGGTGAACGAGTTTGATTAGGTGCGGAAATGTTCACATCCTATGTGCTACTTCCTTACTGACAGCGCTTCGTCACGAAGTTGTCCAACAAAGTTTCTGCTAAAATATCCCTGGACGACATAGAGCGTCCTAAAGTGTGGCGATTTTTTCCAACAAGTTGGCATTCTGCATAGAAAGCTTAAAATGGGTAGATCACGAGAATACTGCTTCTGCGGAGTAAAACTTGTCGTGGAAGCTCACAGTAAACGAGCTCTTTGTCATATGAGCACATAGGTTAGAATTATTTGCCCAATATTCAAATCAAAGCACATGATTCCACCATCATCTGTAATTCTGAACAGTCGAGTAGCTCGAAGACACCTCCGAAAAGTCCACTTGCTCGTACACACAGCAGAGCTGCCGCTGAGGATGCGATAGCTGAAGGTGCCGACTTCGGCTCGAGCGGTTGCCGTGAGATGATATTTATTTATCTGTTCAGTAGCTCGTCGAACTTTCAAGGTGCAGCATTTAGTTACGGAAAATGACGGCAGTGGGTCGCTATCGATGTGCTATCAGTCCTCTTAGCATTCTCGACTAGATCGATATAGAAATCACTACCTCAACATACACTCAAGCTTACTAACTAACACATGCCTGGAGTGTATACAAGGAGTGTAAGTCAATCCAGAGCTTCTTGGCAAGAAAGCTTATGTCTTGAGCCACAGAATTCCAGGATACTTAAATAGGCTCTAGCTTTGGTTTTACACCATGGTACGTACCACGAAACCTTGTAACTACCCGTTCAGAGATTAAAAAATCTTTGAATATGATGACTGCACAAGAATTTCTCTAGGAAGCGCTTTCTTTCAATGTCTTTCTGTTATTCAGCAGTTCGTTGAGGTTTCCTCATGCAATAGAGAAATAAGAACATTTTTTTGGTACCCAGACTTTCTCAGGTACCGTTGCTTCGCCATCATCACATTTATTAATAAAACTCAGTATTATAGAATTCAGTTTTCAGTTTTTTCGAAAAATAGCTTTCGAATCGGCCAATTATTTGGGCAGTCTTCTAAGATAACGCATGTTTAGCCTTCGAGTTACTCAAATGTTTCCTTTGTCAACCTGTCTGCTGCATTTCTCTACATATAGTCGGCCCATCCTCGTTTCGCTATCAAAGCATATATTTCTGGATTTGAAAGACGATATAGTTCTAAAAGATCTGAGCTACGCAACCGGTTGGACGCTCTGAGTATCAACTGAAATTCAGGAGGCTTCTCTTGAGTGCTCCGTGGGTGGTAAGCAGATATCTAAACGTAGTTGTAGTATCTTCCCACGTTTCTGCTGCATAACAAAGCTATCAAATCGAAAAGTAAGCATGAAGTTCAAGATTCGCTTTGCTCGCGGGCTTTTTGACCCTGAATGTGGCCCATGCTGCTCTACTATTCTGTCTGACTTCTCCTTAATGCTGTCGACCATATCCGCTAAACGTCCAAAGCACGCGAACAAGGTAGTCTTCGGGGCTAGCTCAATCTTCTTACTCCACATCATGGATCAATCAAGTAATGAGTCTTCGCCTCGTTAATGCCTGCCCCAATATTTTTTTCCCGTCTCGTTGACTTTATTGAGCATTGCCATAGCTTTACTAGCACTTCTTTAGAAGATATCAATCATCAAGGAAACGAATGTTTGATGAAGTTTTTCAGTTAACACATATGCCCCATTTCTCCCAATCGAGAGACTTCACTATCCACTACAGTGCCTGAATAACCAGTCTCGCGATGAAGCGTCACTTTGTCTAATCTTTTTTTTACGGATATGGTGAGAGATCGATAGAAATGACGTAGTTTGTCCTGCAGTTTCGATAGCAGTCAGCTAAGTTCATATATAGGAAGTGTTTACACCTTGGTCGACGAGCACTGATGAAATTGTATCCGTTTCAACAGCAAGCCTCAAAAGCTTTCCCTTGTTTGTTGAAAGCTAGATCAAGGAGCACACGGCATCTGTGATAAACTTCAATTTCTTGTTTAAATGCTTCACAAGGGCAGGGTGTGGTCTATACAGTAAAATCCTTTTCAAAATCCTGCCCCTGCTTGCTCAACTGGTTGTTTTCGTCCAGCAACTACAATATACGCAAAAGGATGATCTTTGTGAAAAGCTCGTAAGTGCACTCAAATAGCTTAGTGGGCGATAGTTGCTGAGAATCCTTCCGACACTCTTCTATATATGATGAATGTACTCAAAATCCTTACGTGGTCTGGATTTCCCCTTCCAAAGGTATGATGTCATACGAGTTCTGATAAGTACATGTAATCTCTAGTCTTTAGCCATAAGAAAATCGGCGGTGATATCGTCCAAAAGTGTGTCTCTCTTCGTGCTTTCTGTCTTAACTCAAGCTTAGCTGGTAAAGGATTTTTCCATTATCGATTCCATATCACACTGGGATTGGTAATCATCCCATCTTCTTCCACTAAAGGAAAAAAATGGGACACAATAGCTGGTTAATTGTGAAGATTCTGATAGTATTTCTTCATATCGTATTGTTTCTGAGACATTTCCAATAACTATTTTTGTCTATATTGATGTAGACCCTCTCGTAAAGATCTTCTACAGCCGGAATTTATTGTCACTTTGATTAAGTTTGCTACGGTAGGACCAAACTTCACTCTCCTTCTCGTTTCGACCAACTCCTTGGTGGTAGTGAGAAGGCAATCTGAACATTTTGTTTGGGAAACTGATGCTAGTTTGACACACCCTTGAAATTGTCAATCGGCAAACAGTTCGTATTCCTCGCAAGGCTTCACGTTCATGTGCCAGTCGTATGAAAAGAGTTTAAATTGCGAACATTTTTGTCGTACATGATTTGTTTTGTTTTTCTTAGACGATGACACCTATTCTTTTTCAGGTAATGGCTAAATTGAGTGCTCGCACATAAAGGGCGGTGTAATAAAGTTCAGGTACCACTAAGTTGCTAAAGAGGCACCATTTCCTGTTTGCAGTTATACTGACGTGTGTGAGTAACCGGGAGACTCCCATGTCCATCGGAGACTGTCGCCTTTGTGGAAATGGGTCTCCATAGAAGAGACGTGCTGAGGACAAGAGTCCTACAAGATGGTGCTTGGCTTTAGTTTTTCCATTCCACATTTTCTTGTCCTATATTCATCTTAACCGACCGTTCTCAATTTAGAATTGAAGCCTTCAATAATTTAAAATGACTTTTGGTTTCGGATAACTTTCCCAAATTTGTTATAGAACGCGTCCAATTCGATCTCATCAGCTGTAAAAGTCGGAAAGCATCAACTGATGATACTGATAGTTTTTAACGGAGAAGCTGAGGACGAAGAATAGTCAAGCATTAAAATAAGGCTTTTACGAAGTGACCACATGGGTAAAGGACGTAACAGACGCCTTCGACATTTTGTAGCGAAAACTTCGCCCCACAGATAACATGAAAATCAAGAAGCCCATCGTACCCACCGGCCATATCCGGTCTTCCGAATTTTTCTTTCTTGCAGGGCAATCACATAAAATTTGATGCAATCAGTAACTTTGGAGAGAACGTAAAGTTCGACATTTGAGGGAATTGTTCATGTGTCAAAGGTGAAACAAACAGTTTTTGTAGTGTTTCGTGGTGGCGTTTGCTCTTTCCTTTTCAATGACGACCTGTTAAATATGAGATCACTCGTTTTCACCGAACGCTAGACTGTTTCATGTTGTAGACGGGAGCACTCAGTGTGCGTGGTAGTGAGGTAGGAATTTTCTTGCTGGTCTAACTGTTTTTGCTTCCTGAAGCCCTGTTGTCGGCCTAGCCGGAACCTTCCTCAGGTAGCCACCATACCATGTACTAGCAGATCGCTCTGGTTTAGAGAAAGATCATCTCCTTGCGATTAGTTGATAGAGAGACGGTGGTGATTCCTAGTATGATTCACTCTTAGATTGGTTTCGCGGGTGGAAAAGTCGGACTCCTTCTTAGCTTGGTACACCCTTCTGAGAAAATGTCCTCTACTGTACTACGCAGTCCAACACCCAGGAACACCGACCAGCCACGAGGAGGTGGTATACCATTAAAAGATTTATTCTAGTAGGTATAAAGTCACGACAAAAGAGCCATGTCATAGTGCTTTCATGCTATTTTGAATGGTTTACAGTCAATAAATCCTTGAATAAACGCTTTTTCTTTAGTGATTCTTATTTTTTCTTTCGTTTCGAGTGTTATCTCAAAACCACTGCTCAAATTTTAATATGCCTGATAATCATTATTTGGGCCACGCATGTTAGTGGTCTGTCAAACAGGGCTGACTTATAGAGCCCGATACACGTGTTCCGATCTTGCGATCTCGTCAGTCGGGCAGTTACCCTTTCTCGTCTTTTGCTAATCTCTGTGCGAGAAAGGGTAACTGCCCGATTGACGAGATCGCAAGATCGAAACACATGTATCGGGCTCTATAAGTCTTATTTTCTCTTTCTTCTTGAAAGGGGCACGAGGTGCTAAATCCAAATTTTATATACACAAGCAAACAGCTAACATTTCGGCAGGTCGCCTTCGTCAGAGCCTGGAAGGGTCAAAGCTGTTTACAATCCAATCAGTCAAACACTTCCATCACTTCTTTAGAAATAATTGTCAGACCTAGATTTCGATCGCATCAAGCACAAAGTCAACCTTATACATACTCACCGCTATTATTATATGTCTTCCACTAAATGAACATGTGAGGAACAACGGAACGGTAATCACATAGGCCAGTAATGCACTATACCCATCAAAACAACAGTTTTATATACTGACTCATATCACGGGTGATTACGAGGCATTCTTCCCTGCGGTTCATAGCTGAATTGGTCGTGTTTATCCAGAACGCCTCAAGTATCTTTCGCGCTGAACGCTGTCTATAAGATACCAGCGGATTTTTCTCTATTAAGGTAAAATTTTATTTGAGTGAATCCCACAGACTAGTGACTTTTGTGCCTTTTCCATCTACATTCAGTGTTCTGAAAACTTAAGCAATGGAGGAAAGGAAGTTCATACTGAAGCAAACTACCACTGCCTTTTGATATTTTAAGGCGCTCCAACTAGTTAAATAACAATTGTAAAATGTAAAATGCGCTCCAACTAATTACGATGTACTCCGACTAGTTAAATAAGAATTGTGAAATTTCGCAAATACCTTTCAATGCTTGAATAAGTTAGTTTCAACGATTTAGAAACAATGGTAAGACCTCGTAAAAATTGCATGTAAATTTGGAATGATGAGAGAAGCTTACGTGTACAAGTTTATCGATTTCTCCAGTGCTGAAGTTCTCGAGTTGACGAGAATATATCACCAGTTGTCAAAATCCCGTTATAACGAGATCATGTTGTCGTCAAAAACCGAGAATTTGTCATGTTGAACTTGACAGGCATATAGTCATCCTATATCGAATTTCAAGTGAACTATCGTTAGTTGTACGTATGCAACGGCTAATATGTCTTGGTCATGTGAGAGGCTCAAACCTTGCAAGAAATCAAAATAACAGAGCTTGAAAACAGCATGTTCTCCTCGTAAAAATTAGCGGAGTGATCTAAAGATTCTAACATAATACACTGTTTGAAAAGTGGTTATTTGAAAACTCACTTGGAAGCAAAGATATCACATCAGCCACTAGATTTAATTTCACTTAAGATCACTACTCTACGACTTCTTTTCAACACTTGTAAATCAAAAAAATGGCGGCAAAATCCAATGAGGTCCAAATGTTGTGGTGCATTGGATCACTAAACTCAGTACTAACGCTCAATTTTATGCGGCAGAGGAATGGAATGCCATTCATATCGGCTACGAACTTGCTAAATCTTGGTAGTAGACGATAGTTTCTTGACAACCAGAGAAGCTGAACTGCTGATAACATTCTTGTATAAGATATTTTGTTCTATTGCGCTATGCTTGCAATGGTATGCGTGCTTCTATTATAGTTGCTGCTTCCTCCAATGGATCTGCTATATAACCAGTTGCTGTTAGCATTTGAAGGTGTTTTGCAACTTCCATTGAATTAATTTTTGTATTTTTCCATTTGCCGATTCCATGTGATGACCATGTTCATGAAAGCTAATGGAATCGAAATAGCAATCAAACATCAGAATCAGTTATTAGACAAGTCATCGATCAATGAACTCGATGTAAAGAAAAAAAAGTTTCCGCATATCTCTAAGTGCAGAGCAGAGCTTTTCCGGCCGACGTCAGCCCTAACATCTGTGTTGGATAAGATATCGAATGATTACAAAAAGGTCAACAAAACGACTCTATGAGACGGAATAAATGATGGGAAGAAATCATCTATGACTAAACTCGTTGTCAATGTCTCAATGAGAGTAGATATTCAAAAGGAAAATACCCTGTGAACTAAACAGCATTAGGGCTACTCCCCTAACAATGGAAATATCGTAGCTGTGACGAGGAAATCTTATAATTTCGCAGAGTTGAATGTTTATTTAGGTGAACACTACACTTCAGAAGGACCTTGCTGCATGCTCTAAATAGAGAGTGGGGTAATGAAATAGTTTCGCCTGAATTTTGCATACACGTCACGTCGTCTTCACAACGGGTTCTTAGTTGTATAAACCATGTAAATCATAAACGTTGCAAAGGTTGACTTCAAAAAAATCTTCGGCGTTCAGGCATTTAGAGTTTTCTAGATTACAGCCTTTTACATATCACATAACAAAACTGTTTGATGCCGTTTTCGGATTTGAATCGCACAAGCATAATTGTACAAAAATTCTCCAATGTAACAAATAATCTTCCGAGAATCAAGTGTGGTGTAACACCTATGTCGCATAGTCCCATGGCTAGAACAGTAGCACCAACAAAAAAGAAAGAAAATTAAAAAAGACATATTAGAAAAATATGTATCGTAATCAATACATGAGGTGTACTCTACTTCCTTGTATGCATTGATGTCAGTACATTTGGTCGCGTCAGTTTGTGAAGAAAAGTGATAACATTACGTTCTATCGTTAACTTACCCTGATCGCAAAAATCACTATCATAAACTGAAACATTTAGGAATTCAACAAAGTCTTCGGCTTTCCATGTATTCTTCAGAATTTTGACTGGTCAAACACAGAAAAAATGCAATTTAGTTCTGCACCTTTTTTTTGAACGGAATTTCTTTTGTTCATAAATTACTAGTAACGGGGGATGTTTTTACTCAATCTCTTGTATTCCCGGGTACATATCGCTTTTTATGAAGCCGATGCAGTTCGATGCACTTTGCCCAATTGCCAGCTCAGTCGAAATGATACAACGCAATACGTCGAGTGTGATTTAGAAACAGACGCATACTCTGAGAGATGTTTCAAAAAAACATCCGAGCGATGCTCACTTCAAGGGATTTGAGTCGATGCGACTACGAAGACCCACATGGCAAAAATGATTGCATGTGGAACTCGCACCATTACGCCTCTGAAGAACGCAAAAACACTCAGATAATTTCCACAAATAAAAATCCGTGGTAATAGCTTTGCGCCGGCTTGAATAGTAACTAGAAGACAGCGATGATATTGTAAAATCTTTGAAACATGGTTTTTGATTTTCAGTTCGCTTGACTATGCGAGAAGAAAGTAGAGAATTGCGATATTTTCTAAGGATAAATGAGACGGTATACACGGTAGAGTGCTACATTTTCATAGCCTTCAGAAGCAGATAGGTATAACTAAAGTTTCACCGCCTCCCAAAACGTCGTCGTAGTTCTGCTTCAGCAAATCAATCAGTTGTCAGATATTTCTTCTAACACGTGAAAGCAAAAGTTCTGTAGCTTCAAAAGCGCTCATCAGGAGATCTTTAGTACGAACAAACAAAGTCGCTTTACACCAAAATCGCTCGGCAGATTCTCATCTAGCGACGACGCGTACTATTTCATGCACGTCTAGCCAACTGACGTGTGCGAGTCATGCATGTGTTCCACTCGTCTCCTCGAAATATGGTCAGCAAGCCGCATTGTTTCTCTTTCGCTCGTTTTTTTTTTATTTTTGCTTATTATCTGTTATGCAAAAGAAATGCCAGTTGTATAGTCTGTGCTATGATTTTCCCTTAACCCCACCTCATCATGATACCTTTTTCTGTAGAAGTGACAGGCTGTCTACAGAAGCACAATGCGCTTCGTGTTTTAGTAGTGGATAGCGTTTTCATCGATCTGCTAGAGAATTGAAACTAAAATCTCAGTTGCCATCGGAATCTTGTTCGCTTTATACGAATAATTCAGGTTGATATCAAAGAGAAAAGGAAGGTGAGAGTCGGCAACTCAGATGGAAAATTGACTGGGGGATCAGAAAGAAGCATGTCGACTGCATACTCCATCGATGCACCGGTATGGATACTAATGTATAACAGAGGCAAACAAAGATGAAGACACTGTTCTTTATTCTTTAGGGCAAAGTTGTCATCAATGGATGTGACCTGGTGAATCGCCACGAATTATCCTCTTCACAAGATCGTGAACTCCAACGTTACATCGACAACAACAGGCATATCCTAATTTACAAAGATCGTGAATCGACCTGTATGTTAGATACTTTCTTATTGATTGCTTCCAAAAAATGTTGCAGCTCTCCTTGTGTTCAATGATCTCCATTGTTACATTGATGTTAAGTACCAACTAGAAAGAGGCCAGAAGCCTTCTATGGATCACAGGATAGAAGTCTGAGTCGTAATGGAAATCCTTATTCGTGGAACAGCAGAAGCGAGAGTAAAAATCCTTATTTGTGGAACAGCAGAAGCGAAAGTAGTCTTTCGGGTGTAGGTCTCTTCTATAGCAACACATCTTCTTACTATGAATGAATATAAAGTGCTCTAGATTTCAGAGAAACACTTCTTCCAACAAGCCCATTGATTCGACTGATTCCATAATTAAAGATCCTTTTGTGACCTCTACTGGGCAAAGTGAGTAAGCACTTTCTTTCAATTTTCGCAAAATTTTCATTCAAAAGCGTTTTCTTAAGGAGTAAACTTCACTTCCGATTTTCCTGGACTCATGGGTAACAACGGAATGGATGACGATGTTGGTCCGCGCTACAAAACCCTCCCTCCTTCGTCACCTTCTGGATTGTTAGAACTGGATAGCGCCAATTCAACAATGAAAAGAGGAGGAATTTCAAAAGCTTCCACACTTTTAAGTCCATGCGGAAGTTTAAAAGGGTACTAAATAGTATTAATCCAAAGATATTGAACAGGTACAAAAAGCGCTCATATAAACTCAATGCTTGTTTTTTAGTCGAAAGGGAGTAAGCTGGTTTGACGAAGAACGAGCACGATCTCTTTCTCCTGCCAACAACAATCGACAGGTACAGAAGATTGTAACCAGTTCATGCGCGACCTCGAAACGAGTAGTCTGATAGCTACTCATTTTTGATAAAAAAATTCAGGCATGCGTATCAAGGCTGATAAGTCTCGAAAAAGCTTTTGAAACTTCTTTACATATAAATCATTGGCATTCTTAGTCAAAGAACCTAAGTCTGTTATTCTTGCTGTAAATCATTTCATACTGCTGCTGTGAAATTGTGAGCTAAATCAAATAGAGATTTGACGTGGAATTTTTCACCCATTTCGCCCAATTTTTTGCAATCAAACTAATATAATTGATAACAGTGTACTCATGTTCCGTATCACACTATAGTGATTCGCTTCATGTAAAAGTTATCGTTTTTTGATAGAATAGGTATCTAAATCGATCGTTTAGCTACAACGAAGCTGTGCAATCCGTGTTTAGAAGAACCTTCCACACAAGCTCGTCAGCATACGATTCCATTTAGTGGAACTTTTTTTGATCTCTAATGCAGAAGATGCGCACCAAAATGAGTTGAATCACCACTGTTGGAAACGCGTAGCGCAATTTATCTGGAAACATATGCGATGTGGCCTCTCAGAGCGATGTTACACCGCTCTCACCCTATCCACCCCTTCATTTAGTCGATCACCATTTGTCTGGCTTTCTCCAGACCCTTTTCCCATGCATATGTTGCCCTGTTATACGATCAATCTCAAACTTACTATTCCTTACCTTACCCCAATGATGGCTTCTTTGCTATTGCATTTGCTAGGCTGGGTTCTCATTGCTTATTTTCTGTATGTGCTTTTTCTAATCTAATTCTATTTGAAATGTGTTCAGTTTATTTCAAGTACATGTGTATGAAAAAATCGGTAGATTAGAGATAGGACTTCATAGCCTTTTCGAAGTTTGTTATCACTCCCTAAGACTGGAAAGAAATCCATACCGTCTTGCGTAGTTCACCTTCGATTCGATCGATAGGCAGAGTTCATTCTTTTCATTTCATCAAGGTGAGGAAAACTGTGGGCATTGTCAATTGCGAAAAGCAAATCGTTTATGAGCGCTGATTCATGGCGTTATGTTTCTCTGCTACCACGCCAACACCTTAGCCATCTGGTCATGAGCATGACAATAAATTCCTTCATGTCACATTCTTTACCTGATATCCTCTCATACCATTTGTTTATCCTCATTCGTTAAATGTCATCTCTGTTGTTTTAGACTCACAACCAAATGTCTCAGTACGGTAGCTCCGGCAATTTGAGTAACTACCGCGATCGTACGTCAAGTCCAGCCTATTCTTCATTAGGGAAGCACAAGGTTTGCGCCAAGAAGAATATTGGTGGCTAATAGATTCTACATATCTTCTCTATCAACCTTTCTAATAGCACATTTTAAGCCAATAATGCCTTGCAATCAAAAAATATCTATTCAAGCAATTTCCTAGCTTCTACTGTTAATTTTGAGGAGCTTTGAGGTATGAACATGAAAAAAGTAAAAAAAAATTCACCACATTAATTCACGTCATTCCTACTGCTATAGAAAGAAAATTCAGAAAATTAGTGAGACACTATCCGTTTTAGATGCTTCTTCTCCTCAAGGTAGAGCGTAACTAGTGCAGTCAAATCAATTCAGCAAAGTTTCACTTGTGCTACATTTAGCAATTTTCTTGGTCCATGTCGAATTTGCCACTAGGAAACCATGGTCGATTCAGATATTCTATTAACTCTAGAGAGTCACTGATTTTCAAAAACACCCTATTCCAACACAAAATCAATCACTGACAACTTTTGAACGGATGCGTTTGACGAACTAAAACGATTCAGAGACGGTGCTTAAATCTTGGTGCAGCTCATCGCGCCTGTGAACTTCATCGTCCTCCACCTTATTGGACGATTTTTTTTTTGGAATTCAAAACGGGAGAATTTCCACAGCTGTTTGCTTTTATTGTTTTGGGGCACCTGCTTTCATGATGTGCGTAGGTGGCCGGAGAATCTGCTGTTGTAATGATTCGCATGAAACAATAGCGCTACACGCAGCTCATCCTCATGTTGTGCTAACAAAATGGTAGGTACTCATGTTAATAAGCTTCCATTACGGCTGAAGTGGTGAACGTCGTCTTTTAGAAATACTTCATCTAAATATGTTTGCCCTGTGAGTGCTTCTGCTTGTTTGATGAACAAATCTCGATGCTCTTCTCAAACCGTCTTTTACTACTTGGCGTATTTTTCTAAAAAAAAAATGCTGATGATAATGATTGTGCTTAAGCGATCTGTGTAAAGTTATGTGATGCTGATTCTATTGAAGGATAATGTTCTCAGAATCAACTCCTGAGTCATTTCTTTCTGCGAAAACATCCTTGAATTCCTTAACGATGAATCTTTGACTTTTTTTTTGCGCTAAGACTCTCCGACGCCAGTGGAGAGTTATTGTCCGATTTTTTAGCCTAGGCCTGCGCGTGCTCTCGTAAATTTTGCTTAGAGAAATTAGTTTTGGAAGAAACTTTGAAAATTGATGGGACCACAACTCTCCACAAGAGCCAACACTTCATACTACCCACATTGGAATCCAAGTTGGTGTCAATTTCAAAAAATCATAATATCAATCTGCTCTGCTATACTACAATGGTACATGCTATTTTGATAGAGTATCAATGATGTGCGTTATATATTGTGCTAAATGTTACGAAATTCATGTTATATAAATGACTAGAAGATTAATTGAAAAGCTGGAGTAAAATTTCGCAAGTTCATGCAGCGTCTTGACTGAAATTACTTATATTTTAGTCAAAGTCATTAGAAATTTTATCTTTTTCAATATTTCTTCTTTCGTGTGTTACTTTTGTTTTCTTCAAGTTGCTCATAGTATGCATAAATTTTCGTTTGGAGTATTATTCAAAACGTAGATCAAAACTATATAGAGGTAGTAATTATAGTGTTTGAGCTAATAGCGTCCATTTTATGCTTTTTAGAGTAGTGAGAAATTCGTCGGTCTAAAAAAGAATTGAATAGATTCACCACCATTTCATATTGAAATCGAATGTGGTGCTGATCAGTTTAGGATGACTACAATCGTTTTGAGACGGCACGACATGCGGCTGCGAAGCGCAATGAACGTCAGAAGTCCGAAGAGAGTCGTTTCCAGGCTTTCGGCGATCGTCCTGGAAGTGGAGTTGAAATGACCACGCATCATTGGCAAGGAGGAGAGGTAGGCCACTTCTCCGTAGAAAATATCGTAATAATAAGGAAATGAAGTTTCTGATACTGAAAAAATCGATATCAAGTATATTTCGCATTTATGGAAACCTAAAATTGAATTCACAGGAGGCTTGTGTGGGTGCTAAGTTTTATTTGAATCAAAATTCTTGTGCGATGAAATATGCGCAATCTTACTTCATCACTAGATCCAATGCGGTCTAGGAGAGCGAGAATGTATTAAAACCTATCACTAAACCTGTTCAACAAACGAATGTATGGGTGTTTTGCCTAGAAGCAAGAAGCATTACCGGAATCGCTGACGAGTACATAACTTTACTGACTCCAACTATTTTAATCACAATTATCACCATCTCTATTTTGAACAAGCATAGAAAGCTATTGCAATTATGTTTAGCATGGGCATGAATATTTTCTGTGATGCTGTAAACAGAAGCAAGCTTTTTTTTTTTGTTGAAGAGCATTAGAAATCACATAAACATATAGGTAGTCAGAACAGTTGGTTTCTAGATATGAGATGGTACTTTGTGATTTATATAACAGCGAATCGAAATCAAAGGACGGTTACTGATTTGATCCACTCCTGAGCGACTGTTAGCGACAAATAAATATCAGTCTTGGAAAATAGGGAAGCTAAAAACAAAGCGTAAGAATTTTTCCTAGTTTAGATAATAACCGATCCCAGTCAGCTCCCTAAGGGAATTAAGCCAAGGCGGTTGTACTACTCGCCTATTGGAGATGGAACAGTTGCTGCCGATGGTATCGAGCTCAAAAGGTCTGTGATATTTTGCTTTGTGATAGACTTTATATAAAACTTCATCTCACGAATACGCGACGAAATCAATACAACATTGCAGGCGCCCAGTTGACTTGTCTCCTCGAGTTACCATCACTCAGTTAACACACGTTGATCGTGGGCAAAAGGGCCACGACGGTGTTAATGTTTATGAAAAAAGCTGGACCAACACTGTGGGATGTATGTTGTTTCAGAGAGACACCGAATGCTACTGAAGTTCTATTGTTCTAGAAAATAAGGGAATAAATAGTAGGTATGCCCATAAAATGCGGTTTTCAGCACATCCTGGGAGTGAAGGTGGCTATGGTAGTGATTTTGGTGGACCAGGAAGTGGTCGTAACTCAAGAGCAGACGCCTTGAGTCCAACTGGCGGCGACAACTACGGAAAAGGAAACTACGGTATACTAATATGATGCTTTTTATTTAGTGATTCGAACTCAGTTATTGAAAATTTAGATTTGTAAAAATTCAGTGGTATCGCCGTTTTGTCATCGCAGTGCTTTGTGTAGGAGTATCGTTTTGAAGCTAGAACATCGTATTTCACTAGTGTTTAGGCGGGCCTCATGGAACTGCTCCTGGAGATTTTGGTGGATACAACAGTGGCTCTGGTGGAGGGTATGGTGGCCCTGGAAGCGGCTATGGCGGCCCTGGAAGCGGCTATGGCGGCCCAGGAAGCGGCTATGGCGGCCCTGGGAGTGGCTATGGCGGCCCACCAGGAGGATATGGCGGTAGTGGTTCAGGACTTCCAGGTCACGGCAGCGACCATGGAACTCCAACTGGGCTTGGAGGTTTGATAAATAGCCTATTGTGACTTTTTTGCACTCTTGTACTACTATCTGACCTCAAATACTTGGTCAGTGCTTTAAGACAACATGCGAAATGGTCCAGGAAGTGGTGGCCGTCCGGGAAGCGGCCTCGGCCGTTATCCGTATTCTCCCTTGGACTCTCGTTCTAATCATCCATATGGTTCTAACGGAAATATCCCATCTGGTAACGATGGACGGATGAGTGGTACGTGATCTCCGAGTTCAATTTTTACTTTATAGTATAGAACGTTAAGTAAGCACAATTTTTTTTTACTTAACAGCTTTTGGTGGTGGTATACAGATCAATGCGTTGTCTCGCAAAAAGAGCGTTGGCTGAACAGGAACTAGTGCAATGGTTAGCACGCGCTCCCAAAAAATGCGGGTTCAGTTCACGTCTGACGTCCAAAGTTGTGCATATCACTCAGCACTATTGGAATTATATCTGTAGCATCATACCACCACGAAAAGCGGTCGAATGAGAAAATTCCAGTCTACTAAACATATATCCAACATTGGTCAGATAACTGCGTCAAGTGCCGATATCGGCTTGCCAGGCCGATATCGACGGCTGTTGTTTGCTGACAGATTGATGCATTGTGTCGCAGAAAGAGTAATAGTAGTGCGATGGTTAACACGAATACCTGGAAAAGATGAAATGCGTGTTCGAATCCCGTGTGGCGTTCAAAGTTCTGCATACCATTCATCATTATTGGATTTAGGCGAAATAAATTAAATAAGATTGTCAGCGTGAGAATTTGTTTCTCGTGGGTTTTTGTGTTCACGGCCCTAAAAGACTTCTGAAGCCGAAAAGCGGCAGCGTCTGCTGATATCAGATAAGCAGTTTGATAAACAGCGCAGCCTCACAATGGAATATCATTGAAGATAGATCTATTTTAGGGCTAAATAGTCTGTTACGAATTTTAACGAATCGAAAGGCAAGTCGACGAAAATACTACGAAAAGAAAATAGCTGGTGCACTCTTAGAGCGTCAAAAAGTGGGCCAAATGCGAATGAACATTTGTTTTTCAGTATGGTAATTCCTCTGCATAAAACTCCAATAATTCTATTGCAAATAGGTGAACTACCTAAAGGCTACCGATGTGAAGATTTCTTGAAGGTATACATGATTGTTTCAGTTGCATCGTCGGTGTTTTCGGATCCAATGTATCGTTTTGACACTAAGACGGGTTATCTGATCACAAATCCCCGTGAATTAATTCATCAATATGCGACAACAACACCAGTGGCTGTTATGGACACCAGTGACAACACTCCCACTACTACTGTGGTTACCAAACAGAGTTTATATCGAAAGACGGAGGAATCTACAGAGTATGTTAATCCACTCTTCACATGATTCTAAATAAAAGAGTTTGGATAGTTTGTGAATTTCACTTTGTTGTTCTCTTCAATAGAAGCTTATTATAGAGAGAGATTCTCGCCGTATGCACCCTATAAATGCTCCAGCAATGTCCAGTCACCTAACAAATTTGTTCGACAACTCAGAGATGAAAGTCAGTAGAGATTTCCTCTTAATTATGGATCAATTTATTTCACTTTGATTGATTTTTCTGACAGCTACTAAGCGATGACAATGTAACGGTTTTTCTCAGCAATGACCCATTCACAACGTGAGGCAAACAGTCACATCGATCCACTGAACCAACGCGACCCATATGCCGATCAAAAGATCAACGAAATTCGCTCTAAGACGCACAATATCAGGTAAAATTTTTTCTGCTTGTACGCAGTTTTTCTGATATTGTATTGCTGACCATACTGGTATTTCTTCGTTGTAAGGAAGCAAAGAAATATTTACCTCATTCGCTGTACAAGAAATTTTCGTAGCAGTGTTAGTAATCATTTGAAAGCTTGAATCTCTGGTAGAGCTGTACATGAGCCAGTTTTTCAAAACACCCTTTTGGAACTCTGTAAAATCTAAAGTAGGATCCCGTTTCACATCGGCTTTGCGCCTTGATTTTTATCACGCATACAATTCGCTGGAAGCGCGAAAAAGCATATGAACGTGTAGAGAGAACCACGTTGTATCTAAGTCAATCGTTTCATATGGAGTTTTTCTCAAAGCGGGGACAAAAGCCTTAATTGGCAAGTTGCACTCCACTCGCTCACCCCCTTCCCCTGACCCTAGGTTAGCAGGCAAACAAGCCGCCAAATATGTGAAATTCGACTGTATTCTTTTCCCTACTATACTGCAGTGAAAAGGCTTTTCTAGAAGATAAGCACAGCGTTTGAATCATTGAAACTTACGCTATCGAAAGATTACTAATAGTCTAATGAAGAGAGGTGCAAAACACAAATGTTTGCTTTCTCTTACAGCACTATCAGAAAAGTCTTTCCGGAAAAACAAACACATTTTTGAGTTCTTCGAGGCTTGTGTTATCGAAAGAGTACTAGTACTCCAAGAACGGAGTTTTGTCCAGGGAAATATAAGCGAGATGAGAAAAAATGTGTGGTCGTGTAAAAATATAATTTTATTTTGAGGATTTTATAACGTTATAGAAGGCTGTTTCAAAAAAAGACAGCTACATACTGCTTTAGCCAAGGATATGAGTTTTCGAATCATTACTAACACTCCTATAAGAAACTCTTGTGCAGCGATTGGGATCGAATGATCATTTGTTCCCTTGTAATCGAAAAGTACCCGAAATTCATATATCATCAATGTGGTCTCAAAACAAATTGTACTTGAGAAACAAAGACTTAGACGATCTACAAGGATACCTATAGATGAAAAAACTTAGGAGAATATAAACTTAAAACTTGATTTTCCAAATTTTTAGTAGTTAGGCAGTAGTTAGGAAGTGAAAAGTGAAAAAGCCCGACAATTTATGCTGCATAGATTCACTGATACATTCGTGGTGGGACCAATTATCTTCCAGATTATACAGAGTTAAATCCACAGATGAGTGTCACCAGTAACTTTTTGCTTTGCGAAGTGAAAATAAATGACTATTTCGTGGGAAGATTTGTGAGGAAGTAAAAAAAGAGTTATTAGACTCTAATAAATTGGTAAGATGTTAAATAATTTTTTACTTTGAAGAGGAACGGCATGCCAGTTGCTAATTGAGCAGGGTAATTTAGAGGAAGAAACGATGACATCGAAAATTTAACTCGACAACTTGTACATGACCTGAATACCTCTTCAAGATGTTGACGCCGAATTGATCAAAACTGGATTGCACCCTTACTACCATCTGATGACGTTTGATCACAAAATGAGTACAAGCACTACTTATGCTGTGTAATGTCCCTTCTCGAATTCACATGTATATGACGAATAACTCTTAGCCCTTCATCAGTCATGTTACGTCGTTCTATGCTATGTGTCTTATATTAAAACTTCATGCAGAAAAAAAATGTAGCCTTTATCAGATTTTTGTTTTCACATTCTGCTTCGATGAAATCATAACTAAGTGGTAGAATAAAGTTATATGTTGTCAGAAGAAATTGTATTATAATAATTCTGTTGCGAATACAGTTCAAGAGATCCGAGTGCAGTTTTCAGTGCTTATTGAACATACCTCTTTCCCTTCTTTCCTGTCTATCTTTTTATCTTTCATTTCTAAATATTTTGCGTTACAACGGCTTCTGAAAAGAGCAATGTTGGGAATAAAGTCTTATTTGATCCGTCGTCACTCATGCGTGAGTTACGCGATCCACCTCCTGCCAAAGACGTTAATTACTGTCCCCATCAACTACAGTCCCTACTAACTCCGTAAAGAAAGACATCGAATCAGTTGAACGAAGTAACCATATACAAGCAGCGTAAGCGCCCTTGTGCTAGTCTCATACGAACGACATATCAAGAGGGAAATGCCTTTCTCTAGCAGCAGCATGTTGTAGGATCAGTGCTGGAAGGGCTCTTGATTGGATATGGAAAAACCACAGTAGAAAAAAAACTTTTTGTGTCGTAGATATAGCGCTTGAAAAGAAAATGAATCATTTATGACTTGTGTCGGTCACATGCTATGGCGCGTATATGTCATTAACGACTCAGATCATGCTTTATAACTTGAAATTACATTGGGCGATATGTTCCGCTGCACATATGTCCAAACGCAAATTCCCTCATTCAAAAGGAAGACTTAGGCAGCAGAAGAAGAGCAGTATAGGTTGCATTCGGGTTTTCAAGAAACCACCGACCCAACTAGCAATCCCAAAACTCCGTGCTTACCTTCTCGATTTAGCAATCCTCTCAGCGCTCTGCTATGCAGAAGAGGCCTAAGCCGATGCTTCAATCGTGTCAACAATTCTGCACCACTTACAAAGCAATTCAAAGGTGGCTTGTGAAATTTAAGTGGCAGTTATAACATTCAGCCGAAATGTGCAGCTCAGGCCTCCAAGCCTCATCCTGTCGTTGTGATCCAAAAGATTATGCGACTCTAGCAAGTTGAGTCGGCTAGATGATAAGAAGAACATATGATGGATAAACGAAATAAATATGAGCTGATTTCGAAAAAATGTAAAATACTTTTGAAAAGCCATCCAAACGATGGGCAAATGTTTTTCGACTGATGTTAACTATCTTCTTTCGAGGATGATATAAATTTCAAAGGCGCGGAATAGACCTCGCGAACCTTGTAAACCTTAAATCAGACCATCATCATGAACGACTATTACGCGAGAGTGAATTAAACGAAAATCATGCCAAGCCCCACACTTTCAGTTAAACCTGCCATCCATGTATCCAGGTACGTATCCTCTCCGGCTTGAAGGAATCGATTAGCGGATATTTGTTCAGATTGTTCAACTCAAAACTAATCTTTGCCTAAAATATGACTTAACCTACTTATAACACTCATCTATGTAAACACATCGTCGCTATTTTTTTGAACTTCTAGTTCTCTAACCCGTCATCTGAACAACTGACGGCCATAGTCTGACAATTTGTCTCATAATTTTAGTAAAAAATGGTGTCTATTGCTAATTTGTCAGTCTCTGCTCAGCTAACGATTATTGCTATGTGACACGGATAAGAGTCTTGAGAAGATCTCCCTGGTAACCCACGTTCATGGGCGCGGTATTCATCTCCGTCGATCGCCCGCTCTTAATTGCTTTTGCGGCTGGTTAATTCGTAATTGGGAAGCGGCTCTAGTGTCATTCTCTAAATACACCGAAATCTTCTTTTCTTCTAACGTTTTGCTTTCCTTTTTCGCCTTTTTGCCGATTCAGCTACATTTTCGGTACTAATTGTCAACCAGTCTTAAAATCAAAAGCCGTTGTTGCAACATTTCATAAAATACTTTTTTTTTCCATCTCACTTCACTGATACTTTACAGCAAACAGAATATTCGCTGGCATTGTTTCAAGGAGTAACGTACCGAAAAACTCGGCTATGACAGATTCTTACGTGCAAAACTAACTATCACCAGCTTGCAAGTAAGACTGGTTTCATTTAAAGAGCGCACCGAGTAGTTGAGCAAACCTTGATGAATCAACTTTGCGCTTTAATTTTTCCTCAAATCACCTTCTTTTTTATTTCACTCGTTTTGTTTGTTCCAGGACACAGCATAAATTGCTGACTAGCGTTACCATTGCTTTTGTCAACTAAAGTTGCAGTGCGAATCGTCTTCCCTCTTGATAAAATAACTCAAGAATAATTCATGCTGAAGTATGCTTTCCAGTGCTTACCATATAATTGATGTGAACATGTGATGTCCACTGAAATCTGTGAAGCATCGTCACATCGTCAGAAAACGCTCAACATTTTCTTTTTTTCATTAGACACAATAATTTGCTATAAAGTTTAAAATCTTACGCGATCTAAAAGCTATGTAGAGCTTGTTCTTCTTCAATATTCTAATCGATGTCGTTGCTCGTGTCGTTGTTCCTAACTTTGTTGTCGTAAGGTCAAAAAGTGTCTGTTAGCCGGGTGGTAGAAGAGGTTCTGGAGGACCAAAAGTTCCCTATAGTTACCCGTCTTTGATATACGTTCACAACCGCTCTCGATTCGTATTAGGATTCGGTTTCTGCATATGTTGGATTTAAGCCTTCCGCTTGTGAGAGCGCTCGAACGGAAATACTTTGGCACATTTCGCGCCGCCACTCACCCCACAATCGATTTCTTCAGTCCTACTTTTCTGGGATTCATCTGCTTATTTTGCTGTCATTTTATGTATTCAAATGCTCGTTACTATGGTTTATGCTAAAGTTCGATGGTGTTCTTATGGTGTATCAGTTTCTGAGTAAATCCTTTTCTGTTAGTCTATGTATTCTAAGAGTTAACGATTTAACGAATATTACGGCAACAGTTTGAAGTACACCTTCATTTAGTCTACAAATATAATGCCGATATGACTCTAAGAATTGATTTGATAAATAACAAGCATTTATTTGATTTTTTTTTCCTAGAATAGCTAATGAAAATTGCATAAAGAATCTTTTCACTGCATCATCCGTGTGAATATTGTGCTAATAACGCTATTGCATTGCTGTTTTAATCATTATCAATTCATCTTATCCTGATATTTCTTGATAGCTTCTTTTTATCATATCTCAGAACTTCATTGATAGAAGCAAAGATAGGATAGAGCATTGGAGAGACTATTTATTTACTGCTGGTGTGATCCTTTCATACCTTGCATACACGAGCACCTGTGAATTTACTGCCTGAGTCGTCGTTTTCTTTGAGCGTTTTGCCCTTTAGATTTCTCCGTTTGACGTTCTTTCGTTGAAAAAAACAGATCGTTGTGAAAAAGAAAGGGATAGAAATGAGCATAGCTGAGGGACACTTTCGGTGAGTTCGCTTTTTAACCTACGTGAAGTGGAAATGAATAAGCAGACGGGTTTAGGGGTATGAAGGAGTTACTCTCCACAATGGAACCAGACACTGACGCTAATGAAGTCAAGGAACTTAAGCAACGAACACACATGCTCTGTGCGAGGTATTCCGTGATTCTAATTCTTCAGCACTGTGATACCATCATGTCATGTGTATTCAGATTTCTTGGCGGCGCATGGAAAACCGTTCCACTTGAACAACTTCGCATCAGCAGAATCAAGTAAAGTAACTTTAATATTTGTCAAGTCATACAGTTTTCCAAATGTCGTTATTGGGGTAATTTCCAGCGAAATCAACCCGCAGCTATTTTAACGATATTTTGACATTGTTAAACTCAACGTTTTCTTTTGATTTGCTGGGTTAAATTTGATATTATGTGTTCTTAAGGGATCGTATCGAATTTCGACTATCCCATGTATTACTAAATTTTGACTGAGCGAATAGCCGAGAAGCGATAAGGCCACATATGCTTTCAGTCACCTCGAATGAAAGTGAAGATTGACGACGAATGCAAAGAGCACCACTCAGGGATTGATAACAGCCAAGAGTTTTATCCTATATCCTATACGCATCACAGGGAAACCTTCGATGTTTTATTGATGCATAGCACATTCCGCGCCGCTCAAAGGAAGCGTTCGATCAAAGCGCGATATCCTAGCGTGCCAAAATCCGTGTACATTTTCCGTAGGATTCGAAAAAGATAGGATTCACTGGGTTTTCCGGAACAATCTTTCTACTGTCCAGCCCCAGAAAGGAAAGAAGGTTAGAAAATATTCGCATTGTCGTAAAATGGCGTATTCAAAGAATTTCTGGATGGCACATGAACTTATGGTGCCCGTGTGGGATCAACAAATAAAATAGACATCCGCCATTTGTGCGGTTACTTACAATTGTTGCATTGAGTCAGAGACGCTATACTTTTCATTTATTTGATTGGCAAATGTACAGTGATCTTTTTCCGTTAGTTTCGTGCGCAAATAAGCATACTGTTCACGCAATCTCTTTGCACGAAGATATGGGCTTAACTTGACAGCATGCTTTATAAGAAATTTTTTCAAGCAATTGTTAGCGTCGAAAAAACGAACCATAGCTTTCTGATGAAGTCAGTGAAGTTTCAGAAGATAATAGCAAGCATTTTTTTATAAGAAGCAATTTCTGCACGCCAAATTTCAATTTCGCTCTTGTAATGTAATAAACTTCTACATCCATCTTTCCTAGGATGTTCTGGGTCAGAGAGAAGTCCTTTTTTTCTCCAGCACTTCTTTTTCTACTTTTTTTCTGTTTAGGAACGGAATCTTGGTTAAAGGTAGCGGTGAAATTGGAATGATTTTCCCAAAAAAATTGGTGCCACTTTCTTCAGAGAGAAAATTACGACTTTGGTTATAAGTACACACAAATTGACCTCTCCAAATACAATATAATAATCTTGGGGAAAAAATCTTTTCTATCAAAGTGTAAATGTCTTTAGCCTCAAAAAAACAAGTTCTTAATTTTATTAGTATAAAACTCCGTAATTTTCAAATCCAGCATTCGTTCTCTCCATCGCTAACAAAACGATTGAACTCATCGTCGACAATACAGCACTGCGATACATCGGTGTAGCCAACAGTTTGTTGCCAACTGACGGCGCAGTCCACTTTCTAAAGTTCGACGATAGGCAGTACAAAGAATTTGTTAGGAAATTTTCTGCCCAGATTGATTGTACCTATGCTTACGAAATATGAAAACTGCTAACATGGATACTGCTAAGTTCTTACTTCACTTAATGATGTCAAAAAATTTAGGGGTGGAATGAGCAATATGCTATTTTTATGCCGACTTTCCGAACTACATCGACCAATTCGTAATGAACCGGACAAGGTTAAGTTAACATTTTAACCCTTGACAATCCATTACTATTTCATCGAATATTTGCTAAAATTACATACGACTAACAGAAGGTTTGAGTAATGGAGGTGCTTGGCTAATTGCGTTGTGGGCAACCTGACCCCTCCAGGCTTTGGAGAAGACGAAACCACAAAAACGTCAGCTGTCAGAGTAAATTGTGTTATAGAAACCTCATGTTTGGCTTAAAATAAATGAACAAGGGATTACTGAAGAATGCCGAGGTAAACAGATAGATGGTCTTGCGAATTGCTAACAGCGTTTGTGAATATTATTCTAAGTAGTGAAACAAACACATAGTAATCTCTTTCTCATCACATATACATATATATTTATTTGTTTATTTATGTACATATATATATGAATACATGTAGATATATGTGTATGTGTATATTTGTATATATATATATATATAATATTGCGTAATTTCCAATTTTTGAGGTATTGCTACGAGTATACTTCAACCCCGAGACAGAAAACCATCTGGTCGCTGAATCAGTGATTTTTACACTTCTTTCTGAACGACATTTGGGACCAAAACTCTATGGTATTTTCAGCGGTGGACGACTTGAGGAATACATACCGGCTAGTGAATTTTACCATATATTTAACTGAGCATGTTTTACAGACAATTTTTACTTCTGAACAGCATCACATACTAGAACACTTTGTCATTTATTAACGACAAATATCAGCTGTTAACTGGTCTTGTCAATCTTATTTCCCAGACAAGCCTCGTCTGGCGCAATGGTTGGGGGTGCTCTGCGACACAGACCTGGGTGATCAGTCTATGAGCGATGGTTCGACCCCGCGCCCAAAGGTCACCAAGCCTCCCATCTCTCTGAGCTTGGTGAATATGTGCTAGACTTGTCTGGGAGGGTGGCTGCACTGACATGTTAAATCGTTAGGCCATAACGAGTCACTATGAAAGTCAGGCATGCATGCAGTTACCTCAGGCGATGCTAAATGTTGGCAAATGCATAGCACATCCCTCAAGGACTACAACAGCGAGAGCTCTATAGGAATACTTTTATTTTTCATACATGGCAATAGTAATGACACAATTGTTCTAATTTTTCTAATCACTTATAGTTCTATTTCAGTGTTTTTTGTTATTTATTCGAACATGAAGTCTTTTCCAAACCACTCTGATTGAGTTCTCTCGGCAAAATATCTTTTCGAAGCATTATTCATAGGACAAACGTAGTGTGCACTTATAGTAACCGCTGATTTTGGTCGAGGTACACCACAAACAGCGGATCATACGACGGCTCTATGAGCGATGACACTACTTACTCTTAAATGTGATGCTCCGCGAGGAACTGTCGAAATCCTGTTTAGGTCAACATACTAGTGAAGTGACCCTCTGCTGTGTACTGCGTTCTTAATAACATCGTTTGAGCACGATGGGCGGTTGATTCGCGTTAACATAACCTCTATAAAGGTCATAGTGGTACACAATGGCCAATGTAGCCTCTATAGAGTTTTTTTTCGATCGTTTATTTTAGTAAACAAGTTTTTTCCTAGACTTCTTTCAATTGACTGAGAGAGAGAGAGAGAGAGAGTTCAGTGCAAATGTGAAATCACAAGGGTGAGGTGTTCTTCTAAAGTAATTTATTATCCTCTATTTTGCGGCGAGACTATTGATGTTGAAGAGAGTGTGCTCGTTAGAGAATGTAGTCAGAGGAGAGGCGCCGAAATGCCTTTGTCCCGAAGAGTTGGCATCACATGTGACGTGTCAGATTATTTTTGGCACAAAGATTGTTGTAAATATTTATCTAAGAAGATTGAATGGTACGCAAAGATTCGACTTTAGCCGTTAAATGAACCCGCGTTTCACCCTTGCCAAGGGCGCGTGCTACCACTACAACACGAAGGCTCTCCGATATATATACATATATATATATATGTATATATATATATATATATATATATATATAAGGTGTCTGCAACCAACCCTTACCAGCTTTGATTTACTCGCCTCGGTGGTGTAATGGTAGCACGCGTCCTTAGTAAGAGTGACGGGCTGTTCAACTCCCGCCTGTGGTCGAGTTTTTGTGTGGCATTTGATTTCTTCAATGAATAATTGCATAGATTACACAGATATTGAATTTCAAGTCATAATTCGCTATGATGACTTTAGAATTGTTTGTAATGAGAGAATATTAAAACTGAATGGTAAACGTCATGTATTCCTTGTATACCTCATTCATCTTCATTATATGGTGATCATGGTGTGATTGCATAGTGGAGTGTTTTTTCTTTACAAGTCGTAAACGGAGCAGAAGTATGAGAGGGTTATAGAGGAACATGGAATACACATAGGGATAAGAGTAGCGCAGAAACTCTTTCAAAAAGAAGAGAAAAGCCCAAATACATGACACTTCAGCGCACTTCTTCTAGATATGTGCATTGTGACGAATGTGACATCCGCTGAGATCATAGCGAGTCATCAAAAAGCTGAGCGTCGTCCCTTGAGCACGCCACGAAAATTTAGACGTTGCCTCAAATTTTAACATGAAGCGACAAAATAATGAAGAATTCCTGGTAATGACCACGGCTTTTCATTGAAAAATTCAGCCAGTTTGATAGTTGAATCACCTATTCATATGAATCTTACATGCTACTCAACTTTTACTTTATTGGCTACTGTGCTAGTTGAATAAGATTTTTTCCTGGACTATCGGACATAACCAACCGTACCTTGCTGTTTTTTTTTCATGTCACCACAAGTAATTCCTAACTTTCGTGTAAGAGAGGGAGGTCGGCCATCTTGAGTGCGAATTTCTTCTAAAAAGGCACCATCGAAATTTAAATTTAGCTCTCCACCCTCAGAAGATAAATATCTTCAACCGCAAATCAAAGTTCAAAAATTGAGAGGACCCACTCGCCATGAAAACATGATCACCTATTTTGCTTAGGCTAAAGCTATATGCATATTAATTGTGCGTTCAGTTTCTTCGAAAGAAATCTCTGATTGATTTTATCAACTAGGATCGCTTTGTTGTCTTTTCCTAATTTTACTTCTAGAAAAAGCATAGTTTCTATTGTAATGGATAAAGATGGTAATGCTAGAATTCCGCTCTCAATAACCCAACCAATGATCGACAAATGGTCATGCTAAGACAGAATTCTTTTTTTATAACAGATGAATTGGGGCTTGCTTTCAAAAAACAGTTCGGTTCAAAATAAAAAATTCAGTGAGAAATTTGCAACTGCTGTCAAGTAGATTTCCAAGAAGGCAAAATTTTTGATTAATTGTTAAAAATATAGAAATATTCAGCTAAGAAACTACTCTGATTTGACTCGGCATCGTGTTTATTGCTACTATGACGACTATGTATCATCCTCTATAGAAAATTGTGCCCGAAAAACTCGCTCAAACTCGCAAAAAAAGCTCCCAAATAATGTCATTTTTTATTTTCATTGATCCGGTGTAATTTCAAAATAACTTTTCTTTTTCTTTTGTTATCGCATTACCTTCTTGAATACATTTATCATTATCGAGAATTCTTTCAGGGTCAGTCATTTTAGTGATAAGAAGCGTTTCTGCATTGTAAACCACTTCTTTGGATATCGGGAATACTTCGTGATCGCTCGTTTTGTAGACTTTATCTCACTGTATTAATCTTCGTACTACATCACTTTGTTACATTATTATTTTTGCTTCTGTGATAATTTTGAGTGACTGTTGGAAAGGAGATTCCCAGAATGAAACAACATTTTTGCAGTCACGACCGTTGACGTGTCGAGAAATCGCCTTACCAATGATGTCTTCCAAAATAGCAAAACGACTGTCAAAGGTCCATCAGTTGGAAGTACCGATATGGAAAGAACCTGATTATATTTGCGATGCTTTACAACGGTACGCTGTTTTATACTTTCTTAACGAAACACAAAGAAGAAGTGTCGACTAGAGTCATGATTTACTTGATTGAATATGTTGAATTTCAGTTGCATTGTTGAAAATGCAGCTTATTGTTATATTCATTTGGTACCTAGAGGACCTGTGTTTGAAAATAGTGCGTAGCACACTTCTTATCCAATTCTGGAACTTACATTGCCGTACTTGCTGGCCCGTTCCAAGAAGTGGTCATTCCAGACGGCACAGACTTGCTTTTAGTGTTCGCTCCTCAACTATGGTTATTCATCTATCGTCAAATCTTCATTACGAGTTATTCCGCATTTTTCAACAATTTTCCACTGTGGATAAAGCTTAACACAAATTCATTAAGTGGTTTGGAAGTTTCAGGAAACTTGATTTCAAAGATGGTTCGGATGCTATTCATATATTCATCCGCCCTAGGTTTTCCTTGTCCGACTGATTGAGCAGCAGCCAGCATTTTTGGCAGACCCTTTTAGAGAGGAGAGTTTGCAGAGCATCACCTAAGCAGATCGAGTGTAATTTCAAACACCTTTCGTCAACTCTCCAGAAAATAATGGCCAAACGTAAGGTCTTCCCCATTTGTCTGTGATCTCATGTTCATAGAGGTCTCTTGTAATGTGAAAGCTCCTGGAACGCGGTCGTTAGAAATGTTTTGCTTGCGAAGATCTGCTTGCTAACACTCTACAACGACTGTACTGGGACATGGTGGGGTCGAATATGATCAACATCTGCGACTCTAGTAAACAAGACAGAATTATCATGTAGAAGCCGAATACAGGCGCAAATTCAAGCGCCTTCACTGATGACGAATGCATGCTCGATAATGAATCAAATGCAACGAGTGCAGTAGGCACAGAATCTAATATTGGATCGCATAAGTAAATCAATAAGCAAAGCTGTTCTGTGAGCTCTGGAAAATTTGAGCACTTCATGTCTTTTGTCTCGTACGAAGGTGGTTTTATGTGATTTGGTTCTGCAGCTGAGTCCGTCTTTATGCTGTTGTGCATAACTAGGACCTTGTAAAAAAGATCTTTAGTGGCTTTTTTCTCAAAATTCAATAGGTGTTGAAATAGAGAAGATCAGACTGGGATTTTTCCGTTATCAGTTCCATACTGTAATGAGAAATAGTAGTTTCGCTTTTTATAGCTGTTATGAAAGTGTAATAATCGCTGTGACCTTCCAGGTACTCTTTAGAGTGGTCTAAGCCTTTTCTCCCTCAATTTTGAAAGCATTTGATAGCATTCAAAGTATAAAAAGGAATAAAGGATGAAGCTCTCAGTGTTGATTAATCCCTGAGGGATACGCCATGCATTCGACTCTATCAGATATCGTTTGAGGGTGATGGAATATATATCCGGCCTTAAAAATAATTTTTGGTGGCCTATCGATGCATCGAATCAGTGCTACTATCATTCCCAAACAGGTTTACCCTGGAGGATGGAAAGTTTTCGACTCTTGAGCGGGGAGTCGAACTAACGACCACTTTCGCATTAGACGACTATCTAATAATTACGCCAGACGCGCCATTATTCAGGCGTTAAGTCGATTATTTCTAGTCTATTAGTGTACGGTTGAGAATTAGAATTTTGAGATTTGACCTTTTGCATTGTAGTAGATGTATTTGTGAAGTAATCGAAGGAGTCTTCGAGCTCCAAGAGCGTTCTCTCCTCTTCGTTGCCGTTCATGATACCGATGATGTTTTGATGCGCGAATCGAAGATGGGACATTGAATATAACGTGACAAAATTTCGTCCGTATGATTTGATGTGAAAGCTAGTGAGTAACATCATATCACGATAAACATATCGCGGATATTCCTCGGAGAATTTTCTTTTTACAAACGAGTATGGTCTCATAATCATTTTGAGAGCTAGGGCATAGCGATTTTCTCTCGGTTTCCTGTAGTTGATTACTTAAAAGTGATTTGTGACAATACCCTAATTATTTTCACGTGAAGATGAACTCTTCCGTTCGAGTTGCTCTAGTAAGGAGTGAACCCCTCGCTGTGAATCGCAATCTGCATCTTAGAAACATTATTGATTAGAGAGGTAAAAATTTATTAGGGAAGAAAGTTATCCATTTTACGGAAAGGCGACATAGTCCATTTGATCAGTCGCAAAATGTGCTATATGGAAAGGAGTTGGTGTTCGATGATTATTGAGACGGAGATTCTATGAGGAGTCTCACATGTTGTCTCAATCTAATTCAAAGCAAGTACCTTGAAAAACCAAAGTAATTTATTGCAGCATTTAGGTCAGCACTAGAAAAACATGTAATTATGTCGTGATTAATGACGGAAACAATTATGGGCTGATTTTAGTTGGTTGTGTCAACTGATGAGGACGCCTACTGGTCAAAATTCCTTTATATTGCCTTCTCAGTATTCTCAGTGGGCTCCGGAATTTCTGACATGCGAACATATTGCACGAGAATTGGATTATTTGAGGCAAGTTGATTATGTTGCTCCTGGTCAGACTATGTCCAAACATGTCGAATTCAATTTTTCTTATTTAAGAGAGATGGTTAGTAAAAGCAGGAGCCCTGTAGCTTTCTGCCACAACGATCTTCAAGAAGGTTAATACATTCTTGTAATCGAAAACTACAAGGCACTGACTGTCAATATGCCAGTTTTTCAGGAAATATTCTTTTACCAAAAGCATCATCTGGAAATATTCGTCTATCGTCAATTTGTGAAGAGTCTATTGGATCGTTAAGTCTCAGAGCTTTCAATCCAGCTGATCCTAGGCTAGTCCTGATTGATTTCGAATATGCGAGTTATAACTATAGGTAAATGACTTTGTGACCATTATTTGTCAAATTTCTCACAATAGTACAATGAAGTACAATTTTCAGAGGCTTTGATTTTGCAAATCACTTTGTTGAATATACAATTGACTACGATGTTGCAGAACACCCGCACTATCAAATATACCAAGAACAGTTTCCTGAAGATGAACAGGTAGTCCTTACACATCTATGCGTGGCGCTTCTTAACGACTTATAGCCTTTATTATAATAAGAGTTATTGTTAATCCCTAATAGTAAGAATGACGGTGTGTTACTATTGTTAATATTGATTAAATCAGAGGTCTAAGCTTTTCAGAATAACCCACCATTGTACAATTCCACTGTAAAGTTGCTAAGCTGTGGAAAGATAGGAGTAAAATCCTTAATAGTGACAAAAAAGCTTAGTAATGGTGAAGTAGTTGTTTTTTTTTCAAAGCCACCAGGATTTGCAGCAATATGCTTTCTTCTTGAGGTGTAGAAGCCAGGTGCAACCGAACCAGAGAGGCAAGATGAGATAACAATTATTTGCAATATGCATATAAAATGAGATATGGTTTCAGATTATCGACTTTTTCGTCAGCTATCTGCGGGAGTTTGGTGACTTTTCCGAATCTCAGCTTAATAGCAAAGCGGAGGAATTGCTAAAGGTGAGATTTCACTTGTGTACTTGTTGTATGATTTACATGGATATCATTTTCGACAACCGACAACACACTGAAAACAGCGTCCCATACGATTTTCCTCTTTATCATATCGTTTTCATTCCACAGGCCATCTTTTTGGAGATAACAGAAATTCTCCCCAATCTTTTCCTCCATTCTGATCGTTTGATTTTCACTTGTGATGACCTTCGTAGTTAGCAACTTCTGCCGCACAGGTTAACCATTCTCTCCAACTTTTTGGCTTCGTTTGATAGTAGCAGAATTATTCGAAAGAATGAAACCATAATAGAATGACCTCTTCCTTCTGTACATGAAAATCTATATCTGTTATTCCTGTAGATTTGATAATTCGCAAGAAATGTTATGGTACAATCCAATTTACGCGACAAGCACCGATAACCTTGTAGCTTTGATGCCTTCGCCCTTTACATCGCATTAGCACGTGGACTATCCAGTCACTACATGTAACTTTTGATTATCAGCAGGCTCTTAGAATGAATGTACTGATTTCAGGACTGTTATACTACCAATGAATGCTGTTACATAACGATTGTTTATATATAGTTTGCCATAATAGCTACATCTAATCTTTATATAACCCAGTTCTTGGTAGAAATAGGAAACTATGTTTTAGGAGACTCTACCATTTGTTCCGGTGTCGCACTTTTTCTGGGGTGTTTGGGGTCTGCTGCAGGTCGAATTATCGCCAGTGGGATTTGGATTTGCGGTAAAGTTTCCTAAGTCGCTACAATTTCCTAAACGGCTCTTATTACGTAATTATGTAGATATGTTTGTTTGGCTAAAAACTACTCCGTGATTCGTGATTCAGGAGTATGGCCGAGACCGATTAGGCTTGTACTTCCAGACTCGTTATCTGTTGAAGATGTTCAACGACGATCAATGTTCAGATGTAACTTGTCAGTAACACCCTTTTTGTTTCAATAAACGGTTCTTTTTATAACTTGTGGCTTTTTTCACCACGCACATTTCAGCGGATTGTCACAGAGAACTACTGATATTCATCATAATAGTATCTTCTGAAAGATATTTCTCATCGTAACAAGAAAAATTACGGTTTATTACAAGCTCAGATGCAATCTGGTAGTGGAGAAGACGCCGTGGCCAAGTGGTTTTGATGCTCCTCTCAGCTCGGCGTGGGCTGATCCCACTTCCACACACTCTTCGGCAGTCAACAATGAACGTCCTATGGAACGTCACAGCCAGGCTATTTTCGAGAATGCAAAGAGACGCGCTCAACCAACATTCTACGACGTTCAAGAAGACAACAAAAAACGAACTGAATGCTAGAAATACTGGAAACCGCACAGGAAAAAACATACTGTAAAGACGGATCAGATTAAGTGAAAAAAAAATCGACTTGGAAGTAATAACTTGAAATATGTGGGAGATATTTGTGATTTTCATAACAGCACAGCAGAAGTCTTTTTATTAGGATGGGAGAATTGGTGATGATAAATGAGCCCTCTAGATCTCTGATATGATGAAAAACGTCAATGCCACTGGATCAACAAAATAAAGAACTTGGTGTATCGTTCAACAAGCACCAAACATAGGTGCTACTCGTGACGACGTTATCATGGCACTACTATCACTTACGGGATACGACCCCCGTTAGAGGTCATTTGAGAAGAAAAATATCAGCGGTCTTCATTCTCAAATCTACATGTACCACTTAGTAAAGAATGTTAAATCTGAGATTAATAACATTAGATTCTGCAATTTTTTGCCAACACAGAAAAAGTTTCTTATTTTACCACGATCAAATTACAGTTTTCTCAAGCTCATGACATCAATTTGTTCGTCATCACGCTTTATGCTCTTATTTTAGATTTCGAAACCAAGTGAACAAGCGAGATTCTGTAGAGATCGACGCGATGATACTAAAATATATCGTCTATGTGCAATTGCCGCTCTTAAATTAGGGTTTTTAAAAACTTTAAATTCGTTTTATCGTCTTATCATCAATTTCAAACCAGCTTAATATTGTAAGAATTGGGCCCGCAAAAATGAACGAAAATCATGCACACTGGCTTGTGTTAAGTTGAAAATTTCAAAACAGAGAGATGATGATAAATGTCTCCGAGTGTACACAGAATAAAATGTGAGCCAGAAATTACAAGAAATTTCACAGTTGACCCCTGATAAATGTATAACATTAGTAACATATTCTTTTTTAGTTAAATGAGTAGCACGAAATTGGTAAACAATCTATACCGTTGACGTATCGATACCTTCGTCTACATCGAAACGGACGATTTGAGTCGATGCCCACATTTGTTTGCCCTCGTTGTGATCTTCATTTCGTTTGAGTCAAATCTTCTTTGGCCACAGCACTGTTCAAAAGAAAAGCCGATGCCCTTATGTACAGGACGAATATTGATGTTACTAATTAGCCTCTGTGATGATATACTGTTCATTAGTGTGACTTGTCCATTGAACAACTCTCCTATATATAAGGGCATCGTCGAGTGAGGTTCTTTATTTGAGCGACGCTTCATCAAAGAAGACTCGTTTTTTAACGAAACAAAGAAGAAGATCGCAACGAGGACGAACGACAGCGATATCGACTCGGCTCAAATCATCCGCTCTGAAGAGGATGAAGAAGTCACGACGTTGGCGCAAAAGTTTTATTTTTTATTAACCTTATGCTACTTGCTCAATCAGCAAAATTTGTTCAGCCGATTTGTAATGCTGGAGTATAAGAAAATCCGATTTTGAAACTGCACATCTTCAGTACTCATATAAATTGGCGACTCCTTGAACGAATTGTTAGACGTAAATAAGTTCCTGTTACTTCAAAGAGTAGACCCGCAAATATGTCAGATCATTCAAGGGCGTAGCTCACACTTCCATTGTTCTACGGAATTAATGAATTGTTATTAATTTTATCAGGTTCACAAATAAGACTCCGCCGTTTAATTATTCGTTGCTGTATTAAAAGTAGAAATAAGGATGTAAGAATTCTTTTTTTTTGTTCGGAAATGCACTAAAACGCTATTTATTTATATGCTTTTATACGAAAAATTTTTGATATGATGGTTTTGATAGGACTTTGAAGATGCCAACTTTTGTGCAGGAAACCGCCATTAGCGGGAAGTTTACTTTGCAGATTTATTGAACAAAAGTAGTTGAAATTGCTTGATTTTGGTATCATTCAATTGCCTATTTTCTTGCAAACATTTTGGTGTACAACTTGCATATACTTGCTTTGAGATGGAGCTGTCGTGGGAACACATTCTTGCTTTTCACGCATGAATGGAACGTAGGGCGAGAGTGTTAATGAAGCGGCGCACAAAATCAATAGAGCTGGAGGAGCTTCATCTTAGAGCAAATACAGGCAATTTGTATATAAAAAAGTGTTCGCAAGAAAACGCCCAATTGAAGGACACCGAGGTCATGCAATTTCATCCAAAAATCCATATCAAAAAACCAAAACGGCACAAACTTTGAAATTTTGCCAAATGGCAGCACTCGACTTCATGTTGCAAAACCGATTGAAAACATCATAAAGAAACAGAGGTTGGAGGTTTTAGAAAGTCTTCCCCTTATACACTTTACCCTCCTGACATTGCACCGTGCCGTCACGTTACCACTTGAAATCACCAAATTCAAATTACAAACTAGCAGATTTTGAAAAAACGACGTTTTTCGTGTACAAAAGTCGTCATTTTAAAATCCTTCAGGAAACATCATATAAAATATTTTGCATATAAAACAGACATGAAATAGGATTTTGACGCACTTTCAAACAAAAAAAAGAATGAACACATGCTTATTTTCACTGTTATTACAGCAAAAAAAGATAAATGGCGGAGTCATATTTGTACATCTAATATCTGCTTTCTCATATAATGGAAATTGTCAAAACAATGAGGACTAGGTCACTATCATATTAGTATGTGAAAATTGAGTTGTAACAACGAAGCAAGAGCCGATAAGTGATTACTCTTTGCAACGCTGCACTCAAGTTGGTGTGAACAAGGGAACGTAGTCCCATTTGCAGCGGATAGGAAAGGATAAAAAATTATGCTATCGGTGTTCGTAATTTACTAAAGGATACGCCATTCACTCGACTTAATCAAGCATTGCTAGATGTAAACAACACATATCTGGTCGATACAGTGACTTTCAGTACTCTACCGATGTATCGAGAATCACTGATAATATTAACTCTGACAAATCGCTTGTTAATATGCTGGCCTCAAAGCAGTAGGAAGACTGAGAACGCTTGGTGATCCCACTACTAGTGATCGAACAGGTATGCAATACAGGCTACCACTACTAACTGCGATACAAACGTGATCTGACGCAGAGAGTACTACGAGGCACCGTCAACGATATTTTGTTTCAGTCGTGAGCTTAGAATAGGGTTGTTGTAAAATAACTATTCAATGTGGCTAATGTTTAAAGACCTTCACTTTCTTCAGAGTGCACAAGAAGGATTTGAATAGGGTGCCCGCATTAGTTGTTTCCTACGATGAGGATCTTCTCAATCACATCGAATGAAACCGAAAGTTTGAAACAGTGCACGAGTAATGTAATTTCACTTGGCAATAATGGCGCCCTTAAATAGAACAATGTGCGCAATAAATGACATGAATGCTGACTTGCCGCTGGTGTTATAAAAAGTACTTTTCATGTTGATATAATCTGATAAGTATATAGCATGTTTTGAGCCGTTAGTTCTAATGCTATACTGGCACCGCTTCGTCCCATTGGGACTCATCAGTAGCATCTCCCTTCGTTCAACCGATCCCTTGAAGCTAAATAATCCTCTACAAATCTATAAAGGAATCGACACCGAACAATGAATCACCCCAAGTCAAATGATGGAACTACCGACATTGTGGTGACCAGCAGTCGAGCTTGTGGCTCTTACAATGAGAAGGCATTTCTCAAGTATTAGATACGTTTTCCCCGCACTGTACAACAAATCATTGTCTGCTATCAATAAACGATTCATTTTCAAATAAATAGTTGGACTGAATTATTTGATACATGCACAAAATTGCTACAGAATTGACAGGGTTTCCTCCATAATAACGAGTATACTGGAAAATAATGCAGTTTAATAATTCTACCCGATACGAAGAAAATAGTAACAGTGAAGTAGAACAAAACCTACTGGCCGACCGTAGTGCATCAGGGCTCCTGATATAAATGTGAGTTCATGTATATTGTAATTTCAGTGGTTTGAAAGGGCAAAAGCTTCAACTATGTGAAGCATGCTTCTATGCTTGCATCTCTGCCTATGCTGGGAAAGTGGAAGGAAAAATCCATAGGATAATCACATCGATCTTATTTAGAAAAAAAAAACAAACTCAATGCAAGTGCACACAAATGTTGGCGAAAATACTCTTCAGTACAGCTTTAGAAAACTGGCCAGTAAATCCGTCCTGTGCCCTAAAAATCAAAAGCTTCGAAAGTGAATTTAGAAATGGGACTTCTCAAAAAAGAAATTAAGCTTTTAGATTATAAATATTACATCACTTAAACATCTACGGTTTGTCTACCATTCCTATATTCACCTATTTCCTTTCCAATGATTCAACGTCTCGCCGGGCTCGAACGTGTTCCTGGGTGTTGGACTGAGAAGTACGGCCAGGGGTTCAACATTCCTTCCTCTCCCCCGAACAGAGCCACCCAAGCTGAAAACGAGTGCGACGTTTCCGCTCGGGAAGCACAACTCTAACTAAGAGTAAACTGTACCAAGCGACGTCTTGGTAGCTATTAGTCGCAAGGTGGTAATCTCTCTCTCTCTCTCTCTCTGATGCACAAAGGACCAACTACTGCTTTTATGTGGGGACGAGGTGATGAAGCTCCGTCTAGGCAACACCCAATATATATATATACATATATATATATATATATATATACTCTATTAATACTTCTATTGAGACCACCGATCCGTCTTCACAATGTCTTTCTCTTTTCACTGTGCGGATCCCAGCACTTCTAGCAGCAATCACATCGTTTTTTTCGTCTTCTTCTCAAACGTCGTAGAATACTCATTGGGCAAGTCTCCTTGCAATCTCGAGGATAGCTAGCTGTGATGTTCCATAAGGCGTTGTTGTTGACTGCCCAAGAGAGTTGGGGAGTGAAGCTCAGCTCCACATCCGCTCCATATATACATATTAGGTACATAATATATGTATATACATATATCTAAATACATATTGGATATATATTATATTATATGTATATATAATTACATATATATATATGGGATGCGTCATGCATTTGTCTTCGTTTGAGGTAATTGAATTCATATCTGGCCTCTGCAATGACTCACGGTGGCCTACCGCTGTCAGTGCTGCCTATCCTCCCAGACAAGTCTGATACCAGTTTGTTACATATATATGTATATATATATATACATAAATATACATATATATATATGTATAAAGGACAAAACTGGAATCCTGTGGTTTACAACTTCTAGTACTACATCTACCTACATACATAATAGCTTTGATATTGAGTGCTAGTTTTCACAACGAGTGGTCTCCGGAAATTGATATGTAGCAAAGTTTTGAGCTTTGTACTGCCGTTAAATGGTAAACGTGGTAATGTACAAGTGAGTAGATCTTTATTCTGACCTGTTTCAATAGATAGCGCCCGATTTTAAAGCAGCGACTTCCCGACTAACACGATGATCGACTAAGCTGAGATTGCATGAGGTTATGAAGAAATATCTTCACGGCTGGATTGTGCATGAAAGGTAAAGGAGGCGAAAACTGCGGAAACAATGCGACGGCGGGCATCGCTGGCATCTGAAAGTACTTGGAATGTTCTTCAATACAAAGCAAAATCTTCATTTCAACCCGTGTAAAATCACATCGCACGTTTATAATACAGTAAAGGATTATAAAAATTTAGAGAAGTCGCTCCTAGTAAATTTAGTGACCTTCTTACATAGAGAAATTTCGATCAATCAAACAATCTATGCAAGCGCATAATTTACTGGCATAGAAAAAAAAGCTTTTAAACAAATTTCCAAATATTTGCATGAAGAAAGTGCATTATAGCGTTTATAACACCAAATACGTACGTCTTAAGGAAATTCTTCCTTCACTGTCCATCACAGTTTAACTTTTTTTATCCTTCTTTTCGAGTGCTTTTGAGACCTCGCTCAAACAATTTAATCTGATAACATATTTTGAACCTTTCATGAGGTCAGCTGTGGCACTTATACAGTGCAAGACACGCGCTTCGGCCTTTCAGTCTCATCAGTTGCACGGTGCTTTTCATTTTCCATCTTACGGCAATGTAACATGTTCTTCGTCAATTCCTTTATATGTGGGGAGTCTACTCTAAAAGGGATTAACTGAAACAAAAGGCGCCGCGGAACTGATGAAGCTGATAGGGGAAGAAACACATGTCCTGCATTATAGAAGTGCCATAACAGACCTCATCAAAGGCTCAAAATATGTTATCACACCAATTTATTTTCTTTATTTCACTTTATGTCACCTATTTCTTAATTTTCTTATTTTATTTCTCACTAGGGCATTAGTATTATATTAGTATTTCAGCAACCTCAAAATTAGACAGGACAAGTGTATTCGTTTTCGTCGATGTATGTACATTACAAGACTTGAAACTCCTCTTGCTTCAGAAAACAGGAAGAAAACGGTGTGAGAATTTACTATTCACCTACTCCATGCACCTGTGTAAGAACTACAGAATAAACACTCGACATTTGACCTGATTATTTTCTCCTTATTCTCAAAAGTAGATAGCTGTGAAATTATTATATTAATACTAAAAACCAATATTTACTAACAACGACTTGCGGCTGCTCGATATTCCCTTCACTGGGATTAGCATCATCATTTCCGGATTGTCGCCTTTCGCTTGCGTTGCGTTGTAGTTGGACAATTTTTGCCTCAAGGTGATTGATCTTCTCTTCATACTCTAGCATTTTCGATTGTGAAGCGTTCAGTTTCTCCTTAACGACCTAAACGACAAACACTATCTAACGCTCATCGCTGAAAACAAAAGTATAAATCCTGCGCACTAGGCTCACCTGACAATCGAAACATTTTCCAAGACCGTCTCCTGTCTGACTACTGGTGCCGCTTACATGCGAGTCAGAAACAGTTGGAGAAGCTTGCTCCACCTCTTTTATGTTCGCTGACAGCTTACATGGTGGCTCACACTGCAAGCGAATTTGCGGAAAACCGATGAACGAATCAAACCAATATCATATAATTCAAAAGTTTGTCGCCACACTTAAAACGAGTAATTTAGCTAGTTTTCAATCATTCATCTACAATGGCCTTTCACATCTACTGTGTAGATTTTAGAACTCCTTGCATCCATACGCTTCTCCAAACCCATCGCCCGCAAAGGTATTTTGATCTTTCGAGTGTAGATTCAGATGTTTTCTAAAGATTTTCCCTCGTCAAGAATGTGATGAATGCTAGTCGAGGCGATTCGATCTATTGTTTGGATGAGCGGGTCTAGGACCTCCTCATTCTGAGCAGAATCAAATTTTTTTCCGAGCAAGTCTGGCACCAAACCCGTAGCCGCGAAGAATGATACGTTTGGTGGGTTTGAACCAACATCGTGTTTGTGATGATCGGCATCATTACTAGTGTTACTTGCCCATTGTTCATCTCGTACTAATATACAAATTTGGTAGGCGGGAAATTCCAAATCAAGCAGTGCTATTTCGGCCATCGCCTTCTTTCCGAGGACATTTTAGAAATAGCAACTTGATAAATGCGTTAGTTTAAAAGCATTGGAGCTAACTATTGATCCACTGCATTCAAATATTTCATAGCCGTCGTAGAACTACTTATTATCGATCCATTCAGAGAAGGGACTTACACTCAAGACTCAATGCTAATTGATTTATATGGGGCGCTGGTCGCACATTTCCATGGATGCCGTCCAGCCCTACGTATACGACGTGGACCAATCTAACTCAAGCGGTGAAATCGATACCAGATATGTTTTGGAAAGACCCCGGTAATTTAGAAACTCGGTCGAATGCCTTTTTTGAAGACTTGTAACATTCTCATCGTGACAAATGCCAAATCTTTGAGGATAGTGAAGGCAAGAAAAGTGGTAAGATTCGAGAAGTGTTAGCATTCGTAAAACACCTAGTATGGGATCATGAAAAGAGTACCGAATGCAAATATTTGGTTATTCAGAGCGCATGTAGCGCAGTGGTTAGAGGTGCTCTGCGTTGCACACGAGGTCAAGGTTCAGTTTCTCGCTAATGGCTCACCAAGCCATCCCTCCCGCCGGATTCGGTGAATTGATGCCAAACTGGTCTCAGACTTGTCTAGGAGGATAAGCCGCGCTGACTCGGTTCAGCGGGAGGTCACTGCGAGTCATTGTAAAGGAAAGATATGCATTCAATCACCTCAAGCGAAGTAAAAAATTGAAGACGAATGCATGGCGCATCCCTCAGGGATTGATCAATGCCGAGAGCTTCATCCTTTGTCCTTTATTTGATTATTTTAGAGTGGCTTTTAAGAGCGAAACTTATACAACCACGGTTATGATTGTTCCCATTGAGGATATGAAATACTGGATTTGTATTCATTCTTTAACAAAATTTTATACCAGGTATCCAGTAGGGGCGCTGACATTGTTCAGTTCGAGATCTTTTATTATCTGAGAGTTTGAGCAAAGGTAAATAAAGCAATTCTCACACTAGCAGTAGTAACATCTATATGCATCACATCTGTAACTTGCTGAGGCCGAGTGGCTTTTCGTTTCTGACTGCCACGAGCATCTTCGCCCTTTCGCACTGACAAGCAACACGGATCAACTATCACAGACTGTAAATAACAATATCTACAAGAGTGCAAAGATACGAGCAGAACATGGAGCCAGAGATCGCTTCGAATTTGCTATTACCCTTTTCAGGGGGTTCACTAACTTTTCCACTACACTATCAAAGACCCAGCTCTGCCTTACTCTTAGCCGTGTTTATAACTCCGGTAGCTGCCAATAACTACCCGAACAGGGTAATCGCGGGTTCAAAACAACTTCAGGTTCCAAGTTTTTTTTTGTATTTCAGTACTGTTGTGGTTATACTTCATGATTTGCTTTGCAATTATAATGAATTAAATGAATAGTAAAAGTTGAAGATATGATGATAGTTTCTGTTCGATGAGATTCGAAATTTTTCAAGCGCCAGACTCTGTACTGGATTGAGAGATTTTCGAGCACCTTTAGATTATAGTTCTATACACTGTTCACAAATTTTAAGGCTCGTCACATGATTTCCTGTGAAAGCATTCTATTTGCTAAGTCACTTGGTTGATAGAATTTCGTTAATTTGAAGCCCGTCTTACGCACTGTTGGACTTGAATTGTGATTGTTTTCTTCGTCATGCAGATCATCGTCCTCCATTCGTATCTCCAAGGCGTCGTAATCTACTTCTTCAGAGAGTGTCGAGTGCAACTGAACAAACGATTCAACAAATGTTTCTCAGTGAAGAATGAACAGAAGAAGCTCACCATGCCCAACGTTGCCTCGGAGACACCACCAGCTGCACCTGATTGCTGCTGACTAAGTCCAAGATTTGGGGCAAACGGATTGTTGGCAAGCCATGCCGATAGCCATTGATTGGACGATAAAGCCGTTAAATCGATCGGCGACAGGAAGTGTTCCTGATCAGAAGAGACATATTTACTTAATATGAGATTAATGAAGTCACCACATTCAGGCTAAATTCAAAAGTTGGTTATTTCGAAGCATACGTCTTAGCTTTCTTGATGTTCACCCTTTAGAAATTAACACATTTGCGACCAACATGTGCGTGGCTGATCAAAATCCAGATCGTGTCATCGTCGTGAAAAATCAAAATGCGCATTGAGTTTGCTATTTTTTTAGCAGTCAGTAATTAGTAAGACGAAGGAAACCAATCTCACGAGATGTTCGCTACGTTACTCGGCTTGAAAAATGCGAAATGTGCTTAGGAGCTTGAGGAGTTCAAAAAATAGTTATTCGGTCAAAATTAGACGCCTCTTTGTACCGAAAACTGTGCATACATTGCTTGAAGGGTGTAAAAAACTATGAATATTACAGTGTCTATATTGTTGCAATTATGTTAATAAGCGGTCCTACATTCAACTTTGTTTCAGCTTTGTAAGGATGTATTATCAGTTTTTTGAATCGTTATCACGCCACCAAAACTAGGTTTTCAAACATCATTCTGAGAAATCTGTGTATACAAATTGCAGAGATGTATGTGGCTCGACTATTAGCTATTACTAATATTGATTTAATGTATCCTCTGTACAGGGGATCGTTTCAACTTATAAATCTATGAGGTTCTGACTTTTTATAGAATCTAAAAACTTACTTTCTTCATTTTGGCCAGTAAGCTCTCTGTCTTCATTATCGTAGGGAAGATGGAGTTGACACCAGTGTTATTGTTCGCTGTTTTTGCATTGTTATTGTTATTATTATTATTGTTATTGTTATTACTGCTATTGTTGTTATTATTATTGCTGTTGTTGTTTGAACTGCAAGAGCTATGGTGAAGAAATTGGTGTTTGATCAACGTCTCCGCCACGTACGATGGTGAGCCAAGCGATGTGTCATCAAGTGCATTGCTTGGATCATCTAAAGAAATTCACATCGGTTTCGTTCTGAGGATTAGTAGATAAGTGAACAAGTACCCTCAGTTGAACTTCTAGCCAAGATTGCCACTTCACCCGGGGTACCGTTCCGCAGCATGCTTTGCATGTGAATGTGTAGACTGGTTTTATCAGGAAATGCCCAGTTACAGCATCGACACATGAACATTCGCGAGATGCTGTGAATGCGAAACATGTGAGAGCGGAGTGTTTCATTACCTAAAAATAAATTTTTAAATGATTTTGACTACATATCCGATGAACTAAGGATGAAATTCTTGCACACTCTGGGGCAGCATAAGACCATAGACTCCCCAAAATACTTTTAAACGTTTCTGTTTGTCGCGTTCTAAATAAATGAAGAACGGTTTTAAAATTTACCAAGCGCGGGTTTGCTTGCTAGAACAGAAGCAAAAGAAACGTTTTTGAAGGCAAGAGTTCAGTCCAAATAGTCTTTAATCTCTATTAAGCGAGATTCCAAAAAGAGATAAAATGAATTGATCTTTAACATTGATTTTTATAGGATTTTTTGAGAATTGTAGTGAGTTAAAAATAAATAGAAATGTCCCAGTCATTACTCTTTTAGATGAATATTCTAGATTAGCAAAGACAGCATCAAAAGCAATAGTAACTCAGTATTTTAGAAGTGCGCAAATATGACACAAAGAGAACATGTTTGACGCAAGCACTCCTCACCATATGCCCTTCTTTCCAAATGATAGACAAGTCAAACCTTTGCTTAACATTATTCAGATACAGATGATTCTCTTTTACTAGTGCGCTTATATGGCATTCTTAACCGAATAGAACTGAACAACAACCTAATTTGATAGTTGTATGTGTATGTGTTTGTGTGATGTTTCAGCCTACAACCATAGTTTGCTGTAGTTACATTTATCGATATTTGTTAATGACTTTATTGTTCCTTTAAAGTTACTCCATAAAACTAAGAAACCCACACATTGATAGATTCTTCCTACAGACTACGATTTTAGAAAAGCCATAGTTGAGGACTGAGATGAAGAAATTAGATCTACAGATTTGGAAAAGCCACAGTTGAGGACGTGTGGCTGGCACGTATGTTTTGCTCGTCTAACTGTACAATGACCCTCGCGTGCATAATGAGCGCTTTGTGTGATGCTTCAAGCAGAAGATGCTAGACTATGGTTGTCTTGTCCTCTTCAGCAATAGACTGATGTGGATTGATGTTCACTAATGGCTATAGTTCCAAGCTTCAAGCCCTATTACTCGCTTGAAAACATTCCGCATTCTCAGCGCTTCAACCAGCAACGTTCGCACTTTCTAGTCAGTGCTCCCCAATCTAAAGGTAAACACACATGGTTATATCAATCCCGTGCGAAGATATGTTGTGTAGATACTATCATCTTCCGTCACCAGCCTTGACCTTGTGCAGACGGGTGTTCCAGAGCTGCACCTGTGCGAATATGTAACACACTTGCCTTTCGTACAACAATAACTCAAGAGACAACGTTATACCAGGATTCATATGATTCTTGACAACTGTATCAGACTCAGCAATAAAATTAGTTTTACTACTACTTTACAGAGATATTCGGATAAAAACTGGTTGACAAGTAATGAACAGTCAGAGCGAAAAATGCGGTTCTGCAACAGTGTGAGCCTCTTAAATCACCACTCAAATTATCACTAATCAGTGGCCTATAAGATTACGTTGAGACCTTTTTGTTCGATTCAGAGGTTTCTTAAACGAAAAAGCCTGATGTACTACTGCCTTTCGACACTGATTTAGGTAAGTAAACGATTGAATGGTCCTCGTATCCCAGTGAAAAGGAAGTTGGTCTGCCTTCAGCTAAGATTGTACGCTGTCCGCAAACGAGTAATTACTTGGTGAGGTCAGCAATAGACAGGGCGTCCTTGGGTGCAGTGAGTCTGACCTCTTACGGGACCATAACAGGAAGCCGCTACAATTAGGCTATGCAAACAGCAGTCGCAAGGGATCGTCGCCGAATGATGTGCGCGGACATCAGCGTTGCGCAACAGGGTGAATCGAGTTGAACGAGCTGTACGGTCCACGAAAATCCTCAATATCCACAAAAAATTCAGACTTTGATGTTCACTGCATCTTATTGGTTTCGAAGGAATCTATAAAGAATAGCATGGGAGAGAAATAAGAAACATTTGCGGAAGTGACTGCGAGTTTCCAGTTCGAATATCTTTAGTAAGTATATATTTCTAATGATGAATGGAGGCCATACTCTATATTAATAAATAATGCCTTCTGTAATTTAGAACAGCAGCTATCATGCAAAGACCTTTTGATTCCTTAATTCCGTTGAGAAAATGTACTTAGATGTAAGTGCTCAAAAATGTTCCACGCAGTAGAAACTCAGAAATTGAGATCTTTGGCATAAGAATAAGTGAAACTAATTAAGCTGGCATAAGCCAAAAGCTAGTAAAATAAGTGAGGTCAAATGGAAAATAGTTATCAAATTTACTGTGGTTCAGGGGGTCAAAATACGAATCTGCGCATACAAGTTTACTTCTAAAACTGCTTTCCTTATAGAAATGACAAGTTATCTTAAGCGAGATGCTTATTTTAAGCTTTCCTGGCAAACTTAGAAAGAGTGTAGTTTTAAGCCACCACAATACAGTATCCTTTCGTCGAGTCTAATAGGCTACACAAACAACACGCGCGAAACAGCTATTAGGAGCACAAATAGTAGTGGATAAGCTGGCTTGGAAAAGGGCACTGTAAGCAAATATAACGTGGCAGAACCTTTAACCTTTTCACACATCCAAAACTCAAGTGTTCATTTGAAAGTGTGTAGACCCCGTGCAAGTAAAAGAGCTGAAAGGAATAAAACCGAGCTGAATAGGGTGGAATGGCGGCCAGTTATCATTCTCCCCTACCCTGTCATGTTGCCGTGCCAAGAGACAGTCCTGCGCTCTCGGGCTAGTGAACTAGCGCTATCACAATAACCAGTTTTGTGCAAGGCGGAAGCTCACTTAATGGACGAAGTGGAAAAGAACGAACATGCCTATACAAAATTAAATTTAAATTTATGAGAAAAACAACACTCAAAATATATGTCTTCTTATCATTGAGGATATGTAACAAATTTGGTTTCCTTGTCACGAAGTGGTATTTAAAGGCGCTTCCCGACGCTATCTGATTCGTTAGAGACATAGGAAATCAGCGATAATTTCAAGTAAAAAGTCGTAAAATGTCAAACTGAATAGCGCTGATACCATACCATTATGAATGTGGACAACGATCATTGGTTGCTCATGCTCTCAATGAACACTCACTTGAAATCTCCTGATTGCACTGAGTGCAAGTGTAACTCTTGAAATGAGCTTGCATTCGATGTCTGCTCAGTGAAGATGAATGACAAAAGATTTTCCCGCATACAGAGCATGGAAACTGTCCTGAAGAAGATGAAGGAGTTAAAGTTATTTCACACTTGTTGATTTAGACAGCTCTCTCAAAAGCAATTGAGGCCTTGTAAACTGTCTTGCAGCAGTCAGTGCTATAAGATTGTGCATTCCATTGAGCTATTACAAAGCTATCTTCACTACGTAATCTTTTCCTTGCAATAACATAGGGTATATGGAATTCAACAGGCGTTTCAAGTATGATGAATTACGTGCATTACACTCACCTTTTAGATCTGGCCGTTTCAAACTCGGCTCTATACGGCATTCTATCTGAAAAGTGAGCACCACGAAACTGGGCGAAATCGTTAGCGTGAAAACGAAGCCGAGGAGGAAATGAGGATGAAGTGATTTGAAGATATAAATGTCACATTTAAGCAATAAGTAGTGATCATGTGTGTAGATCGTTGTTTAGAGCTATAAGTCTGAATGAGAACGTGAGTAAAGGAGAGCAAAAGAGTAAAAGTGATGAAGAAAGGATGAAGGCACGAAAACGTTATGGAGAATTCGAATGAGGGTGTGAAAGGGAGATAAAATGTGTAACACAGACACGAATAATAGCCAATGAGGAGACAGGAAAGCGCAACAAACACCGAGCGCAGTCTCCGTTTACTGTCAATAAGCTGGTCGGCATACGGTAGCTTGAGAGCAGCCTGAGCACCACCTCGACACACCCTCACCTATTCAAACGACAGTCTTCCATGCTACGTGGGCAGCCAGTAAACATGCCCGAATAGGATGGTGAGACATCATCCGTGCTACCTAGACAGCCAACAAACACTCTCAAGTAGAATGGTGAGAAATGAGCAGCAACTGGGTGACCGGCCATCGATTCACTGAAATGACAACGACCGCCGCCACTACCAGCATCAGGCCACGTAACAACATCAGCTCTCGCACCGTCACATGGATGCACTAATGCTTACTGTACGTGCGACGGCCGACGCTCGCACATCACAGGTAATGCTTCAGAAATGGTCAGAACTCGTTTTTTACCGGCATGGAGCAACACAGCGACAAGAACTGTGGAGAACGCTGGAAAGTATTAATTCGTAATGACACACCATCTTTCATACAGTAATCATACGCACTTCACGCTGAACGTCTAGAGCCCGGAAGTTAACACTAGCAGCGGGTTTAGAGCAATACGATGCTCGACTGAATACCATGTAGAATCGGTGGTGCTTCACTGAGAGCATGGCATCGAGTGAAAACAACTTGTCGCGGCTTACGATCGATCGCGTCAATGAGCTGCAATAACAACATAACACGTCGGTAATCTCTCACAAACAGTTTCCAAAGCCATGAAAGTCGGTTGAGCAACATCGACGATAATCTGCTGTGCTAGTAGAGTATTGCTGTAGAATTGGCAGAGATTTTAGTTGAAAACGGGCTCTAAGTGTTTTATGAACACGAAAAGAAGAATCGAAGGGATCCAATGAAGTGAGATTTTGAATGGCACAGGTTCATGACGGAAAACTTGAGGAGGAGATTCTAGAAGTTCCATGCAAGCACCCTTCTAAGGACCGTCAGTTCCTCGACTCCACTGAAACCGAGCATCGCATTCGACACGCGTTACAGTAGAATACCGTGGTGAATGCACTGATCTCACAGTGAATTATGCCAGCATTGCTGCGGTTTTTGCTACTCTTGCCTTTTTAAATGTTTTCTATATGATATTAGGTTGATGGAACTATAAACATGCATATATCTGTACATTTATGAGTGCATGCATATATACATGTATATATATATTATATTATATTGTATATATATATATATATATATATATATAGAGAGAGAGAGAGAGAGGAAGAGAGAATTTTGAAAAGTAGAAAACCATGCTGTATGGGATATCTCTTCCAAAATAGATGATTTGCTTCATAGGATGCACGATCACTAAAGAGTAGACTCATGCAACGACAAATAAGGAAGTGATATTTCTAAAACCTAGACAATGCTAAGATCTAGATAAAGTACAGAAGATAGCTGGTTTAAACATAAAGGTAATCAGGAGTCATGCAATCAGATGACGGGATCAATAGCAGTGAACCGGTGCCAGGTTTCGGCAATACCAGTTTTCAGAAACTTGCGTGATGATGGCGATTATCATATTAAATCGACGAATTACCCATTCTTGTTGTGCTTACTCTTGAGCTCTCTCTGCCATTTTTGTGTTATCTATTTAACATTTGATGTTAGACCGATCATGCACAAAAATGATGGTATCGCTTGAAGTGTACACTTAGTTGCAAAAACACGATAACGAGACTGGTCACTACTCCAGACAAATACATGGTCGCGAAGAATGTCGGCACGCTAATGAGGACTAGTGGCTCTCACTCAGAGCCGGCCTTGGCCCAATGCCCGTACAATAGCCTCTCACAGTTGCCCCACCCAATCAGAATCTTTCAACTGCTCATGGACGAATATAAGGAAACTGTAGAAGCTTCGATTAGAACTGAGAGAATGATCACACTACTACTATAACTTGCATCAGTTCACCAATGCCAATTCAACAGGTGAAGCCAGAAGTTAATTATGAGCTCCGCCGTTCTAGGCAGATGTGTGGTAACGATTATGCTAATTTAAGGGATGGCGAGATTTATCTGATGATCTTATTTTTTAGCGATTCAAAGTATAGAAATTATAGGAATAGTCCACAATATTCATTTTCTTGAAATTCAGTTAATTTTGAAAGTGACATTACTTGAAACCACCAATCGTCGCTGTTCCTCCGATAAAAAAATCTACTCTTGGAAAGTATAATAAGAGGTGAACTTTCTGGATTTGAAGACGACAAAGTTTTTTTAGACTGCTACTGCTTTATTATTACATGATCGCTACTACTGCTATTAAAAAGTTTAATCATTATCTACATAGTCGCTACCTTACTGCATGCGGTCTCACGGTAGAAGTGAATTGGTGGTAGGATTAGTAAATTATATTTTTTCAAATTAGAGAACTTAAAATAGTGTTCAGCAAAATTTATCTACAGAAAAAGTTTTGGTTAACAAATTGAGGCCATCAAAAATGGATACGATAAATTATTAGTGATTTTCTTCACTGCGATTAGAAAGAAGCTTACAGTACTGCCACATCAGACAGTTTTCTATCCAAGACCTCTAGTTTCAATATGAAAAACTGGCCGTTTGTACTTTTGATATAAAATATGGACAAAATAACTGGCGTTTTGTTGGGCTCGTCTATCTTCAAACCTTGATGTGCAAAAGAGAGAACTACAAAAACTGCTCATTCTGGAAAAATAAGCAGAGAACATTTTCTTGCCGTTATTATCATTGTTGATGGAAATAATGACCAATGATCGTTAACAGCTTGCGATTTACTCGACAAATTTCAATGACTTCATGTGTGTTTTATTCGTCCGAGCAATCGATTCCGGAAATGTTAACTCGGAAGGTTCCGCATATATGGCAGAGTGAGGCAGAGAGAAATTACGATTGTATGTGTTAGCGGCACATGGGAACCGGTTTTCAGAAATTCGCTCCACGCATTAGCCTTCTGTCCGTACGTCCGTCTGCCGCCGGTTTCTAGTGCCTGCAGTCCCTCGTTTGATAGCTCAAGCGATGTTTTGTATGAAAGACAGAAGGGTCGGTCATGTGCTCGTACTTCTCAGCTACTGAAAACCGGATTGTGAAAAGCTCACCAGCACGCCACACAATTTCACATCAACCCACCACGCATGCAATATTTGGAAGATATTTGGAGAGGAATGTGTTGCCCTGTTGAAACTAGCGCAATTAACTTTCCCTTTCTAAAGATGTTATGCATTTAATTCATTTTGCCTGAGCACGAGAAAAACAGTTATAAGCCGTTATCTCAGTTCAAAAATATTATGCATATAAGACATTAAAGCCTCATACCCCATCTCATAGCTGTTCGGATTGCCTTTTAGTAAGCGTGGATACTTCCAATGAGTTCTTTAATTCGAACGCGGAGGTCAAGCCTCCGCGGCGGAAGTAAGGACGACGTTTTGAATTCGTAAATAGGAGTGATGAAGTAGATAGAAAGTAAGGAGAAGAAAGTGCAACATGAATAGGTGTATTCAATAGCAAAATGAAGGACATTTTGAAAGATTGAATAACGGTGAAAAATAAACTAGCTTTATTTATTGCTGGTACGAAAGGGATGCTGTCTCGAACTTTATAATTTATGTATAGTGATATCACTATCATGCACATCCAAAAAGATCTACTAAACAAGTCGATATGAAAATTTTTTGTAAAAACTTTACAATAATTGTCATGTTTAGTATTAATAGCCGTTAATGTCATATTTTATGTGTGCGTCGAAGATTACAGCAGAGAACCTTTACTGTTTGCTTGAGTTCCTTATAAGGTTAAAGGCAATGCCGAAAATACTGCCATCTCTTTCAATTTCTCCACATGCAGGACTTGTTTTTAGTCATGAAAAGCGGCGGCTGACCACTACTCAAAATTTAAAGCGAAGAATTATTTTTATGTTAGTTGACCACTAGCTTTCTTCGCCTTTGTCTATTACTGTACCCATAGCCGACGGACAATCCGATATTGGTCTAATGGGTGGCCTTGCATTAGTGTCCTTCGAAGATGTTGCCAAACCTTAGAGAATATAGATGTGCGTATGCAGATACACACTGGAGCGAAGGAATGAGAGATATGCCGAATGAATAGCATGGGGTCAACGAGGCTCGCGTCTTCAATTGACTCCATCTCCATTTGGGCTGCTGCGGCGTGAAGCTAATAAGCACACCGTCATTATTATGCGACTGTTCAACATCTCAGAAAATAAAATCGTCTATTTAGGATCCTTTCAAAAAATCTGGGCACTCGATGGCATAAGAGTCGGGTTCAGTTCCTATAGAACATGAAAAGTTGAAAAAACGACGACGAAATGAAAAGTTCTGTGTCATGTCTCAAACAACAATGTGAACACAGACCCTGACAGCGGAATAATCTTTTTGAGCATTGTGAGTGTGACGTGTTAGTGCAAGAATGCTTCCTAACATCTTGCTATCTGCTTCTTTACATACTATTTTTTTAATGATTCTGAAATTGGCTGATGTTAACATATCACCATTGCTCTAGCCGCGAAGCTACCACCATATGTATAAATATATATATATATATATATATGCATATATATACAATTATAAATAATACATAAATATTTATATGCCACATACAAATACGTTATGAAATCCGAGCTTCAAATGGTGAGTATATTCGAATGGAATGCCTCCATGAACTTTAATCTTTATCAACATTTTAGTAAAAATTGTTTCACATTTCGTATGCTTCATGGCCTCATACCTTCATAATTTCTTATCCTGGTCTGAAATGAAAGTGTGATTTCTAAGAACGAATTTCTGTAACTTTGAAATGTATCATAAGGGAAGTTTGCTTTTTATAATAAGCAAGCATATGGGCTGTGAATATACTATTTATTTTAAAATGTCCAACGTTTTGGTGAATTTTGCCTTCTTTAAAGCTTTTTTGTCTCTCTAACTTACTGAGAAGTTATGAGCCGCCTTATCTTAGCATGGGCGAGCAATGTACTAGTATTCGGCTGAAAATTCCGTTGAGGTAGGAGCCACATCACGGTGTGGTTAAAAAAGGCCATTTCCATTCGTGATTCTTTTTTGAGTTTTTGAACCATGTTTAGAATGCTTCAATGGTTTTGAGTGCTATCCTTTCAGATTCCTCTGCAGAAATAATAACTTTTTTTAAAAACGTACCTAGCAAGGTACGGATTTCGCAGAATCGATGATCCAAGTGAGAGTAACAAGATGATATTTGAAAGTTTCCATGCCGGTGTCGAACAAGCTTCTTTCAACAATGATACGTTCATCGAAAAAGGCTATCGGGGATGTGTTCTGTAAGAAAAAACTTTAATTTCTAATCAAAAAATTTTCTTCTAATTTTGTTTTGAAGCTGTACATAGCTTCCAACTCCGCAAACTAGCGACATGATCCTAATCGCTCTTTTTTGCACAAAGAACTTTTTGCTGCAGCTAGATGAAAACCACTCGAATTTTACAAGCGCACTTTGAATCAAATAAATATTGCTTAAATTGCTGGTGACTTATTATGGTGATAGATTAGCTAAACCTGCTCAATATATAATAATTGATTAGCAATCCTTTTACGATAATCGAAAATAATTTCTTGAGCTTTGGCCATCGTATCCTCCTTCCTTATCATTTAAGAGCATATATTTAGGAAAGCAATTTGACATCGTTAATGCATTTGTGACCGTTTAAAAATTTTTTACAAGTCACAGACTCTCTAGTGATTGAATAACTCTCAGAAATTGGGAAGTTTTTCTATACTATTCGTTATCACTTTTTATTATGCAGATCCCAGTGCTTCTAGCATCGCATTCATCGTCTCAAATGTCTCCCAACATGCCGCGCATCGCTTCGGCTGCTGCTTGAGGATTTTGTCATCTTTGTGACTGTCGCAGAATAATGGTCGGACAAATCGATCTGGAGGATGCCCAGGTTACGGCTTTTCCAGGTGAATGCGGAAGAGCATTGGGGAAGGGTTCAAACCACTACACTGCTTTTTATCGTTCAAATTGAAATTTCCGTAAAAATAAATTCAAGTTTTAGAGCCTTGGATGTTGAGACGGCTGCAGTAAACATCACGATATATAGTGCAAACATATTTATTATCATATGGTTCAACAAAATACTCCCTGCTTGATTTCATTGTTGCAAAACAAGACCATCCAACGAAGGAAAAAGCGAAAAAATAAGTTAGGTGGGTTACACGAAATCAGAATTTTAATCACTACAGCATGGAAACTTATTTTTAATTGAGAAAAAATTATGAATTCTATTAATTTGACTAAGAAAGTATTCAAAAGTTAGAAATCTAGCGAAGCATGTGCCAGAACAGTGTCTGCGAGCGGTAGGTGTAAATCACTCGAAGAGTCTCATATCGAAGATGTGAGTTTTCACGGCCATGAAGCTGTGGCTAACCATCGACAACGATCTTCTCGTGTTGATAAGCGGTGATCCTGCTCAAGGTATTCAAGGTCACTACAGAGGGATTTAGAAAATGAGAACAGTCGCTAATTGAGTGCTAGATGGATTTAATAAGGAAGAGAGGTCATTGTCGTGATGTGCGGACTGTTCTTCTTTGCACAGTGAAAGCGAACCATTTTTCAATCATTTGCAAGATAATTAGTTCACTTCATAGTCGGCGACGTTCAATACTAATGTGAAATTACCCCCTAGATATCTTCCACGGTCGATTGTTAAATGTCCAAATGTATCTTGTTGGCAAACGAGTGAAGTGCTACAACTTCCATAGTACTTAGATTAGCGGTGTTACCACCTTCGGAAATTCATTGTTACCATTCGAAACAATCTAGTAAGTTGAATATTGTTATATTCATTATCAAGAATCGCACCAAGGAGCCTGTACGAGTTTGTTATATACACGCTAATTCAGGAAATCACTATAACTGACAAAACTCTATGAAGTGGTACTCTCTACTTAGCAGTTTGAAGGAATATCCATCTTTTAATAAAACACGGCGGATGAAAAGTAATAATTCATTGATATACTCGCCAAACGCCGATTAATAGATAAAGAACATTAGATTATAACACAATCGCCAAACATTGAACAATTCAGGAAATATTACCCTGACTTTACTATAAAAGAAGATCGCTCATATTCGTCGTGTCTTCATTTAGTCTTATTGTTCTTGCTTTTTTCAAAAAAAAAATTTGAAGGTTTCTGCTCTATTGGTTGTTGTGCTTCACTTTGAATCCAATGAATAATCGATACATGGCTTCTTGAGTTAAGTTTATATATTATTCAGCTACTTACATTGATTCTCTAGAATTTTGCGCATGAATATGAATCACTCTCATTTGCCCGCTATTTTCTGTCAGTTGCCAACCTTTGTAAACTGAGCAGACGTTGTTCCGAAAAGTCTGCTACCAGTTCGTCAAATTCAATAGGATGGAAGACTGGCCTGGAGCGGAAAAGGTCGAATAAACAAGCGTGTGAATATTTCATATCACCCTTAACCGCTGCGTTAAATGTGCTCCGGGTTCACTCTGTGTTTGCTTAGATTGAAAATAAGAGTCGACATCTAACTCAAAACGGAAGTTCCTGTATGTCGTTAATGTGTTTGAATAAATAACTGCTTGAATCTTTGGCGTCTTGGGAAAATTCTTTCAGTAGAAAAGCAGCTTTATTGTTTTAGACTTACAGTGCTCCTCGAGTTCCCGCTGAAGTAGGCTTACAATACAACTATGTCAGGTTTTCAGGTAACGTTCGGCAACGATTCAGCATTTGATAAGGGGGTAAAGGTTAAAAATCGTGATAGTAGTAATAATAACATTATCAGAAAGAAAGTTCAGGGACACTTGTCAAAAAATGAAATTTTATGCGTGATTTCTAAAAAAAAATGTATTCTTAAGAATAAGGGCCATTGTTTTCTACGACTTTCCACAATCGGTCCACTAAGTTTCGGATCTGGTCGAAGTATAATTCATTCAATTTCTAATCGAAGAATTCTTGCAATGCTTCTTCAACTTCATCAAACGATTCAAACGCGTACGGAGCGCTGGTGGAGATGGGTTAGCAAAGTTGGATGAAAAACTTCAAGTTTGGTTGCCAATTCGCAAGCACTTGACGACGCTTCATCTTCCCAAGCAGTATATGATTCTTCGTTGTTCACCTTTGTTAGACGTCCCAAACCAGGCTTGTTTTCGAGGTCAAGATCTCCGCCATTGAAACGTTGAAACCAGCGTTCAGCAGCAGATTCCCTTGTTGTGCCTTACTCTCTAACTTCGTTGAAATTTTGACTGCAGCTCCCTGTGAAAGACCTTTCCTCCAATAATAGCGCCATAAGACACGAACTTCGATTGTATCGTTGGACATGGCGGAGGCTTGTATCAAAGTGAAAATAAAGGCGACTAATATCTAGGTCTTCAGTGGAAAAATTTCCATAAAAGACTATTCATTCTCATGATATGCATGGGAAATTTCTCATGCTTATTTAAATGCTCCAGAACTTTCTTTCCAACCGCAGTAGTAATAATAGGGACGTCATGGCCGAATGGTTGTGATGCTCGGCGCGGCGGCGTAGAGCCAAGCTTCACCCCCCATGTCACGCCAGCAGTCAACAACAACGTCCTATGCAAAGCCACAGCCAGGTCATCGTCAAAATAGCAGAAGTCTCGCCCAACCACTGTCAACTAGATATTATATTAATATTGATAATAATGATAATAATAATAATAATTATAGTAGTAAGCAGCGTAAGCCATGAACTAATTTGACTGATTTTTTGATTTGAACGATGACCAAACTAATGAATTAACTGTCGAATTCCATACTTTATAGGAGATCTGCTCACATAAGAATATACGGAAGTAATAGGCAGCATAGCCGCTCATTCATTTCTCGTACAATATAAAATTGAAAATTTTAGCGGCAGGTATCCTGTAATGGCCGCTTCATTAATGACTAGGAGCAACAAGTAAGTGATTATCTGCTTCAATACTGGAATAAAAATTCCATGAGTCGCAATTTCTATTTTTGGAAACGTACGATGCTACCAAGAAAGTGGGTTGGCAAACATGAGAAGCCATGCTTTTGAAAGGACCCACCGGCAGTTGTCACACCCATAACTGTAGGATTCGTAATCATACGCGTATTCACCACAGATGTGTCATCTCCAATGCATCGAATTTTCAGGTCAGTATAACACTTTAGAGCTACTTATAAATTTGTGATGCCTGAATTTCTCTGCTTAAAGAGTCCGCTATGGCCTTAAATCTACTTCACATAATATCTCGCTCGATTAGTGCTTATTTTCATTTAATTTAGGAAACACGCCGAGTATAGTTTTTTGTCTTTTCTTGTTGCTTTCCCAAATGTTTTGTGCATAACTTGCTATGAGTGTACTTCAACACAAGGTCAAGAGTGCAAGTACACAGCGACGTCATGTCAGTACGGATTCTTCGGATGTGTTAAAATTGCTGCCTTCTCAGGAGGAATCGACAAAAGTATGTGATGTAATACTGATTTACAATGAACTACTTGATCACCTTGAAATTTTCAAAAAATTCTTTCGTAAGTATCTCATCTTCCCTCTCATCTTTTGACACCGAGATCAGCCCCAAAGGAGCGAGGCGTTTTGCAGACGCCGTCTGCCGCTGGCCACGGACATTTTCTTTTCTAGGCGTTGGTTGTGATTACGCATACTGTTTCTCAAGAAATATCAATTTTTGTCGACTGTCTTCATTATCAGCCGTAAACCACCAACTGAAGATCTGGTGATAGCACAATATCACGTGCTATCACCAAAAACGTCTCCATCCCTGCTATAAAATAGAGTTCAGTGAAGGGCGAGTGGCTCTGATGAAGCGGGCGATACCGCCGAAACGTACGTAAGCCATAGGCGTTTCAACATCAAAAAGGCTCAATCATTCTCAGAGACTATTGATTGTTATCTTTCGCTTTTGGTAATTATAATTAGAGTATTTTTGAAAAATGTAATATGCATTAGAAATGTTAAGAAGCTCTCGATAAAAGGAAGGAAAGAAAGGAAGAAAAAACTTTCAAAACCAAGGACCCATGAGATATCCAATGGGGATTAAAATTATTACTGCGCGCATTGCAAATAGTTCTAAAATTGCTGCAAACAGAAAGAGCTAACCTTCTCGACTGTGACTTTAGCGGCTAAATTTGAAATCAGAAAAATTGCACATTTGAGGCTTAAATTTGATAAATGCCATGTTAATATTGATTTCAAGTAGAACGAACGTTCTATAGTACGATGCCTTACTATTGTATCATATTTAGTGGGAATGTGGTATCACCAAGACAGGCGAGTAATCTCAATGATTAGAGGATGTGCTATAGTGCCATTCGGGGGTAAGTTGTCTCAAAAAATTGAGTTTTTTTCTTTTACTGCTCGCAGACGAATGTTCTTCTGAAGATTTATTTAGGAGCTGATATGTGCGAGCAGACTTCAATCCTTGGCACCAGAATATTGAAATGCACATGTTTCAATGACTATTGTAACTCCGACAATAGATTCTCATTATTTTCTTGTTTTTTCGTTATAATTACTTTTGTGTTGCTGTTTTCTTAGAAATGATATCAAATGTTTTAAAATGAACACTTTACTACTGTCGTTAGTGCTCTATAATCTAAATTGACTGCTAAAGAATTGCAATACTGGAATTTTACGGGCAGTAAATACCAACAATAAGTGTAACCTCTGATGGCCTACGCGTACTCGTGCTAACTCGTGGTATTCCTATTGAGATATTGTGTGTTTTCTTGTGCGTAAGATCTTGTGCGCTATTGCATGTACTAATATTTATTCGTGATACGGATCGGCTAGTACACTTGGACATCGTTGAACGAAATTCGTGACCACAATTACTTACTCCTTTTAAAATTTCAAAAAAAAAGAAATGAAAGAGATCGTTGGAAATCTGGATAAAATCGTCAAACGCAACAATGAAGTGCTAGGACCCGACGATAAATCTCAAATATGACACGGCAATGCGAAACGAGAAGAAAAGAATGTTATCTTAGACAATTAAACCATAACTGCATAGAGATCGCATCTCTCACTGATAAACATTCATTAGTCAAGTTCACAATGCCTTAAACATAGACTTACAGTCTACTAGCTAAACTGAATAATGATACAAAAACAAATAAATAAACAAATATGCAACACAAAATCGTAAAGTGAAGGAACTTGGAAAGGAAGAAATCGGTGATTTGATCATTTAGATGCGACTATCAGTAGACAGAAAAAATAAAGAAATTACAACGATTCACACCTTATCTGACTTGCCTATAAGAGAAAATGAAAATTTTCTTGCTGAGTTTTGGCTAGATGGACGCTTCGTAGGGCACTCGATGAGCTTTGCTTGCTGATATGAACCGGGACTGTAATGACTGACGTGAGAATTGTGCCTTCATTGGTGGCAAATTTTGTTTCAACACCTCCCTTCCTATCACGTCGATGCAAACAGTGGTTAAACTTGACCAATTCAACTAGATGGAATGTCAATTATGCATTGAAATGCAAACTAACTAGAAATAACGCGACTCCCGGTCGGAAACACTAGGGTCAATATTTCGTCAATCACTTCCTCTAGCATCTCATTTTTGACTTTTGAATTAATTCACCCAAAGTTGAAAACTACAGCGAGCGAATGAATATAGCTAGCAGTTTATTATCCTGTACCTATTCCTACTATTTTAGTCACAAACAGCGACGAAAGGCAACAGATTAGATATGGAAAATCTGAATAATTTTAGAAATAGACGTGATTGAAAGTTGAAATTGTGATTTCGCCTATAGCTTCAGTTTAACTGGAATCGATGCCGATCTGAGCTTCTCAGATGATCTCTATTGAGGAGTAATTGCTAATAGAACCGTTACAATTCAAAACGTGGTTAAGAAAGAGTAGGAACAAAGGCCTTGATGGCATTGTGGCAGCACGTAAGCCCGCTAGAAGGATAGTTGCGAGATCGAAGCCGCCTCAGGCCCTGCGCTGTGGCTTGGCCTCAGCACTCTCGTGAACTAGTAGTGACCATACAATTCTTGTATTGATATTGTTAATTAGGTTACTCAAAATGAGAAAAGTTTACCTTTTTGGAGAGTACTGTTCCGGTCTGACGTTGATTTTGGAGTGATTTGTAGACGAAGGAAGAGCTACTACTCGACTGCCGCTATTGGGCTCTATAAGAGCTGTAGTATTCCTCCATTGCACATTTGAAGGATTCACACATGAAGCTGGAAAAAACAAGCTATTGATGCATATAAATTAAAGACTTGGCTTTGATGCTCAATAAATCACACAACTGTCCTCTACTGGCACCACATTGGATGCAAGATTTTCAATTATAAATCATTTTTCGAAGAAGATTTGAAAAGAGAGTGCAAAACTGCACATTAGAGTATTATGGGCAGCGATATACAAGAAGTTTCGAAGAAAATATGTTATCTAATTGTACAATCTCGACAAAAAAAATCGGTAAAGCAACCTTACGAGAAGCATAAGCACTTTGCTAATTGTTATTTTGTATATTAATTCAAAGCAAACGGTAAATAGCCACACAAATCGCCAAACTAAAAGCCATAAAGCATTCTTGCAAATAGATCTAATTATTCGATAGTGAAGTACCCTTGCTGTGACAAGTTACGTCACAATTCATTGGCAAGCACGAAAGAAAATCATAGAATCAAGGGGACCTCACGTATATACCACTTTAAAAAGCTTTATTTATGATAGCAGTATAAGTACGTGCAAAAAAGCCATAATTACCTTGCGTAGAATAGATGTTAACCTGAAGATGTTAGATTTGAGGACTTACGAGCGACTCCTCACCAGTAACTGATTAACATTATAGAAGCAACAAAAAGTGTTCGCCGATAACAAATTATGTAATACTTACCATTGTTTGATGTTGCGCTTCCTACTGAACGCATTGACGGAGATTGAGAGTACGGATCAACAGATAGACCAGAATCTTTGTCCTAAAACCAAAAATCGTCCTAGTCTGTCGAAATGAGGAAGACTGATAATACTGATTCGAAGCTTTCCAAAGACACCATTTTAGTATACACGATAACTAATAATGCGCTCGATATACATGAACCCTAAATGATGTATCATGTATTCAGCTCTATTTTTATGGCTTCGTCAAGATGTATATCGTCTGACCTCATAATGATCTAAGGTTGTCTACCTATCTACCGAGTCAGTTTCAATATCCTCCTAGACAAAGTTGGCGCCAACTTGCCAATCTTGAAGGGTTGAAAAGCTTGGTGAACCTGCAGTGTGATATAGCGCCAAGGACTACGATCACGCGTGTGTTGCAGGATAGCAACCTTTAAACTACACTCTAATACCTTTTTCTTATACCAGAAAAATTCAACGATACCACTGACAAGTGATCAAGCCTTAACTTCATGGCAAACAATACTAAAAATATCTGCAGCAGTTTGTGATTTTTTAGAGAGGTTTGAAAAACTGGAAAAGGAAGTGTGGCATCCAGAAAACTGAGCTTTAACTACTCTTATACTTTGCTATATGTATATCGAGATGCACAAACATTTTCGTCAAAGACCAGCCACGCTTTAAGTTTTTAAACTGAGAAATACTCACTCCAGATCGCCCTAATATGTTCATACTGGTGCTGCTTTCCGTGTCAGAACAGGCGCTGCTTACACTCGAATCAGACAGTCGTCGTGGTCGTACCATCAGCGCTGCTTGCTGCGCTCGTTCAGCCCTCAAAGCTGATCATTTTTCGGTAAAATACACTATGGAATTTACCGATTTTAGCTAGGAAACACTTCAAATTACAAAAGTTTTCAAATTAATGTGCAAATGTAAAACTGCAAATGTAGAAGTAGAACAGTGTCTCAACAAAAGTGCAAATATTTAACTGCAGGTCAAATAAAAGTTTAATCAAACACATTCAAGCAGTCAAACAACCATAAAAGATGTAAGGATAAAGATCTCGGCATTGATCAGTCGATGAAAGATGCGTCTCATGTATACGTCTTCAATTTTAGTTCCGTCTAAGATAACTGAACACATATCTGGCCATTCCGATGACACGCCGTAGCCTACCTATTCTTCAAGTCAGTGCTGCTTATCCTCCAAGAAAAGTTTCGCACCAATTTACCAGACACGGAGGGATGGTAGACTTGGCGAACCATAAGTGCGAAATTGAACCATCGAACTTTTGTGTGACCTAGAGCGCCGCATGCGCTCTATTGAATAAGAGTAGTAAAAAGAACCCTTTATTAGGCTCTGCCCGCTACTTTCTCAAGTATTAAATCAAATTTCCGCAATTTAGTGTGGAAAAAACTGCTTAATAGTACATGAAGGATTTTGGATAAAGCCATCGCGGTTGATAAATCGCCAAAAGTTATGTCATGTATTCGACTTTGTTGAGCATCGCTAGAGGTGGCTGAACACATACATGGCCTCCAAATTAACTTGTGTTAGCCTACCATCCTCCAAGTCGATGCTACTATTCTCTCACATGAGTCTGGTGCAGAATTATCGATCCCGAAACGATGGAAAAGTTAGTTCACCCTCTATCTAATAGCTTCGTTTTGACTTTACTAGGTACATAATGTCGTCTTGAATAGTGATTCCGTGGTTTGATACTATTCTTTGAAGGAAATAATTGAGCCAATAAAAATCTACTAGCAACTTGCCGTTGTTGAGTGGAGCTTTGTAGAATCGATGAAAGATGTTCTACGAGGCGCTTGAACCTTCGAACAGGACCTAAGATACACAAAGCTATTGACAGAATCGTCCATTAAAGTCGGTGTAAAATACCAGACTTATTTACAGGAAACTGTTTCTATTTCATTACACTTGTACCCTTCATACTCACCTGCTAACAATACAAATTGAACGACGTATGTTGGCGTTTCACCAGCTAGTGTGACCACCTGCTGAGAAGAAACAATGTCCACCTGCAGTAATTCGAACTTAAGTTAACACGCGCCAAAAATTGTGAGTTTGCACCAAAATAAAAAAGAAATGAAGACGGACATTCATTTTTACTCCTCGACTGAAAACACCTCCGCCAACGGTTGGACCGCGTTTATATTCGACCCGAAAGCAGTTTTGCCCAACAACACAGTGACTTAACTCATGTATCTGAAAATACGTCTCGATGAGATTTGAGCAAAGCACAGGAAAAACGGGTGTGATGGAATGGGGACAAATTAAAAAACGGAGGTGGATTTACCGTCAAAAATGCTCTAATGAGCTCAGCTTTAATTGCATTGAGCGTTTTTCCTTGCACAGGCACGCAATGAGTGTCATCTCGTTCAACACTCATGCTCGACGTTAGAGATCCAAACCAGGACTTTTTCACCAAGCTGAATGAGACAAAAGTGTTTACGCAATTACAAGATGTAAGTCTATGTAACACCAAATCATTAGAAATATTTTTCCTGAAAGCAGCATTCCGAAAGTTGAAAAATGCTCACTCGGTGGTATCAATCATCTGACACTCTTCGTTATCACTGTCAGCTGAGCCTTTTGACACTTTCCTCCGATGAAACCGTGGTGTTCCAAGAAATGAGTTCTTGATGTTGGTTAATTTCGATTTCCACGGAACCGATGACATATTCAAACTAGCTTGACTGCTTCCTAAATGGTAATCGGACTGACATGTAGTGACTAACCCTATTCATAATTTGCATGGACGTTTAGAAAAGGTATGATTTGGTTTTCTCGAAAACGCTTACAAAATATATCCTTTAGTCTTTTGAGCATATTTTTATATTAAGTGAGAAGACAGTAATACATCTCTGATTCATGCGCAAACGCAGTGGCCTTTATTGAAGGTCCGATGTTTATGTGAGCTAAATGAAGAAAAACTTGGTCTAAACGACGCCCCCTAACTATCAGTTTTCAGTAAGCACACGTAAGCATTAGATAGTATCTAAATCAAAGACGCTTCTTGAGCACCAAATTTTATTGGTAACCCTATTCTCCTTCCCACTTGTACGTTCCTTGGTCACTGTGGATACATTACTCAAGTGAAACCCACAACAAAATTGAAAATACTTAGAACTCGAAGCTGAATCTCCGCAAGCCAATGAAGATGTTTTCTTGGTAATTAGAAGACCTGAAGAGTCAACTAGGCAGTCGGATTATGAAAACACTTGCCTTATCTAATTGGAAGCAGGTCGGGTTATTGGAGATTTCTGACCAACTTTTAGAGCTCTTGAAACAAACTTTCAAAAAGAGAATTGGAACTCAATTTTGCAATTCCGCAGAAAAAGCCAGGATGCTATAAACATTAAAAACTTGTATGTGGACATCATTATGTTCGAATACAAGCTGCCGTCCCCGGAAGGATAGAAGCCTCGGTGTGAAGGGTGTGCGATCGAGCAAATGACAGCGAGCGTATTGGTTAGAACCTATACTTTCTTCTCTACACGTTCACAATAATACTACTAGTAATAACTACAAGTAAGAATTTGTTATCAGTAATCGTTATTCTGAATAACCTAATATCGAAGATATTGTACCAGTTCAAAGCATTCCCTGCGACCTTACTCCACGATAGACTCCATATTTGCGCTATGGGTGCGGTTGATATATAAGGATAATTCGCTTCGTATAAAAATGTAGCTGAATATTTGTCATGCAGACTTTCTCATATTAGAGCGTTCCAAGATTTACATCACAGTCACCAGTCACTTTGTATTGAAGAAATCTCTTAGAGATGGCTGTTACCAATTTCTAACCCGGTACTTGTTCGAACCAGAGCTTGCCAACTGAATTATTTCATCACAGCTGTACTACCAGCGCTTCAGTACTCAGAATAGTAAATGAGAAAAATAACAGCTACAGGATTAGTAATAATAAGAACAGGAGAATCAATATATAATGGCGATAGTATAAACTTGGTAATGTTGTGCCCATTTCACATTCTGTCAAAGGAAATTTTTGCTTTGGCACCATTTCCCTATTCGCACCTTATTCAAAAAACGTACTTTCCACCCTCTTTTGACGTTTAGTATCTATTCGGTAGCTAAATTTCAAGGACTTGAACGATATATTTGATTTCATAAATGCCTTTCACATCGCGCTGTGACGATAAAACTAAAATTTATTTTACACTCAAGAATTTTTCTCTGGATAAAGCTGTTCTTTCAGGCTTTTATCAATTATTCGATAGCGCAAATCTTGGCAGTTTCAGTAGTGTGCTAGATTTCAGAGAAAGACTTCTAATGCGCTGTAGGAGTCAAATAAAGATTAAGCTTCGCGTTCGACGAGCACTCCTTGCTCCGATATGTGGATGGGATTCGCAACAAATCGCGCTATTTGCAAAATAACGGTCATTGGCAAAACCCGATCGTCTTTTGGCTCTTACAGCATACTAAAAAAAATTGTTTCAACAACCTGATATATCATTGGGATCGAGATTTGAGCTATCGATTATTTGCTGGAACTCTAAGGGAAAAGATTTGTTCAATTAGAATAGGTCGAGCGCCAAACATAATTTTAGTTTTACTAGCACAGCGTAGTAAGAAAAGATATCAAACATGAAGTAGCCTGCTAAATTTTTGAGATTTATGTGTGGAAGGGCTATAAAAAATGCGACGACTTAAAGCCAGTGTCGCGAAATTCATTCACATATCCGTGCAAGGTATGTGCGCTGCATGTAAAATGCTTAATTCCAGTGCTACAGAGCAAAAAAAAAAGTTTTTTTTCCAAAAAACCAAGTATAGTACTAAAATTGTCGAGATTTGGGCTATCGAATAATTGCTAAATTTCCGAGGGAAGAGCTTTGCTCAGCGGAAAATGCTTTAGTGTGAAATGAAATCTTATTTTTATCACTACAGCGTTATATAAATGCCATTCAAAAAAAAGCAAAACTCACCGTCCAAACTTTCGAGATTTATGCTACCGAACGACTAATAAAACGTCAAAATAATCAAAAGATACGCTTCTTTTTCGAATATGGGTGCCGATAGGAGAAGAGCACCTTACTTTTTATTTTACTAATTATTGCCACATTAGTTTATATTACTGCCACAATTTTCAATGTGCAATCAATATGCTCATTCTATTAATATAACTTCTCCTTTTCATCTTTAAAGGTCGGTATTCACATATGCTGGCTTAACCTAGCACGATTATCGTGGAACTTCTCAGGGTCATGGAAAAACTTGTTCGACTACAACGCTCAGTGCACAACTACACGGTTAGTTCAGACAGATGCAAGTTCCACATGAATTATGAGGACCAGTTATGCGAGGAGTCTCAGTAAGCAGATATCACTGTGAATTGCAATCTTGCCATCAGCATTCTGACCATTGTCCTTTTCACTAAATAAAATTTACATGAATGGAGCATTCCTTTATTGAAACTAGATGGCTAACGTTTTAACGACCTAGCCTTCGTCAGAGCATTCCCACTCACTCATAGGATAGAAGTCACTGATGTGTTGGTGACTTTATTTATATCGTGTCAGAAACACACCGGTGAGCTCTCTCATATAAGTGTTTTGGAAGGGTCTGATAAAGACCGAAGTTGCTGTGTCAATAAAGGAATACCAACCTCATGCGAGTTTGTTAAGTGAAAAGGATGGTTTGTAAGGTGTTCTACAATTTCCATCACTAATGCCGAGGTTTAGAGACGGTCGAACGTTTGAATCAAGACCAATGTTCCATTGTTATTATCCTGGCCAGGTCATAGTTCACTATGACCTAGTCATACCGATTGAGTCACTAACTAGTCGCTGTTGAGAACAACTACATCAGTGTTCGAGACCGTTGACGAAACACTCATTTCCCGAGGGATTGACGTTAACTATACGATGCACATCTCATAGAGGAAGGCGTATATGCGTGATCGATACACGTGCGAGCAAGCAACACACTCCCCATCCCGTCATGTCGAGGATGACGAGTGTCTTTCACTCATGGAGTCAAGAAGGCGGGTCTCTCCATTCGTTCACCAGTCGACTGCATTCCACTTATGAAAGCGGAGGCTCGGATTGCTTACCACGCAACGACCGCAAACCACTACCTTCATTCTGCTGGATTTGAAGTACAGACCCACTAGAATTCCCCCCTCCCCCTTCCTCGCCTCCTTCCAGCTGCACAATTAATATCTCTGCTTCTCTTACTCATATGAATATTTAAGAGAAGCCGAAAGTCTCCTTCTCAGACCCTTTCAATAGTGCATATTTCCATCATTCATTGAGATGTAAACAAAGATAAAAGCAAACTATCAATTATACACCATGAGAACGAAATTTTTTCGAATAAATATCGTCCATAACACTGCCTAATAAAGTGTTCTATAAAGTAAAGTTAACAACAAGCGATGAAGTTCGATATAATCTAAAGTGAAGAATCGAAATTGAAATTATTGGAAAAGACGGAATGAAAATTAATGAGATGAAGGTGGAATTAAGAAAATCATAACAAGATCTGCTAGTAAATGGTAATAAACATTTTTATATAGTATTCAAGATCTATTATAATAATGAATTTACCTGTGATTAAGCTATTGGTAGACGACGCAGTTGATCCTAATCCTGTGCTTATGATAGAATCAGACATTTTGGGAGATGATTGACACTTGACCTGAATTCGAGAAATTGAGGCCTCCCAACGTAGTTATGTGTGAGAACACCGAGCAAAAAATCGCACGTTATCACCGTATTGCACCTGTACAGGTCGTTATCACGTTCCATAATAATTATGAGAATATCAAAAATATAAGTTATAGCAAACCTCCCAAGGGAGTTTTGCTATGTTTTCGGGAATTACATGATAATTTAGGCAACTCAGATGGTCCACGACCTTAGAGTACCACGCCATTGTTTGATTCCATCCTATTGTTTGGTATAACCCGTATAAACCAGTGAACCTTCACATTATAGTACGAATCCACTGAACCACCACATATAAATTAGTACATCGGCTACAGACCTTTGCCACAAAAGTTACGTTTGAAAACAACAACGACAGAGTGAAGCCCTACCTCTGACTTTTCATCACTTCGTGGCGATTGAAGGACTTCCACTCTGCTGAGACCATCGCCTCTTTCACCAGCTTCAGAGTTCTCCCGTGAATCACGATTCTCTCGTCGTTCTTGTTCTTTTCGAACAGCTCTCACGTGCCTAGCTGCTTCAGCCAATGTATGTGGATCCACTGGTTGAGTATAGTAGTGACAGTTGTTGGGATTTCTATAAACAAAAAAGTTCAAAATTCCGTGAATGTGTCAATATTTTTTTCATATCACGTTGATGTTTATCAGCTCCGAGAACCTCGGTATGAACGCTTCCTAAGGTTGCCACTACTTATAACTAGCTACGCACGCTGTTTCAAACGTTTTTGACAGAAACCTGCAAATGGTGAAACAGAGTTAGACATGTTTCATGAATATGCCTGTTATCATGAGCTTAGATTTCTACAAATTAGAACACGAACGATGAACAACACCACCTTGCTGATCTTCTTGTCTGTTGGACGCCTTGTGACGGCTCACTTTTTTTACAAGAATAATCAGGCTGGCATGCGAGTCATTTATCTGACAGTGAGTCTTTAAGAAAATAGGTGGCGTATACGAGTCATTTTCAAACGTTTTCAGTTTATTCAGAGGTGAATTCGACCACTTCCCTCTGTATTCGAGAAACTGACTCAAATGTTAAGGGCGTGGAAAACTAATATGTCTGTTCTCAAACAGAAAAAGTTTGGAAGTAGATAATTTTAACTATAAACAAAAATTCTCATCTAGAAACTTGAAGGGCTTTGTAATTGAGTCGTGATTACGTGAAAGCACCACAATTTGCAATACTTTTTTGGTATACAAATAGTGATAGCCTACGTTCTTTGCAAATGAACACCTTGGGAGACAAGAAAGTACAACTGAAATATAAAAAGGGAAGAAGCATCACAATAAACAAGTGATTTGAAAGCTATCTAAAAAAGTGCAGAATATCGTGACTGTCTTCCATCCCAGTAAAGTCGAAATAAGATTGATATCATTCGAAATGATCTTTTTTGTAGACATAGAAAATTGTTGTTCCAACCTTCTTCGTGACATAGTACACTAATATTTCCAGAAAAGCACATAGTATTTCAACAAAAGAAGTATGACTCATTGTTGGCAGTGTGAAAAGTAGCTCAGTAGTTGAACTGAATACAACATTCATACGATCCATTTTCAATGCTATATTGTAAAATGATAAAAGCTACACCTCGAACACATAGAAAATCTGATAAGTAAAGGCGCAAAAAAAAAAAACTAGCAGGAAGACATTCGACAGTAACGCAGGCAGCTCGTTGCAAAAAAACCAGCAAACAAAACGAGCTGCATTTTGTCTGAGAAACATCTGTAACGATTGCTCAAGCCACCAAAAAAGTCAGTCTTTTCATTGATCACTTCGATTGAGAAACTTTCTTTCTCACGAGGATACTCAAATGGCTTTTTTGAAGATAGAGCATCCTCTAGTAAAACTTTCATTCGTTTCCTTCTCGCGCAATTGTAGTCCATGATGGTTGTGATTTGAATGTGTTATCGTTCAAGAGAACCATTCAATCATACTAAAATTGCTTCCATCTGCGAAAGTAAAAGGTTAACGTTAGCCACTAACAATCCCTTCTAACGTTTGGGTAGTTGTCCTAGAGAACGTTTACAACGTGGCAGAAATATAAGTTCACGCCTCTGCTGCATGTCAGAACGCTGAAAGATTGTTGAATCGAAAAGCCGAGAGCGAAAGTCTGGAACAGCTAGGTGGGCAGTGCCTTCCTTAGAAAGTCAAAATTTAGTTCATGCTGCTCTTCCCCTCCTGTCTGTTACCTTCCTCATGTAGTCTCTAAGTTCACCGAACTTACAGAAGGTACACGTGAGAGCTGTCTCTGTAGGTAGACAACCACTAAAGTTGATTTGTTTATCTTCGCAGAATAGGGTTTCTATAAACTAAGTTTTTGTCCTAGTTATCGAAAGCCCAGTCTTTTTTCCGGATTCGTTTAGTACATTGATCATCGTCTTTGCTAGTGGTACTCTTCGAAAGATTCACGAAGGCATCCTCGATGTGCAGATTCGATAGGAATCCCCCATCAATACGTATGTCATTCTCGTCTCAACCCAGTAATTTCATTATCACCCACGACACAGCAGTAAACAGCATCGACAACGTTGCGTCATCATGTCAAACCTTTTTTCTATGGGTACTGCAGGAGAACAAAAAAGTGTATTTTCGCATGGCACTTTCGATAACAGTTAGCTTTATATATTGCAAGTCCGCCTCTTGGTTAAAGAGCGCTGATAGTATTGCACTTATTTCGACGCTCTCAAACGTTTTCTCGTAATCGAAAAAAGTTGGGACAAGAAGCAAATGACAATTCTCACAGACTTCGATGATCCATAAAAGATACGGATGTAATTTACGCTCCAGAATCTCTGCCTAATCCTGCATGCTCGAGCGATTGTGCCTTATCCAAGGTTCTTGAGATGCGCAAAATAATTAACTCTGTTAACGGCCTGTAAAGTTCACTCAGCTAGCATTTCGGACGGTACTTGCGAGATTCTTCAGAAGCTCTTTCTAATTATGATATTCGTGCGCTTCTTTCTTCACTGTTCTTGAATTTTTCTCTTCTGAAGCAAGATGCTACATGGTTTGCAAGAAGTCATGTAATCTGTAGTCTCCAGCTAAAGTAACTCAACGGTGATACCATCAGGTCTTGAAGATTTGTCTCTTTTTTATGCTTTCTATCCTAGCTAGAACTTCACGTAGCAAAGTGTCGTAGCAAAATCTCGGGTATTTATCTGCAGCAGGAATTTCAGAGCCCGAGAATGGAATCGTGGTCGAAAAATTTTGTTGTAGAAATTCCTCGTTACCAACTCCAAGTCATAACGCGATATAGTCCCTTCCGAATGAAGAACGCAGATAGAAACTCTTCCTGCGCTAGCAAATACGATCTATTATCAGGTAGTCACAATTCCCCATATGGTGTTGTCACACTGCAGTGGATAATGATCTTACTGAATCTGATATAAACTTTCATCTTTACTCAAGAGGATCTTGAAGCCTATTTAGTGAAACTCACACGTAACTGCTCACGTCTACATTTCTGGTCAGCGAAATTTTCCTACGTACATCAGACATTTCAAGAGCTGCTCTAGTACCCAAGACACTTTGGTGTTTACGCTTCATTTACAAAGAATCAAAGCGCTGTTGTCTATGACTACAGTAGTTCACTTGACACCAGGCCAGAATTCCTATTTGCGAGCGCTTACACAAAATATTATTCCTTGTCAATTTTCGCTCAGAATTCTTTTTACTAACTTCTGAGATAATTTGTTCTATTGTGTCATTATGGTGCACGTTGTGAACAGTTTGTAATAAGAGCATAGAATGGCCCTGGTGAGGGTACGGGATAAAGATCAGCTCAAAATGTATGACGAAGAAATTAAATCAGTTCTAGTCTATGGGATACTGCTCGGTGAGATGAGAGGAACAAAAAAAAAAGCGTTCTTTTACATTGACGGTCAGTTTCATTATACGATGACAATACTACGAGCTGGACGACACTGTTCCCAGTCGTGGTGCCTACAATAAAGGTCGACGACGGCTTATGTTCTAATCTGCTGCAGTTAGTTTCTTATTCCAGGAGTGCAATGCACCATACACCAAAACAAATGTCAAACCATAATGGCGAGATGGCGAGAGATTGCGGAATGATGAAAGAAACGAAGATTGAAGACTAAACCGTCTTTCCTTTCTTGAGTGAATTCAATATGGGCAGATGTGTTTGTCACCTACTTAGATTAATAAGATTCTTAGCGGATCATCAGATTTCCTAGCCAAGGAGTAAAAAGTGCGCATCGTTTTCCCTATGCTAAATTCCACAGAAAAAAATGAAAAAAGACGGTATTTTCCATAAGTACAAATTTGGACAACGGTTTGCCTATATGTGGCCAGGTGGTTACAGGACATAAATTTGCGTGTGCCGAATACTAAAGTACGATACCCGCAAAATATTAAATTCATTGTACTTCATGTGAATTTTTGCTCTTTCCTCCTATCTGGATATCCCAAGTAATTGATATCTTTGAATTTCAGAAAGTAAAATGGATAAGTCTACGTTTCATTATCTCGGACGATTATGCTCAGGTGTGTGAAATGGATCACTAGCTTAATCGGAGCCTCGGTTTTCACGATCAATATTTTGGAAGGCACTACCTCGTTTTTTTCAAACAATGTGGTAAAAAAAAAGCTCCACCTTGAAGACGAGCGTCCTCTTTCCTCATTCCGAGGTGAATACACACCACTGTTGCTGCTCGTATAAAGATCTCGCATTGAAGAACGCGGGGATTCTGTGGGCGATCCGCCAAGGCTACTGTGACGACCCGATCGATGTCGTCTGCAAGTGCTTTTAAAGATTCAAACTTTTTCACAACAACCGAACAACATTTCTGTTATTTTTAGATAAATTCGATTACTGGTAATAAGTTCAAAAAACAGTTATTTTCAATGTACACTCTCAGTAAAGTGTCTCGTCTAGTTCTAATACACAAATAATAGTAAATAAGGAAACAGAAATAACGGATAAATGCTTGAAACGTATAAACCTGCAATGGGATTGAATGTAAATGATATAAAAAGGATAAAGCTCTCGGCGTTGATCAATCCCTGAGGGATGCGCCATGCATTCGACTTCAATTTTTAACTTCGTTTTGAGGTGATTGAATGCATATCTGGCCTTTACATTGACTCGCGATGGCCTCCCGCTGAACCGAGTCAGTGCTGCTTATCCTCCCAGACAAGTCTGAGACCTGCCTGGTACCAATTTACCGACCCCGGAGGATGGATGGCTTGGTGAGCCATGAGCGCATGTAAATGATATGAACATCAAAATAATTGCAGAGCAAACTTTAACAAAGGATATGTAAGTCGTTTTTAAGAAGTTCTCTAGAACAAATTTTTTAAACTTCAATAATTGATTTTCCCATGAAGACATGCTGTTGGCAGATTGTAGGGGCCTTATAGAGTGAATGGAGTGTTACAACCACATAGCTCAAATCAGCAACGCACCCATATGTCTTTCTCGGATTAATGGGACTTCCATCAGCAATGCTTCCCACAGCATATCTGTTGGAACGTGCCGAATCCGTTCGTTTCTTAGGCGGATCGCTGTGCTGCGTAGAACCACGCAAGACAATCTCTGTCTCATCCTCATGCGCTGGACGTCTCCGCTTTCTGTCTAACAGCAGAAAGTATACCATTTTCTCGGTGTTGTGCCTGAATGAAATACATAATTATAGAAAGTTTCATGTTTCTTTATGGAAAAACCGTGAACCAGTTCACATGAGCATCATCTTCCATATAGCAACCAACTAGGGAGGTGGAAAACTTTCCAGACATAATAGGCGGCGCTTATCAATAACGGTGACTTGGAAAGCTCCAATACGGCTGTCTTGAAACGCCAGCGATGAAAATTCTTATGAGGTCAGCAAAATTCTTTATTAGAACGCGTTACTCAAGTATTCAAGTACGAGTAGAAGATGTATTGCTAGTTCGATTATCAAATATTCACTTACCTTGTTGATAGTAATTCGTTAATAAGCTTTTGTTTGTCCTTGAAACATCCTAGACTATTCATATGCCAGAACACGTCAGGATCAATACTTTCCTCGCTTGGAATAATGTGCGTCTGCAAAAGTACTCTAGCAACTGGGAAATTCATGTCCAAATGCTATTGAGAGCAAGGGATATTTGTCAAAAAAAATTGAATTAGAAGGCAAAAGGTATAGGAAAGACACGAATAACATATATCGAGTTTTTCTAAAAGTGAATCAAAGTAAGCGGAAAGAAAATGCAAAATTAGTGGAAACCTGCACAACTTGAGACATTGGTAACTCTAGTTCTGGCTCGTTCTTCATCGTTCCTGCCACCCAAGGGTGTCGAAATACGTCGGCTAACTGAAGAAATACTCAAATAAATAGGAAAGAATATCTTACTTCACACCAGAAGTAATAGTTTTCCTTTCTCAGAAAACGCTATTTTTGACTTTTGGAGGTGGAAATGATCACCGAATATCGTTTGACGGGATCGACTTCAATCATAGCACGCAAAAGACTTTGCACATCTGATGGTACGAAGTGCGGTATGTGAAACACTCCTTTCTTCACTTTTTCTAACAAATTTCGAAGATTGTCATCATCAAATGGAAGAGCTCCCTAGAAATAGGAAGCGATCGGATAGCTTTTACAATAACTTTAGCATATAGTCAGATACAAAAACTACTCTTAGTAACTTACGACTAGTAAGGCATATAGAATGACACCGCAACTCCATACATCAGCCTTTCGGCCATCATATTTTTCACCCTGTAAATGATAAAAGATACTTGGGAAGACATCGACATTAGTTTTGATAATTGGGCAGGATGGTATTTCTTTGGTCTCAAACTCACCCTAATTACTTCTGGACACGCATAATGTGGTGAGCCACAACTTGTTTCAAGCATTGATCCTTCAACCTGAAGTGATGCCATGCCGAAATCGGCCACTTTAATGTTGTTTCTCTCATCTAAGAGCAGATTTTCAGGTTTTAGATCGCGATGGCTGGAATAAATAGTACATGGCTTAGTGGTTGTCTAAAATCAGATTTAAAAAAACAATTGGAATAAGTTCTCTGTTCTAAAGATCTCCATCTCAAAAAAAAACATACCAAATATTGTGGGCGTGGCAAAAATCGAGCGCTGATATAATTTGACGAAAAAATTTGCGAGCCTCTTTCGACATTAACCGACCTTTTCGAACGAGATAATCGAACAATTCACCTCCACTCACATGTTCAAGTAGCAAATATCTACAAATAACATGATTCTTCTCTAGAACACTGTCGAAAGCCTCATATAAACTGGAATACAAAAACCTTACAAATATTTCTTATTTTCGTATACATCGTAAAGGTGCAAAACATGGGGATGTTCTATAAGCTTCATGATTGCGATTTCTCGTTCCACCTGAAAAAAATAATTCTTTACAATCGCACGCAATAGAACGAACAATTTTCATCATTTTTGCCTTAGCGACGTCCAAAGTGCATAAGACCCTGTTTCTTCGCGACTCCTATGTATTTGAATGATTAACAAATCACGAAGTAGGCAGTGCTTCCTATTAGTAAGTGCCGAAAAATAATCCAGACTCTCAGCTTCAAGCCAAAAAAATCCCAGATCATAGTGCGCTTGAATAATTGGAATGTACTAGAATTTTTTCTGTCTTACACAAGATCACTTATGCTACTAGTACGAAAGTCTAAGTAACTGGACTCTCCAATCACTCTTTTCTTGATGTTTTCTATCGATGCTCGCATCTCGAGCATCGAGGCTATCGATCATTTCTGGGATTCCTCGCAGCAGAAGACCATTCCGCGAATTCATCGTTGATGTCTACGGAAACCACGACTGCGTTGAAAAACTACTAATTTCAAAGCATGTCTTTCCCTCATTTGGATTTGTGGAAAAATAAAATTCGAAGGAATATCTTAGAGAAAATGTGTGTATACTCAGGCGACAGGGTCAATTTTTTTTTTCAAAGCTCCATACGTTCTTCTCAGATTATTTAGAGAATATTGGTCTTTTAAGAAAACGCGCTCACACATTAGTGTGTGCTAAAAACGAGGAATTAGTGAATAGATGAAGCCAAACTGCTCACAGCTTCCAAAGAAATTTTTCAATTTCTCTAGAGATTATCGGTCTATCATTGGTAAGACTGCTTTTTCTAGAAGCCTGTAGTTGCTCTCGTTATTCAAGGTCATTCCTTGTGATTTCAACGACTACAAGAAAGTCTCAATTATGAAAAGAAAAATTCAGTCATAAAAGAGCGAGGCATTTATTTCTGTTAATTTACACACATCGATTCCAGACATATGAAGGGCTATGAATAAAATTCTAGTATGTATAATTCTGCTTATAATCGGTCAAAAACGGCGATATTACGTAGAAGCCTTCCGTGAGCATTTATTTGACATCAACATTTGAGAATTTTCCATAAAGATCATATAAACATATATATATATTATGCATATGTATATATATTTATGTATATACATGTGTATGTAGAAATATACATATAGTGAGTGAAGGACAAAAGGTATAGTTGCACCACCTACATACGTGCTTATAGACGCTCTTAGATTCAATTCGATCACATACGGCTGGTTAGCGAAGCATACCATCACGCGCACAGATGAGTAACCACTATCATACTTGTACGACAGGTTGAAAAGAGATTCAGTTAGTACATCGGTGGGCCAAGAGTAATTTTATACAGCAAATATGCATGCAATCTCTAGAATGCTTAATGGGGCGAGGGTGTTAACCATATATCTGGTCGACGCCGATGAACACTATATTTAGTCAGTATATCTAAATCTGCTAGAAAATACTGACAGAGATTTACCAACATCTTTAAATGCATTTTATGATTCGCGAGAATAATGGTCAAACTAGTTATTGCATGCGCTCGATTCTCTTCCCTTAGGCGTTGTTATGAGAAAAGGGCTTGGAATAGATCAGAAAATGCAGCATCGTATTCCTCGAAGTAATTTATGTCCACGTCGATGCAAATCCTTCCGAAAACATTAGTATGATCCACCCCACAATTTTTGAAGTTTGTTATATCACTTACTTTTTTGTAGAACAGATTCGCTTAATTTTCTCCTTATTAACAATTTTGATTGCAACTTTTCGTCCCGTAATGCAATGTGTTCCCGTCTTCACCAGACCTAAAATGTAGAGAATTCGAAAAAAATTCCTCTTAAGTTACAAATTTTAGACATATGCAGTCATGAATGTTCACAAGCATAATATTCACAGTATTGAAGGATAGTAGTGTTAAATTGATACTAGAAAAAAACTGAGGATAGATTATGCAAAAATCAATGATTAAAGTCGGAAAATCGTTTTTTTGTTCGGGTGCAGCGTACGTAAAAGGAATCCCATTACTCAATTTGGATGGTCCTAGGAGAGCGATTCAGCTCAAGAAAGTAGTGGTGAGAAGAATGATTAATATGCTCCAGAGGACCCATCGTTGATAGTCTGCCGACTCTTCGATTTCTGCTGTGTGCACAGAGCGAACAGCAGTCCCGCCCACCCCATCGGTTGGTCATCAGATTCGGTCGCAATAAAGGGTAGTGACGGGCAATGGTGGCGCAGGTGATCTACTGTCAGGCAATGAAAAATATCTGTGCTTCTAAGGATGTGCACGTCATTTAGATTTCTACCAAAAACGTGGCAGTATTTAGATCATTTGATCTAAAGAATTGAATACTTAACATATTTAGAAAATCCGGGAAGAAAAATCGGAATTAGAATTGTGAAAAATAAGAGAGTATCAGATGGTGAGAAGTTTCAATATGACTAGAAAAACAAAATGCATTCCAATTCATAACGGCTGTTACAACCCATGCAATTGGCAAATGTCAAAATGCTTGTAATCAAACCAAAAGTTGGTATGAAAAAAAATCAAAATAGCTTTTAGATATCAGAACTTTCATCTGAATCAAGATATGCACAAAATATGCATTTCTGGTAATGGATCATAGAAAGAGGCACTGTTTTTAATTTTTTTCCCGTCTGCAGTGACTAATTCGCAATAATCAAATAAACAGTGTAGTGAAGAAGTGACTATAAATATAAAACTGGTCACCGGTTTGCCCTTTTCCAAGGGTCTTTTCCAGCTTGTATGGACCGCAGTACTGCGCCTGTTGAACTGGTCGTGAATTATTCACAGTTTCTGCCATTTTTGCGTTCAGCTCATCATTCACTGCCGTCAGCTTCGTGTTGATCTCTCCTAGCACTTCCTATGTAAAAGAATTCAATACTTTTCAAAGATCATCGATGTTTGGTAGTAACAGGAGCATGAATGTGACAGTATCCCACTTTTCAACACGCATCAACATTTGTGTGGTTAATCACTGGTAGCACCTTTGTCGCTTATTTTCAAAAACATATGTTTTTTGGAGTGTACCCATTGGTATGCGTAACACGAATGCTGATAATGAATATTCTATGGACTTTTACGGATAGATATCTGTAAACAACAGACCTTCAGAGCGTTGATCATAGAAGATTACGCCCGGCTGATGATGGACGCAATCATAAAAAAATCAACCTGTAAGCACAGTGTGATGAGATCATGATCGATCAAGACCCATTAAAATTATCATGCAAAGTTGAACAATTAATATTCCACAAAATGTCAAAATTGGACGCTGATACAAAAAATTGTCAGAATTCCTGATCGCACTGCTGGTGTTGAAAACATCAGCTCGACTTAAGTCTAAGAACCAATGACTTTATTCATCAAATAAGGTAATAGTAATGAACTTATATTGGCACTGATAACAGTAATATTAATAACGACAATGATGACACATGAATGAAAAAAGCAGTAAAAATAAAGATTAAAAAGAATTCTGATTGCCAATCAGTGAAGCTTAACTGAGTTTAATACAGATGTGTGCTTACCGAGCTAATCCCTTAAGGTTAATTGCTGACGGCTGCGATAAAATTTATCGAAGAAAAAGTGGTAACAGTGTGATAGCATTGGTGGTGCAGTGCTAACACGTACCCTCGGCATGCGTGAAACGCAGAAGTCGACTTCCGCCTGATGTCGAATGTTTTGCATGCCACTCAATACTACTCTCAAAAGCATGTTGAGCATTGTTAACTGCTATTATTAATGAAGCTACTGCAATCATAACCATTAATATTCTGCATTGTCACTATTACTTAACTGATTTTCCATATATGAGGAAATCCTCTTGGTGATTCGTCAGGATTATCGAACAACGTCACGGAGCGATGATAAAACGCGGATAAAAAGGGGGCATTTAGGTGTTGTCAGACGTAGGTGGAGTCATAGAATGAGCGCTCTGCTAATGCTCGGACTCATTTACATTATTCTCTTTGTACGTAGACAGACAGATGAATAGGTGCATGAGTAGCAAGTTATAACTGCTTGCAGTTGATTGGTATCGCACATTTTAGTTCAACTGACTCTGTTATCAAGAGACTTGCAAGTATATTAGTTATCGGTTCGGAGCGCCTCCAAAATCGTTGCTGAATGTCTAATTCAAGAAAATACGGCGTTAACTGGGACGGCATGACCATTTGTCGGTATATGCTTTAATCACTCGCAATTATTCGAGGAATTTCGGGTGGCAAATGTGACGCTTATTATTGTTCTTATTGGTGCTATAAATATCATTTCATTGCTGCACTGTTAATGTTATTACTCGTGAATATTCTTATTACCATTACTACCATGTTATTACCATGTTAGAAGACTTGTATATCACTGTGGTTAGAGGTCAGAGCGCAATATGCACTTGTTTACTGATTCAGTCTTCCTCTTCACACCAATCAAACCATACCTAAAAGGTGCACGAATTGTTAGTTGATCTGTTTGGAAGGAACATGAACTAAATTGACACATCTTTAGGCCGTCACAAGTTATTATATATGACAAATATGCATTGAATATCCTCTACGATGCCTATTATAGTCAAACGCATGGCGCATATCTCAGGGATTGATCAGCGCCGAGCGCTTTACCATTTCAATGTTATTGATACTATTGTAACAGAAAAATGATAAAGCCGTGACTAGCATAAAATAGTATTAATGATAAATTGACAGGTTACTACTGTTGATTTGTTAGTAGTATCATTTCTCCTCCTTGTAATTTCTATTCTTATATGGGTCAACATTCAAATGGGATCATAAAGTGGTATCATATACACGTTGCAGTAGTAGGAATTGTAAGCTCTATCGTTAAAGGAAATTGAGGACATAGAGATAGCGAGTCTCCGACAAAGACGAGGAAACTGCTGTCCTCCTGCAAAATGCGAGAGATGAGTATATGAATGCTTTAAGTAGATGATACTCCGCTATAATACTATTAGGTGATCAGGTGGAGAGTACAAATTAGAAATCGTATAGGATTGGTGCACAAAAATGGTGCAGCTTTACAATTCAACACCTTCAAATGGTAGAGTCAAAGTTGCTCAAAGTACTACTCATTTCAAAAGCAAAAGCGTCGTCAGGTACTTATTACGAAAAAGCAGGAAGTTATATTAGCTGAGAGATCATACACGCTTTACATAAGCGACTCGTTGAGTGAGCAAGTGATTTGCAGTCGAAAGTCGTAGAAAGAAACAAATGGATGAAAGGGAGCAAATATAAAATGAAGGAAAGAATATATTCAGCGGTGTAGGTTGAGTTTAGTGACTTGATGTGCTTGAAAACTGGAAAGAATCGGTACAGCGGATACGCGAATGTGTGGAGCTCTACTGCGTTGTTCGTTCCAGATTTGGCTTAGACTGCCAGGACATGCAGCCTCGGCCCAGCCCAGTCGAGTCCTCCCTCTCCTCCCTAGGCGCGTTCGATAGCCGACCCTCAGGCTTCATCCAATAAGTCTCTAGCCGTCCGCGCTCTCCATCACCACCACGCCCCTTCTCAACGTCTTTTCTCCACTCCACTTCCTTTCCCTCTAATTTAATAGATTTCTGATAGCACTGACCCACGTTTTTTTTCATTGCTCTTCCATCACTAGCAATGAAGAAAAAACTCGTGAGGATTAATAGTTTAACTGGTAAGCATAGGTTACTATTTTCATGACAACTACATTGCCATCTGGGAATATAATCACATTGACAAAGACCATTCTCGAAAAAAAACGTAACAGGAAGAGCAAGATTGTTAACAAATAGATCAACGGTAGTTACGCCTGCAGATCTTGATCGGATTACTGTAAAACTTGATAAAGCTATAGATAGAACAATTTCCGGGATTTCTATAACACATATCACAGAAGCGCTCATTGTCAACTGAGGTGTAAATCAAAACAAGCTATAATTTGAGGAAAGCGGCATGTTTGCAAATAAAAAAAATTTTGAAGGCAATTTATATCCTTATAAATATGCCTAGGAATTGGTGCGATGATAAATGACGACAATATATTGACGATTTTATAGTGATGATCAGTTTAGAGGTTATTCAGACGCTATCGCTACTAAGAAACGAATATGTCACGTATTCTCGTCTGCTTCTGTAGTTTGACAAACAATAGACTTATGGCACGTTTAGTATTTTCGCCTCGTAGATGATAAGGTTGTAAACTTGGGCAAATCCTCAATTAAGCAGAAAAGTCAGCTAAATATCAGTTAGATATTCGTGCGTCAGAAAACGATATTATCGCACTGCCATAACAGATGATGATCAGTAAGAGCATCCTGCTCATACAATATCAAACTTTCTAGTTCCTAGTGATTTTGGAGCTGAGTATCATTAAGATTACTAAATTATCAAGTGAGTCTCACTGATTTCAAATCACTTTTAATCAATAATACTCAGCAAATAAGACGTAATCAACGAAGAAATTATTAGAGAACTGCCACAAACAAAAAAACTTCGATAATCCTCCATGTGAACCTTTTAAAAATTTTAGCACCCGCTTCGCGCTGCCCGTTGTCCCACATCCGTCATCGAAGAAGGCCTTCGTATTTATATGTGCATTCGGCTGCCGCTCAAGGATTTCTCATGCTCTTCATGAATATCGTTGATTGTCGGTGGAGTTGAACCTTTTTGGAATTCCCAGCATAGCCATACTAGGACGTTTTCAAACCTCCATCGTAGCTAGGCCCTATTTTTTCAGGCTAAAAAAAGATTATCTTCATTATTCTTACGATTATCATAACAACTATTACTATCTCCAATAACAATATTATCAAGGATTCGAATAGAACATGATCATTGCGGCTTCATTCATTTTAAATGCTTCAGGATTTAAAATTTTATCTTCTACATTTGAAACAATTATGGTCTAGGGTTCAAAAGAGATGATTCAGTGAATGCTGCAGGTTTTACATTAATAAAAAAACAGAATATCAGATTCGAAATGACGAGCACGACGCCATGTGCAAGGAATAGATAAGACCACTGATCCCACGTCGAATCGGGCGCTACGATGTGAACTGAAAAATGATTTATTATTTAGCAAATCATGAAAATGTGAAAAAGTAGGAATCCAAATGGTAGAAGTTAACGGATGACAAATGTACTGCTTACCGATAAACGGCTGAATCAAAGTGACAACCGTGAGGATCAGTCCGAAACAAGTGAAAAGAAGATGTGCATGCTGTCTATAATCAAATTAATTTGATGTTATCGATAGTGGAAGGCAAGCTAGAAAATTTAACATGATCTTACTCAGAAGGTCCCTAACAAGGTCGTAATTTCAATGAACTGAAAACAAAAAATCGAGCAATATTTCCCATACTCAGATAATTGGAGGTCCCGACTTCATGTGATGTGTCATTATGGGTAAAGAACCGTGTTGTTTGGGGCTCGAGCTAGATTTCAGTGTACTCATGAGCCTTTGCCACGCAAAAATAGTCCTATCTACGTAAGTAAAATAACTTCGCTTTAGGGCGTCTGAGATACAGCTGAGCCAATGTGCATGTAATGATATACTCCGCTTGCTTGTGTTTGTAAGAGAAATTTTTAGAGGCGAATCACATCTCCAGGAAACAGATTTGTCTGGCACTCAAAATATCTCTTAATCTGACTTTGATTGGTAGGTATATGCGAAGAGTCGGAAGCTGTTTAGAGGGCATTGAATCTTAGATTGCTGCAAACGTTGTTGATTAAGAATTACGAAGAAACATTAGGACTATAGCAACTGCTTGAAGCAACACATTCGTAACATTTACAGAGTATAATAGTGTTTCAAAGCTATATCATGTCACATTCTTCATGGCAAATGAAATCCAATTCTTCATTACGCCTTACAAGAAACAATGAGCCGGAAACGACACAGTATCCGGTCCTAATTTCAACGCTCGTGGAAAAGTTATTTTTCGGTGGTTTTGAAGTTTGAAGAGTGGCTTGGTAGCTTGAATCTCAGAAAGAAAATTTGAAGTTGTAATTATTTCCGAAAACGCTTCACTATTGAGCTGTAACAACAAAAATGAAATTATGTTTCTCATTGAGACTTCAACAATGCATTTACTTTTTGAAGAAGACTTCATGGCACGCTGCAAAAGTCAAAAGAAGATTGACTTTCGCAAATTTGATACGGGAAGCGGTGGCCTAGCGGCTATGTTGCGAAATCCGTGTCCTCCTACCGGTAAAGCACGGTAACTTGATGGCAGTGTTGCGCTGAGCAAAACTTAACAGTCTTTTGGCTGTTACAGCGCATTAAAAAGTCCTTTTCGAAAATTAAATACATTACTAGATTTGACGAGATTCATTCTATCGAATAGTTATTAAAGTCTGAAGGGAAAGCTTCATTCAAGGAGAAATGTTCAAACGAGAAACATAAATTCGTTTTTGCTGCTACAGCGCCAAAGAAAGCCGTTCTAACTATTAAAATTCTTGAGATCTGATCAACTAAATAGTCTCTAAGACTCAAAAATAATCAACAGGCGCATTTTTCTCAAGCGACAGAAAAAAGTGTGATTTACGAGGGCAACCTAATTTGCGGAACCCAGCCTTCTTTTGATTGTTACAGCGCAGCAAAAAATCCTTTTTAAAAAACAGTTAAATCGCTGGAATTTATAAGATTTATGCTGTCATATTTGAATGAGAAACACAATTTTGTTTTTGCTGCTATAGCGTGATAAAAAAGCCGTTATGAAAATAAAGTACATTTTCAAATAATTTTGAGATTTCAGCCATCGTGGAGGGTCTACTTTACGGTCATTCATCGTGTTTTTCCACTTTTTCGAGCACTTTCAAGCAGTACGGCGATTCACATGTGGCGAATCCGAACCATCACATCGAAGTCTGCTACACTTCCACTGAGATTCCTTACATGTTGTCGAAAATTTCAGCACAATAACATAAAATTAATCTAAGAAAACTATTTCAAAATTGATAGGAATCGTTCCGCTACACTTCACTTAACTGAAACTCATCTATAAAGATACTCATCTATATGAATGAAAAAACACCGTTATTGCATGCCCTCACACTAGACTAGAATTCCAGAACAGCACTGGAACTAGTCACTACCTTATATAGAAGCATGAATCTAAATAAATATGTATATAGTGCTATAGTCTTGCAACAATTCTAAATAGCACCTTCTTTGCTCGAAATGTCGGTGCTGCCAAAATTAAGGAATATGTATTATCATGCAAAGGCTTCACAATGCCTTACGCGACTTTTTTGAAACATTTGCTACAAAACTCTTTGAACACACGATTGATGCGCGGTGTAGATCATTCAGCTGAGTATTCACTGAGATCCTCACAACCTCTTTAGAGTCTTCGATCTGGCTGTTGAGAGTGATCCGACAAATTGTAATAATCTCTCTTCAAGTAGATCGTTCCTATGTGCATATCGAAAAATTTGCAAAATCTCCAAATAAATAGTGTAATGAATTCCCACAAAGATTACGTTCCACGAAGTGAAGCTATCTGAGACTGCAGAATTTCGTTAGCTTCTAATCCATAACTGAAGAATCACTAACTAAAAAGACAATAAAACAACATGGAAAAACATGGGAACGATAATAATCTTGTCACTACTTATGGGTCAACAGGATGCGTTGTCGCTCAAACAACTTTTCAATGCAATACAGCTTCCTCATTACTCTTAACTGGACGCAATATAATAAGAGATTTAAAGCATTAGTTGAATTATTTGATTTGACATGAAAAAACGATACAATAAGCAGGAAAAGCGAAAAACGAGGAGTGCTTGAATCAGGAGGAACAGCTTGGTCTGTAAGAACATGAATTCCAGAAATCATTTCTCTGAAAACTGTTCGAGTGAAGAAATTTGTGACGAACCATACCAGGATAGAAGTTACCTTGTACGAGATAGTCAAGTCGTTTTCTCACTGTCGTCAATCAACTATACCATTTTCTCGACAAAGAAGTGAAATGTTACTATCGGGGATTGTGAACCTGATGAGAGGGGTTCACTGCCGAGGTTCACGAAGAACTATGGATTGTAAACTACACGAAAATTTTTTGTGTAAGTACGTCCAATTATCTAAGCATAAAAGCGATAATTTTGCTCCAAAAAGCGAAAGAAAGAAAAAAGAAAAGGTTTGAACGACGATAATTTAGAACGACACCCAACAAAGCAGAGAAGAAAATCCGGCAACGAGCAAATTTAAGGATCTACTTCAAAGAAGAGATTAGGTGTAACACAAAGATAATAGAATTTTTGTACATCACATCAAGTGAAAATACTCTTATACGTACCACCAAAAAATATAGTTGAGACAAAAAAAGCGAACCTATAAATAGAGCTATCGCTCAACAGACGAATATAGGACCGTGCGATTACTTCTTAGACTCAACAGTCGTGCTCTACATGCCAGGAGATGGGAGACGGCTAACACCTCATAACATTAAATACTCTCACTAAGTGTTGAAGTGCGCTGATGTGGAAATTCACCACTCAGTAAATCACGTAAAGCATCCAAGCCATTGATCAGTCTCTTTCTTTGTAAGCTATTGGACCATTTATAGACAATAAAAATGAAGAGGACATAGTAACACCTTCAATAATGGAAAGTGTTCTTTACGCACGCTACGATGGACAAATACGATTAAGTGAACACGGAAGGCATGCAAGTGTCCTAAGCGGCGGCCATGCAAAAAAAATAGTCAAGTGCATTCTAACCAAGTTCATTGATTGCTTTAATACCCAATATTCTGGATACCACTATCCAGAAAGCAGGTTTCTTTAATGGATAGGGAACATGGGAAAGTGAAATTCATGTATTTCAGGCAGCCCAAAATCCCTTGCAAAGGAACCCATGCAGTGCTGGATTCGTTTTCAGGATTCTTGCAACTGTGAATTTAAAGAGGACATTCGAATCTCACCTAGCAACGATTACTGCAGCTTTATTGTAACCGGCGGAATTAAATCCAATGACACCTTGAACTAGTGTTATGAGAAAGGCACAGACGACCTTAACAATAAATAAAATAATGTGGAATAAGTGTTAAAATGCAGGTTTGCGTGAAAAAATGAAATAACCTGATGCTGGACGGAAATGAACGAAGTACAAATTGCGAGTAGACCAGCTAGACCGATAGAAAGAGAGTTGAAAATACGAGCTTTGCTGGTCTCTGATAACGATATCCAAAGATCAGAGCATTTTCCTGAATGAAGATTAAAGTGCACATAGCGTGACATGTTTTCGTTCAAGCTATTACATACTCCACTACTTGTGAAAGAAATACGGTGCCACATTGTAAACAATGTGTAACACCAATTCATGCATGGTTCTGAAGTACTCGCTTCAGTCCTTTCGTTTCGAGTGTCTCTTGAAATCCATGTGGCCCGTTATGGACACTTATACAGTGCAATACACGTGTTTCGGCTTTGCAGCCTTGTCAGTTGTACGATGCCGTTTTGTTCAAGCAATTACGGTAGATCCCCGAGAAACTCACCGAATGAAAAGGCACCGTGCAGCTGTAGACGCTGCAAAGACGAAACACGTGTATTGCACTGTATAAGTAAGTGCCCATGACGAACTACATGCATAGCTTGAAAATAACTATCAGAAATACTTTTTTCAGTACTAATCCTAACCTCAGATTTTGAAAATCACGACAGATTTGATCCGAAGAGGAAGCTATGAAGTTAAGAGTCTTGACAAGTACGGCAAATTCGTTGCATTATTCCCGTTCAATTGTATTTTTACTACAATTTGCCACTGGTAATCATAAATTTGGAAGAAATGCACGTAAGACAGACCTGAAGAACTGCAGAGGTCTTTCAAGCAACGGAGGTAATCTGGTCTTCCACAAATAAGTATATCTTCAGTTGAGCTAGATTCTACAAAAACTCCTTGTGAGTGGCAACTCTCCATAACAAATATATCCGCAAATGTATTTTGGCCTTACACTATCCTAACCACAGCTGAAGGTCAATAAATGAGGAGAAAATGGATCGAGTTCATTCTATCTCGTTCCTCCGCCAGCAGCTCAATCCGTAACAAGAGAGGTAAAATCTAGGCATTCAATGGGCACTAGCAGTTTTTTTTTTGGCAAAAAACAAACTTGCAACAAGACCTCCACTGCTTCATCATCTCATAGTGGTTGAGAGTATTCATAGTTGTCGAACTACATTATGAAGCGAATACTCATCTTCTCAGAAAAGTTTCCGGAGCTAAGTAGTTTGATATTCCCAGCCGAAAGATTAGCTAAGAAACAATTAGAGCAAAGAATCACTGCCATTCTGACAACAACATATTTACTAAGTGGCCACTTGCTGTGTCTCGAAAAGCCAGACTCTTTATTTACTATTTAAATAAGTGCGATAAACCACTGATGATTCATCTTCCAAAATTGTCTCAAAAACTACTGGAACAATCAACTGGATTATCGCATCCACCAGCATTCTACGATTTAGGTGTTGCTACGGCATTTATCGTTGAATATTATGCAGGAACAACTAATCGATTTCTTCAACCAACTTGTTCTCAAGATAATAAGTAAGCGAAGTGTAAAAACTGGATTTTCAGAGCTTATTAAAATGCTGAGGTCAGTATTTCACACCAAAAGCCTCAAAATATGTAATCTTTCTTCGGACTTACTGAAAATAACAAGTATAACGAGCTACAAAAAGTGTAAGGTAATGATCAAAAAACATTCTACAGCATGAAGAAAAAGTAAATGAAATGACTCGAAGAGCCAACATCGGCAGGTGATACAAATGTCTGCAAATGAATCTCATATGTTTGTCACCAAAACTATCAATATATTTACTGCATTCTGCAATCTCTTCGAAACTTTCGTTTATAGATAGGTAAGCTGGTTGTGCTATATCTTCATCTAGCATTTTAGACGTTTACTTACTACTTTTACATAGTACAAATCCAAAAAAGTGCTTTTCCGTTTGACGGCACGGGATGAAGAAATAATCCTTCTCCGCTGGGGAAGGACCTTTCATAACAGTGTTAGCAATCATTTGAAAGCTTAGACCTCTGGCTACTGCGCTACGCGCCGGCTTTTTTTTTTTTTGAAGAGCCTTTTTATAACGCTTCAGCGAAAGAGAAACATTTGTGTTCCACACGCGCATATTTATCGTAGTACAGAGCTCTTCCTTTCGACTATAAGTAATCTTCGATAGCGTAAGATTCGACAATTCAAACGCTGAATTATTTTCTGGGAAGACCGTTTCTCTGCAATATAGCAAGGGAAGGTAAGATTGATTCACATGAGCGGGCACTGGTTTTCCGACTAATCTGTAGGCTAAGGAATGGGGGGTGGGGCTGCTCACGATTTCCTCACGGTGATCTACTAATGGCTCTGAGGCAGATCACATGTGAAGGACGATTTCTGCTATACAGTTAGGAATTTTTTTGACTGCTTTCCGTTAGACTACACGGGATGACCCGATCGCTTTCGCTGGAGAAGAGCTTTTCATCAGAGTGTTAACGATCATTCGCAAGCCTAAATTACTGGCTTGAGCCGTACGTGGCTAGTTCCTGAGAAAGTCTTTTTGAAGCGCTCTAGCATTCAAGATAAAATTACGTTTTACACGACCGAACGTTTTTTTTTCTTATTCGCTTATATTTCGCTAAGCGAAATTCCTTTTCTAAACTGCTAGTACTCTCTCGATACTACAAGTCTTGGAGAACTCAAAAGTGTGTTTGCTTTTTAGAAAGCTCTGTTGATAGAGTTGCAAAACAAAGAAAATATTTGTGTTTTACACTACGCAGGACAGAGCTCTTTCTTCAGATTATTAATAATAATTCGATGACATAAGTTCCAAGAAATTTAACGCCGTCTTCATAACATGGAAAGACTGTCTCATTGCAATGTAGCAACGAAGATAAGATCGAGTTTCACATAATCGGAGCGCTTGTTGTCCGGCTAATCTATAGGCGATCGGTCGATGGCCTGACTCATTAAACATGTGGGGTGTAACTTTTTGCTTAATTGAGGGTTTTCACTCCGATCTGAAAAAAACTCCAGAGATATCAACTGGCTCATACACTACGGGATTTTCTCTACACGTTCATATACTTTTTCTGCTTTCAGGGAATTACGCGCATGATAAAAATGGAGGCGCGCGGCGGGTGTGAGACATAAATTTATTTCGCATGCCACAGCGTTACGAAAGGGTCTTCTCGAAAACGGCTATGTAACGCTGTAGCCAAAGATTTAAGCCTTCTAATGTTTTCTGGCATAGTTATGAAAAGATCTTCTTCAATGAAATGGGTCGTTTCTTCATCCCGTGACCTTATTCAAAAGGTCAGTAAATTGACTGATTGTGAAGAACTTGTTTCGCCAATCGTACACTGCATATCGGAAATATAAAGGCATGCCAGTAGCCATTCCTAGTCTGACCACTCAAAACCATCAACTTTGTTGTCATCACACAAATCAAACTATTCAGAATTCGGTGTGGAATACAAAAAATTTTGGAGTAATTTAGTTAAAAATATTGATTTTTGAAACCCTTTGGAAACAAGGCCTTTTTCGTTCCTTTCTTAGAATCTCAGCAATTCCGATATTATGTTTTTTTTCTGTAAAAGCTCTTTTTGAAGGTCTTAGGAGCGCAAATGAAGTTAAGTTGCACACTCGGTGCGTTTCGGTGTTTTTTTCGTTGCACAGAAAGTTTTATCTAGATTTTGGATAATCATTTGATATAGCACGATCAAACAGAATGCTCCTTATCCCACCGCTTTCAGCAGTGTTATGATGCTACGAATATACCCAATGGCACTGAGTGATGTGCTGTATGTTGACGTTAGCGGTGACTCGAACCCGCATTTCACCCTTTCTGGGAGCGCGTACTCAACCAGTTCCATCACCGACGCCTCTTTTGCCTCCATTCTTTATACTCGACAGCTCACCAATCTGCCAGCAACCAACCGCCGACGGTTTGACCACGTAATCGATAGCGACATTGAACCCAGTCACGGTGACTGATATTGGATACATGTATAATCGATTAAATTCTCTCGCAAAGGAAGAAATGCGAGTGCGAGTACCGCCTGACGTTAAAGTTCTGCTTGTCACTCAATATCATTGCGTATATGTGTAACAAAATAACACCGCTATAAGCGGTTAAAAAAAAAGAATTTTGTTTGATTATACTTGTACAGAATATCTGTCAGAGTGAGGGGTCCTGAAATCTCGCCCATTATCTAGTTACATTGCTGTAATATCTTGACAGATTTTGTAAACTAAATGACATTCTAGATGAGAAAATGATATTTCGAATTCTATATTCCGGGGTTACATTCGGCGTTTTTCCAAGTTTTTGTTCATACTGGCGAACTTTAGACGAAAAATTATGATCATGGTAAGCATTGGAAGGAAAAACAGGTCAACTGTAGTTGCAATTGAATTTCGTATTACGTGATATCGTCAGCAGCAAAGGAATTAAGCTTCATTCTGGATCGACTCTTCATTGAGACTGAACTAGAAAGAGATTAAGACACTGAAAAAAATTTAAAATTTGGTACAAATCGGTCATCGCAGTCCATGATTCAAACATTTGGCTGCAAGGCATTTCCTGCATTTTTTTGAGATATTGAGTGACTGTACGATAGCTTAAATTTCGGCAATTACATTTGAAAAGACCCGATATTGCGCTGTAGCAGCAAAAAAAAAAACTTGAATTCCACACTCGGCGCCCATTATCGCGGATATCGTTGTATATAAGAAATCTTTTTCCGTTTTGGAGAATTTCTTACAATTTTTGTATTCGAGTCGTACAAAAATCTTTTATATCGTTCTATGGGTTTACGCTTTTATTTATATCTTATGTTGCCAAATAAACCCGCTACTAAGCCTAAGCTTAGGCGGCCAAAGAGTGCAAGACATAATCTTCTTTTCGCTCTTACAGCGCTCTATGAAGACCCTCCCAGAAATTAGACAGCATCAGAATCACCCAATCCTATGATATCAAGTAACAATTGAAAATATGACGAAAGACCGTCCACAAACTCTAACCGCCTCGGTGCGCGACTGTTGCTAGTAGCGCTAAATCCAATACATATATCTATTTGCACACTCTAAGTGAGCAAAAACTGGGTGCTGAGTGTGAAACTCGATTCCAATCTCTTTGCTACAGCGCACTGACAAGGCGGTTTTTGGAAAGCGAGCACAGCTTCGAAATTAGCGAAATTGGCTACCGAATGATCGTTGAGTAACTGCAGTTTGCAAAGTAAAAATAATTTCGCTAATTCAAGAAGGTAGCGCAACATTCGAAAAAAGTCAAGCCAAGGCACAATAGCATTGAGAGAGAACATTACAGTGTCTAGGTGTTCCTGATAATTCATTCCAATATTTAGCTACGAAGCTAAAGCACGAATCTTGTTTTGTACCTAACTGATTCTTCCTTATTTCACGAACCCTTATGAGCCGAAGAAAAGCTGTAGACCAACAAAACTTTTTGACAAAGTATAGTTACTCAAATAGTTGTGTGGTTTATTTTGACGTTTTGAGTGGTCCAGACACTTCATTCTTGATTTCTTCTTAGCAACCATCATAGATGAAGAGAAGATAGATCGATAATGTGGAATTGGTGCAACTGTGAATCTGTAGCCCTCCACCAATTGGTGTGTTGAATACTGGTGGAGCGACATATGTTTGATTCCAAGTTAGCGGCACTGAGGCCAACATAGGTATTTGTCATGATTTGTAAGTTAGAGGGAGGGCTTCTGCCTTGTACGTTAATTTTTTTAAAGATACAGCGATTCAAAAGACGGATTGATCGACGCTCATGCAAAGGCTGAGTGCTAGAAGCGCATTTATGACAGTGCAAACAACAATTGCGCCAAATATTTGAAGCTCAATAGATCTTGCGACAACGTCAATCATAGAGAACTTAGCATACAACGTTATAGACCACTCTCACCGACACCAGATAAAAAATCGATCCGTAGTTTGACGGAATTCTGCAAATACTTTGTAAGCAGAACGCATCAGCACCTAGGTATTTCCAGATGAAAATCTCATGCAATGAATCTCTTCACACTATTTGTAGCCCATTTTTTCAAAAGCAAATAAAGGTCGTGTTAGATTTTCATGGGATGTATGCGCATCATTAGGCAAAAGCACTTAGCCTCGCTACTTATACAACTTGTGGAATTGCCGGGCATAACTTCTGAAGCGGATTTTGGAACATAGAGGTGAATAGTTGACTCCCTTAGCAATGAGAGAACGAGAACTGATTTGCATTCATACGCGTCTCGTACAACATTCGCCTTCAATCTTAATTTAACATATCCTAACTCTTGTTAGCTCTGATTTTAGTTGAAAATTCTCAAAATCTACAGAAGATGGACAGTGAAGTAGTTTTACTGCTCTACGTTGGAGTGAATCAGAGTTTTCAAGAAAAAAATCTTCACCAAAAAAAAAAAAACAACGATGTTGTTTTCAAAGGTTTTCTGTTGTTTATTTACTGTTTGATGTTTGAGAGCTTATTTCAGCACTAAGCTAAATTTCCTTTCAATTTCGTGACTTTTTACAAACTACACCTCCATCCGCGCACATCACAGCTCAGTATCCAAAAAACTAATTGCCAGTACGAGATAGTAAACCTTCATGACGATATTATGCTTTTTTGCATATCCTTTTATTTCATACGGTATCACAATATATAATGCTCGAACCGCGAACTGCTTGTATATGACCAATTCACTCATGCGTACTGACATCAATGCCGATTGGCGCGTGGGTAGTGATGGCGGCCACTGCGAGCAAGGTGCAAGTTCGATGACGAGTCAGTGCATTAGTCCTGTACCACGCTCCATACTATCCGGAGGGATGACTGAGTCGAGCGCGGTATTGAGCCAGCACCTTGCTCGTACTGGATGCCAACACTACCATAGCGCTAATCAGCGCTGATTTGATTCGAAGTTCCTGTAGCTATTGAATATGGATACATTTTCAACACTTCGATGAGAGTACATTCACCCCCAATTATTTAGCGATTTGTAATCACTCGGTAGCTTTGATCTTAGCAATTTCATCAGTGTCGTTATTTTTTTTTTCGAAAAGACTTCTAACGATAAAAGATCATGTTTCCAGCATTGCCTAATATTCATGCAGAGCCGCAAAATCCTATCCACATAAACACCTTCCACACACCTTAGCCGAAAAAAAATGTGCGCCGAGTGTGGAACTCAATCTTACTTTCCTTGCTACAGCACAATAGAGGAGCCTTCTTCAGAAACAAGCAAAGTATCGAAACCGCCGAGATTGACGCAATCAAGAAAATTCAAGGAAAAAGCGAAAAAGGCGAGCGTCGAGCGCAAAACGTGATCTCATTACCGCTCTCAAAACGTATAATTCTGTCATCAAAGTGCATTTTTCAAAACTTTGAGGCGAGGACGTTTTCTTTTCTTTTTTAGAGATTTAGGAGTGTGGAAGTAAATTATATTTTCGCTGATACAGCGCAATAGCAGGTCTTTTCAGAAACAAAGTGGAATATTGTAATTGCCGAAATTTACTATCCGATGGTTACTTGATGTCCGAAAAGAAAGCAAAAATTGCCTTGCCTCCAAAGGGTTGAATATTGGATATCGATAACTAATTTGTAGCAAAATTCAATTTTTCTCAGTGGCTGATTTCTTTTCGTTCAATCTCAACAAGGAGTCGATCCAAAATAAAGCTCAATCCGTCTACTGCTGACGCTATCACAGAATATAAAATTTTAATTTCAAGTATAGTTGACTTGATTTTCACTTCCAGCCCTTACGACGATCATAATTTTTAGTCTAAAGTTCTCTGGTATAAAATAAAAACTTAAAAAACACCGAACGTGATTACGGAATATGGAATTCAAAACGTCATTTTGTCATCTGGAATGTCATTTAGTCTAGAAAATCTGCCAATATATGACAGCAATGTGACATGATGGGCAATGATTTTTGTCATTGAACAAAAAAGTTTGGTACGAAAATATAGAAAGAGATACGAAAAGGATGTCATTGGTTGAGTGGCTGTAATGCACGGCATGGCCCAACACGGGGTTGACCCCGTACCTCCTCCAGCATTCTTTGGCAATCAATAACGAACACCCAATAGAACGTCCAAACTTGGCTATCCCTGAGGTTGCAAGAAGACGTGCCGAACAGGTATTCCATGACGTCCGTAAAGAACATGGAATCGTCAGGAAAGCACGGAAACGAATTGAATGTCAAAAGTAATGGTACCCATACACTAGAAATAGCTGTGAAATGGGTCAGATAAAGTGAAAAGTAGAGTGAAAAGATACGAAAAACAGATAGAATTTTTAGAATGTACACGACCAGAGAGCTAAGCGTAAACATGCCGAAAAAATAGATTTTAAGGAACAAAATACGAAAAAGTTGTGAGTAATTTGTAAAGCAGAGTTCATCATCTGGATTAAGTCACTACGTAATAATATACAAAGTGATAGCTGATAGAGGTGGTGGATATAAATTGAGGAATGTATAACAGATAATTATAGCACCTACCACTAATTAGCTTGAAGATGAGCTGCAAAATGAACGAAATTGTATTGTACTGAGAAGCAGCAACATCTGTTATATCAAGAGCTTTCTTAAGGATTAATGGCGCAAACATCATGAAAACCGAAATGCCACCAAAGTTCCCAAGTGCAGCAATCAGACATGCCCATACTGATGATGAAGTGAAAAAAGCCCTGAATAAATTATTTGTGTTATATGGTTTTTAATCGAGTACGTAACATATGTTCGCAGATGGGAATTCTTGATACCACTTAAATAGCCTCTATTGGCTGGTTATTACGTTGTAACCAATAATATCCACTAGATCACCGATGCGTCATTATGTGCCAATAACTGCATTTTATCAACAGTTGAACCATTTATATCTAACCTACGATATATCGAAACTCACTTGTATGGGACTGCTTCATGTTGCACTCGGGCGACTCGTTTACGACACTTCTGGAATGTACGATAATATACCATTTCATCGACACAAGTAGGCATTTAAGGAAGAAATCTGACTTCTTCCTCTGTCAAAAGGTGATTTTTGTAAAATTGGAAGTGAGAGCATGGAAAAGGGTACACCTGCAAATTCGGACCTTCAACAACGATTTCGATCATTACTTTTTCGCATATAGTTTTCTTTTCATTTTGCATTATTTCACATTGATTTTGTGAACGACAACTGATAGCTTTTGTATCACATATCGTTCGACAAATGCTATTTACTGTACGTCAAAACTTATACTTTTTTTTCGGACGAGTTAGTTTAACAATAAACAGATTACTTCGCTGATGAGGAAGGCACAAAGATGCTTTTGCTCTACAAATTTGTAAATCTCGCAATAATTAATTCATCTTTGCATTAAACTAGCAGCACAAGATTGCCGCTTATGTAATGTTCAATTGTTGAAAATTCTGAACTACTCTTACTCTTTTTGGGTCAGTGCTTACAGCACATGGCGAAAAAATAGGCGTCTCTTCGGTCGCCATATATCATTAAACTTCACCTGTAGTTCACCTGTATCACCTATCGTCCCGTTGATCGTCGAGTGACTTGAGCGGGTACCAGCAACTCTTTCACTTTTCCCTATCGAGTACAAGAGTAGCCCAGTGGACCCTCCTCGCTCTAGGAATCGTTGAGCGTCATATCTTTCTTCTATCGTTCCGTGAAGAAATCGGAAACGGGTCGGTGATCTTCCTTTAGAGCGCTTGACGTCCCGAGGAATCCAGTCGGTAACGGCTCTCGTCCATCGGTTGTCGTTGATGCGCATCACGTGTTCGGTCCACCTTATTTTCGATATCCTGGCATGTAGAACGGCGTCTTTGATTTTCGATCGTTGACGTAGCTCGGAACTTCGGATCCTTTCTCTCATTTGCGAGATACGGGATACTCCTAGCATCGACCTTTCGACTGCTCGTTCAATAGCGCCAAGTGATCTTTCATCCTGCTTACGTAGTAAGTAGGTTACTGCTGCATACGTTAGGGCAAGAATAATCGTCGAATCGAAAAGGTAGGCACGAAGTCGGATGTCCTCTTCACTACATCTTCGATGCTCTAAAACGTTCCCCAAGTCGCTCGTTTTCTCCTGCTCAACTCTGGAGCTAGGTCGTTCATCATATTAATTTCACGACCTAAATAAACGTAACTGAAGTATTCGGAGATTGTCGTTCCGTTGGGCGTGAATGGGGCATTCGAAACCCATCCGTTCCTCATGAACACTGTTTTCGTTAGAATCAGTTGAAGACCAATCTTTCTACAGGCGTTATCGAAATCGATCAGCATTCGTTCCGCTTGGCTGATGTTTGGTGTTATGAGGACGATATCGTCAGCAAAGCGAAGATGGTTTAATTGTCGACCGTCAATTTTTACTCCCATCTCGTCCCATTCTTATGCTCGCATGACGTTTTGTAGGGTGGCAGTGAATAGTTTTGGCAAAACTGTATCGCCTTGCCAAACACCTCGTCTCACGTCAATGATGATCTTGTTGTAGAATGGAGATATTTTGGTCGCGAAATCTTTATAAAGCTCACGAAGGATTATTTTGTCGAGTAGGGATGTCCTGGTTATCCAGAGCCTCTATAACCGCTTCTGTTCCACTGAATCAAACGCTTTCTTCAGATAGATGAAAGTGAGACAGAGTGGTTGTATGTTCTCTCGTGAAACTTCAATGAGTCTTGTAATCGTGTGGATGTGGTCTATGGTACTAAATCCTTTTCGGGACCCTGCTTGTTAGCGTGGCTATCCTTCGTCCAGTGTTCTGATCTGTCAATCCTGTTTAGGATGACTCGAGTGAAGAGTTTGTAGACAACGGACAGTAAGCAGATTGGGCGATAATTGCCTATGTCGTGAAGGTTTCCCTTTTTGAACAACAACACGGTCTTGCTGGTTTTCCATTGAATAGAGACCTTGCATTCTGACAGGCAGCGAGTGAAGAGCCGAGCCATGGTGTTGATGAGAACTGGCGGCAGGTTTTAAGGTGTTCTGGTCGAGTCCTGTCAGGACCGGGTGTTGTTCTGTTCTTCAACGACGATATAGCATGTCGGATTTCGGAAGGGAGGACCGGTGGGACGACCTGTTCATCCTTTTTCAATTTATATGACGGTAAGAGAACATGGCTAGCGAAGAGATCTGAGTAATATTGATGGATGATTTTCTCCGTAGCCCTTCTGGAAGCTGTAAAAGTCCCGTCAGGGTATCGGAGTGTAATCATCTTGTCTTATGGTTGGCGAAGCCTTGCTGGGCTTTGCGAATGCTCTTCCCAGCTTCTGCAGCATCTGCCACAAATGCTGCTCGTCTCTCTTTGATCGCTTCTCTGCAGCGTTTCGCAAGTTCGGACGTAAAATTTCGGTTGCCTGTAGCTCGTGCGATTCCGCATTGACGTATCAGCTCGAGTGTTTGCCGAACAAGCGTCTCTTCGTGACCTTAGGACTCTCGGCTTTCATAGCGCTAACGTGAAATGTTCAACGAGTCGATCGTATTCTTCGTCGATGTTGTCGACAACGGTATCTTCCCAAGAGCAGACTAATGATTTGAATACATCCCAGTTTATGGTAGTTCTGGGACTTCGTTGTTTAAATTTAGCGGCTTTCTCTCCTTTCCGCGAAAAACAGAACGTTGCGCGAAAGAGGCGATGGTCTGATCCCATGTAGAACTTAGGAACAACAGCGACATCGGTCAGGCAAAACCTTCGATTTACTAAGATGTGGTCTATTTTGTTATGGTACTCTCCATTGGGAGACTCCCACGTCCATCGCTGAAAGTGAGGCATTTGGATTTGTGAGTTACCATGGATGGTTTGGATCGTCATGATAAACTCAGATAGCCTCTCACCGTGTTCATTCCATTCTAGTCCGTAGGTCCCCATGTGACGTTCTTCAGACGTTCTTCTATGTCCAATTTATGCATTAAAATCTCCTACAGTAACCTTGAAGAATGTATGATCTTCTCTGAAGAATTTTTCGAAGTCCATATAAAACGCTTCGATTTTGTCTTCGTCATAGCTTGATGTTGGTGTGTAAGCAACGAAGATGGTCAAAGCCGGCATAGAACCACATCGTTTCAACCGTAATCGTCCGATACGGGTTGTTAGCTGTTTGAATGAATCGCTGCTCACAGTCAAATTCGATTTGACGAGGACGCCAACACCACCAACACCTCTGCTATAGCATGTTCCAAGGAACAGTTTTTCTCCGGTGTCATAAACAGCGTGAAAAGGATGGGGTCTTTTCGTCTCAGCCAGGCCAATGACGTCGTACCTTATCCTTCTTGCTTAAATCAATAGATCTTCTACAGCGGATTCGTGAGCAAGGGTTCTTGCATTGTAGGTACAGATCGCCATTTTAGTCCGTTTCGATCTTGGCAGCCTAGTTTGCCCCTAAGATTTTAGCAGCCTCTCCGTACTCGTCCTACCTGGCGCTGCCGTACCAGGGGCTCTTTTGGGGTCAGGGGAATGAGGCCCATATTTGTTACTGCTTTTTGCATTTTGAAACCCAACGTATAGCTTGCTAGGCTCTAAACGCGGGGCTGGGTACTCGCGAGTAGTCTGCCACTCTCTCTTGGAGGAGCGGAAGGAGGTTACTTGTTGGGGGCAACTCCTAACCGCCTCCCATTTACTTCCCAGCCGCTTGATTGCAGGCATTTGGCCGACTTGTTTCGTAGAAATAGAGTTTTGTCAAGTCGGCGCCGCAGAAGCAGGGAGCTCGTCCCCTGAATCCACCTGCATTTCTGGGAAGCACACGGTCGCTTTTGGTTCGCGTTTAATACCCTTAACACCACCTGGGGACGCGCCACGTGCTCTCGCGACTAGCCGGGAGGGATTCCTCACAGATGGAGGTCCTCACCTGTAGTTATATGATAATAATTTGCATAAACATTTGAAAATGAGAAGAAAAGCTTAGAAAACTAATAATTTAAGCAAGGCAGATGGTTCGTGACCTTAGAGAGCAAATGGCATCGTAGTGGTACGAGGACCTTAGAAAGAAGATGGTCCAACGGCAATCTTTCGTCACACCATGGTGGCGAGGCGGCAACTGGCTGCCGTGAACCTCAACAATCAGTTCGATATCCGGCATCATCCGAACGGTCGTGTGACATCAACCGGACCACCTCACCTCAATTCATCATCGATCCATTATTGCTCTCTTCACGCAATCTCGTTGTCGTTTATCTAATTGTTATCATTGAGTTACGTCCATACAACTGTCAGATGAACTCAATAAAATTGTGAGCGGAACATAGCGCTACCGTGGCGGAGCAAACTTACTTAGGCTATGCTCAAATTACCACCGCGGTTAATGGATTTTGCCCATCCCAAATCTAATCAGTAGTGACCCCACTGCTATCACAATATACTCACCCACTGGATCCCGCCGCCGGTGCTTGTATTTCGGGGCCAACATAGCAACCCCAAACCGGTTTCGTCGCCTAGTCATGCTCCGTCAACTACAACATTCGTAGTATAGTCACACGACGATACATCTTATCAGTTATGCTCACTTAATCATTTTATCGTCACACAACGATACACTACGCTCACAGACATATGTTCACATTACATGTCGCAATCATGTATTATTGTGCTTATGTTATAATTGTCGTGATATATGCATATTTTAGGTTGTTTGGTATAACCCATATAAAGGATTTAAACTTTGTGCTCCTGTCGGTTACAAGACACAAGTTAGCAGAGGACGCGATCACACAGACTAAAGTTTAGCCCGTAGCAACTTGGAAGTGTAACGAGCTACTTCAAAGGGTAAAAGCCGCCGCAACCCAGAAGTTCAACGTGTAACAGCACAAAGGTCAGTGAGCCGTTGAGGACAATCCAACTACATTCAGATATCGATCGAATCACTTCCTGAGACAAATCCAGGGACCACACAGCAAAAACCACTAAATCTCCACCACATACGGTAATTGACTAAATGACAGATAAAAACAACAGGAAGAATTTTCTGCGCCACTTTTTTTCGGAAATTTATATATTATAAGTCATCGAAAATCCTATCATCTTATTCGTAATCAAGGCCATTCAGAATTATGCCTTACGTTTGTCTCAAAAAAATAGAAGTAAGTAAAAGCACCTACATTATTATTCGACCGTGAAAGTTGGAAAGGATGGTCCCTGAAGAGTATAACCCATAAGACGGACGTAAAAATAGAAACTAGACCATTGAAATAAAAAATTCCACGCCATGAAAACCACTCGCAGATCATGCCAGAAGTGGACATCAAGAAAAACAGCCCCACCTACAATAAGCATAAATTTAAATTCATCAGTCCACATAATCTGTATTTCGTTCCTATTAGCTATCAAAATCATCAACACAGAGATACGCCATAGATTTGATACATAGGGGTTTTGTTCGGCGCGCGATAGGGGCCCTGAACGTACTGAGCAACTATACTAAAGAGATAATATGACTGATTATTTCTTCTCTGAATTATAATCACAAGCGTGTCTATCTCCCGAGAAGATTACTCTCACGTTCCAGAATAACCAAAGGAAATTGCCACCATTTTAGATAGCTTGAAGATCATATCTTTTGTTTCGAGTGCTTGCTTAAGAGCACGCTCAAGTTTCAATATATCTAACAATTACTTTTGAGCCATGTATGTGGCCCATTATGGGCACTTGTACAGTGCAAAACCAAAACACGAGTATTGCACTGTGTAAGTGGCCATAACAGACATATGCATGGCTCAAAAATGTTATCATTTTTCGGAGTAGCTACCTTTCTCCTTTCAGTACACCGAAAGAAATCACAAAGTCGTCAAAATTGATCTAATGTTATCAGCATTTCCATGACCTCTTAGTTTGAAAGCAGTTTCACTTTAGTGCCTAATTGAAATTCGCTTCTCTTTCGACGTCACTACATCTGCAGCATTGTTGTTGAAGACAGTCATTTTGATTAATGAAAGCTTCAACTTGATCCTTCACAAATCGCTCTTCTCATCTATCGCCATTATGCAACTATCAATAGATCGATTCTGAAGTGTTTCTCCTTTGTATCGATGCCGAAATAGTTTGTGTTGATTATGGAGGCAAACTTCTACTCTATTTTCCTTAGTTTCATCGTTCGCAGCTTCTCGAATTCCACATCGCACCTTCATGCCTGTGCATTTGCATATAATCAAATTACACCTACATAAACTTGTTCTCGTAGAACTTCCTTCATTTTGACAAAGCATTAATAATAATTTCAAATCAAGACTTTTTTACCAAGCTAGTTGGACAGAATGAAACTTTAGACGGAATCAAGCTCAACTACATCGTTCATAATTTTCTCGCTTTTTTTTAACCGTTAATACACTTCCGGGTCTTTATGTGGAGAACAAAACATTGAAATTTTTTGACATCTTGACGAATGTAGCATAAAAGGTTAGACATAATTATCTCCTCAAGTACAGATAAAAGTGGTTCTGTGTTTCGTTAAGAGAAAGCCACAAAGGAGAACTTCATCATCCACAAAAGTTGCTAATTCTGAAGTTTAAAATATTAACTTGGCTTCTAAAACATAAGCCCCAAAGTGTCAAGAAACGAATGAGACGCATATACTCAATAAAGAGTGACCAGGAGGCGTGAATGTGACCCAAGAGTGGACAAGTCAGGATATTTTATACTAGTCTACGACTACTTGGAAATGATACACGGTAAGGCTGCAAGCTTAAAATGTTTTTCTCTGGTGTGTGCAATTTCATATAATCAGATAGAATTTTAACACCGGCGCCAAAATGAGTCACATATAAGGTCATCTGAAACTTAATACATCCTCTGACATTGAACAATGTCCTCCCAGCTTGTTATTAACTTTGACGGAAATTGTTACGATCTATAGAAGATCTTCAAGACAAAGCATAATACTTCGCATTATAGAGCAGCAAAATTAGCGGCATAACACGGTGTAGAATATAACCGCAAGAGGGCAGAGATAGAAGCGAAACTTGGAAAAAAATGGTGGTTTTGACACAACGATCATTTTTCTTGGGCTCACTAAGTTTCCAACTACATCATCGCTATTCTCACTCCGACCCTTCCTTTCTCAAGCATGTTATAATCTATTTGGTGGTTGGCAGCAATCACGTGCCAAAGGATTGATTTAGAGAACACTAATGGGCACAGATTCCTTCTAAGCTGAAGCCGTGTTTTAAGCCCACTACTAGTAACTTTATGGGCAATCACGGTGCGAGATCACCTCAGGTCGAAGTTGTGACTCTCTGAGATCCATCCACCAAGTGTGCTTTTTTCATTCTTTTCAGTGGAAGCTCACATCGCAAACTACAAAGCGCTTGAAGAAGCGCAATTTAGTCGTTGACGAAAAAAAGAATCTCTTACCGCTATTGAGCTATAAAAATTTGGCCCTTGTAAAGAGTTGTGGTCCTATTAATTTTTAGAGCATTTCTTTGCATGTTTTTTTTATTTAGAAAGTACAAGGCTTTCCTCAAATCAAATTTGTTTCTGAATTACTGAGATTTACGTTAGTCAATGATTGATAGTGGAGCTGAAGAAAAGCCTTGCCCAGCGGAAATACAGGAGTGATAGTAACGAAAGCGCGTGGCGTGTTGTACATATAATCTTGTTATAAATGCAACGAAGTTGCAAGAAAGCATTTCTGGAAAACAAGTACATGTTCAAACTCATCAAAATTCACGCTATTCAAAGCTCATTGATTCTTCAAAAAAAAGCTTTGTTTAGCAAAATGTAAGCGTCAAAAATTTGAATAATCACTTCTGCCAATATTTTGACGGAAATTGGAAGTTGAAACGTCACACCATATAAATCGAAGCATTCTTTACGTGTACCATGGTCTAATTTCATGAAGTAGTTGTCTTTTTCAAAGACGCAAAATGACTTGTTGCGACGATTACGCACTTCTCCATTCGATTCGTTTATCTGCAATCGTCATCCACAAAAATCTTTGGATTCACATGCGAGTTCGACATCGGCTTGACACTTTTCCGTATAGTTTTGGATGTCATTAAATGTTTGTCGAATCGCTTTCCCTTGCAATTCTAGGATAACGCTGCTTTGCCGCTTTCAGATTCTCAGCTTAGATTGCATCAGCAGCAGTTTCGCATGGAGTTAGCTATTCAGAATCCTAGAACCAACTATGCGATCCCGAAGGGATAGGAGGTTTGACTGGCTTTGTGCAAGGTTGGACCAGGTTATTGAGCTAGAGTATTTTAACTGTATCATCACGCTACCTTCTCAGAAGACCGTTAGCCATTGAGGTGTCAAGTAGGATTCGTAAACAACTTTACTTCCCCGATATTGTGGTAGTGAAGGGATGAAACGTTGTTATGGTACAGAAGTGCAAACCTATCACAATAATCCATACGCAAAAAAAGTATTTCATTAAGCTAACAAAGTTTCTTGCGTCTGATATCAAAGGCCCGCAATATTGGTGAAAAATTATGAGTCAACGGCGCCAAAAGCGTGCAATCCCAGTTTTGACAACAAATCATAGTAAAGTTCACGAATGTCCTTTCCTGGTATTTTCAACCAAAGTGCAGACTGCTTCACGGAGGAGATGGTCACAGATCACCACTTATGCAATACAGCGGTATAAAGGAGCTTCACCAATCAACATCAGATAGAAAAGAAAGTTAGCATGACTTTCCAGAAGTAGCTATTACAAATAAAACGGCTAACACATCAGTAGCACACATTTTATAATAACATAGGATATACATTACCTGCGAATAACTTGTTAATATTGATATGAACATGCCTCTTTCTGATTTGATAGTCCAATAAGCAGTAACATGACCGACTAGGGGAATAGTAGGAGCCACCGCTGCCCCTTGTACGATCCTGAATCGTGCAAAAAGTTCTTGATAACAGGTAAACACATTAGATTTTTTGCACACTTCATTTCCACTGCAATATTATTGAACACTATGAATACAGCCTTGAGCAAAGTTGAAACTCAATTTCGACTACCTCTGAATTCGCAATAAATGAAAAAACAAGTATTTTACTTTAAAACTAGTGTGGTATGTGGATTCCAATCGTATAAAGGAGGCACAAGGATGGTGGTCATCGATGAGATGAAGCAGCTGATGAAAATCGACCATCTAACACAGGAAATTCCACCAATTGCCATCATAACAAGAAGCATAAATAGAAGTCCTAACGGATAGGAAGAAAACAGCATACTTGTCTCCGTGCCAGAAAAATGCATCACTGGAGACGACGACGGATCACTGGAAAAAAAGATGCCTTCGAATTTTGAACTATTTTCGCGCTTTCTCCTAGTCTTTCATTATTGAGCAGAATATCCTCAGAAGAAATCATCCTAGTAGTTTCAACGTTTTTTATGTAATTGCCGGTGTATTCATTGTACGACTTTGAAGTCATTTTTAGCTCCTTTATTCACTGATTAGTAAATCTTAACTTTTTCAAAACTCAGTTCTCTCAAAAACTGTGGGAAGACTCTTTCTGTCAACCAAGGACGAAAACCAAATATTTCTGAGCAGAAATGTACTGGATGTAAGCTGGAAAGCTTATAACTTACCGCTGATAAATCTCATACGTGTCAACTGTGCTGTTTACCTTGCAGACTATGGCGAAGTTAAATGCGAAACTACACGAAAGCCCGATCGCCGACACACTGGTAGCTAAAATCACGATAATATACCGCCATGGCGGTATTTCAAGCTCCTAAAATAAACAAGAGTAACATTTCTTCAAGTGAATATTTTCAACTTTCTGTTATGCACCTGTTCCGGTCCAGTATCCTCGGATGAAGGTAGGAGACTGCAGTTCTTGTTTGTATCCTCCTCTAAAACCATATCCTGGAATCGGTGCACATAATATATACATATACATAGATATACATATATATGAATATTTACATACATATGCATGCATATATACATATATATTTATATATATATATAATATATATATAATATAACGCATACATATACTCGTAAAAAACCTTCTCGACAATATGCGATTAATTCAAGCTGTTATAAAGAATAAAAACGGGGCTCATACTTCAAAAATTCAAAAAACTCTTCGGTTGCAAAACGAGCAATATAATAAGCAACACCACTGTACCGTGTTCGACGAAATCCTGCTTGCTCAAACGCTTTACTGTTCGAAATACGAGCCTTGATACAACACTGAGAAAAAAGCAAGCTCCAAAAAATACAGTGGTGGTGTGATAGAACAAACCATTTTGTGTTTCAAGGGTAAACATCTATAGATTTTGGTGCTTTTATAACTACTTGTGTTCATGTCGACCTGATAGATGTTTGTTAAGATTCATTGGTCCTTATTGTCCCATAATTTCATTCGCACTACTGTTTTGCTCAGTTTTTTCTATTCTAGGTCGGGTTGTTGCTAAAAGGCTGTGATATGTTGGAGGACGTTTTCGTAGCTTTAGTCCGCAAAGTCGAAGGCTCAAGTTGATCGTCATTAAAGATGGGCCATGGATACTACAAGAACAAAACCCGCCACGCCTACTGGCTGCCTCTCAGCAAAGACCGACCAGCTCACCCAAAGTCCAAGTTCCATGCACGGAGACTATGCTCTCGGCTTTGTGGGATTGCCAGAGATATTGTCAGTCATTGCAGTTGTTTGACAACAAACAGACAATCAATGCCTACGGCAACGGTTTATAATCGCCGAAGTTGGTCGGTGCAAGAGAAGCGTTCGAGACAACTCAGCATCATCTTTCCCGGAGATAAAACTCGGCTAGGCACATTGCAAAGTCGATTAGCCACATTTTGAGGCAATTGATCTGGAAGACGGTATCACATTTACAGTATAGCCATGATATTGCTCATCGATAAATCATCTTTTCCGTGTGTTTAAGGAGCATCAGCGAACGGTAAAAATTTGGACTACAGCCAACTCAAGAGTGACCTCATCGACTTCTCTGATCGCCAGCCTCATTCTTTCTGGAATTCCTAGCAAGTGGTTGCATATCATTGATCATGGTTGTATTGTACTATTGATTAATTATTTTTCTTAATGAATAACAATCGAATTAACAAAAGCCTCGAATCGCGAAAGAATTTATAGGACAATCCAAACTTCCGTATTGTGTGGTTCCATAATAGTTCGATTCCTCACAATTGTTCTAGTGATAAATGCAGTATTCGAAGAAATATGCGTTTCTTCACAAGCGAAAGAGTTATTTTGAGTACTTGTCATCAGAAGTAATGATGAGAAATGTCGGAATTCTGAATTGAATAGATATTCTTGGAACATGAGTTGCACTGTCCATAGTGCTTCCAACCACCTGTATCACCTGTCGCTCACTTGATCAGCGAATGACTCAAAATGCACCAGAAAGCTTCTATTTCCCCCTCGCGTAAAAAGTGGATCCTTCGCCGTACAAACCCATTCATCATTCCAGAGTTTTCGTGAAGAAATTGGATTATTAGGTCGGTCTTCTTGATGAGTGTTTGACTTCTAGAGGCACCCAGTCGGTAACAGCTCTCATTCATTAGTTCTCAGCAGAACGCATTAGGCGTCTGGCACATTCTATTTTCGATAACGTGGTGTGTAAAACGACATCTTCGACTTCGATCGTCAACGTACCTCAAAACTCTAGATCCTTCCCCTCATTTTCGCGATATGTCACACTACTAGCATCGACCTTTCAACTGAGCTTTTGATAATGGCAAAAGATCTTTTATCCTGCTTTGGTAGCAACCATGTTGCTGATGCATATGTCAGAAAAGGCATAATCGTTGATTCGAAACGGTGGGCATAAAGTCGGATGTTTTTAGTTCCTTCACTACATCCTCGATGCTCTTGAACGCTCTATAGGCCGCGCACTTCCTCCTGCTCAACTCTGCAGCTGGCTCGTTCATTATGTTTGCTTCCCAACCTTGATAGACGTAATTGGAGCATTCCGAAATACTCATTCAGTTGGGCGTGGATGGGACGTTCGAAATTCTGTTCCTCATATACATCGTTTTCGTTAACTAGTCGAGGACCAATCCTTCCACAAGCGCTGTCACAATCAGCCAACATTCGTTTTGCAAAGCTAATACTTTGCGTTATAAGGATGACGTCATCAGCGAAACGAAGATTATGGAGTTGTCGACTGTCAATTTTCATTCCTATGTTCTCCTATTCTAGCGTTCGCAGACCGCTTTGGAGGGTGACAGTGGATAATTTTTGCGAGTTTTTAACTCTTTGTTGAACCCCCCGTATGTTGGCAGCAGTATCATTATGGTATGGTAATACCTTTCTATTCGACTGTTTTTGAGAAATCGTCTTGAATTTGACATGTTCTGACAGCATAATTGAAATGGTAATATTTTGGTTGTGTAATCTTAATGTAGTGACAAAGAATGTTTACTTATAGAGTGTAGGCTCGCTGGTCGTCAAGAGTTCTGATGACTGCTGCTGCTTCAAGAGTTAAAGGACTTCTTCAAATTGATGGAAGTGCGACAGAACAAACACTTGCATTCTCACAAAACTTCAATAAGTCTTGCTCTTGTGTGAATGTAGCCTATAGTGCCGGATCCTTTTCGAAACTCTGCTTATTCGTATAGTTGTTCATCGTTCAGTGTTCTGTCAATTTTGCCGATTGGATGATAGTAATCGATGTCGTGAAAGCCCTCTTTCTTGAACAATAACAACGGCTTTGTTGGTTTTGCATTGATTATGAACCTTACATTCGCACAGGTAACGGTAAAGAGGCGAGTTAGTGTGTTTATGAAAAGTGGTAGGAGGATTCTCAGGCGTTCCAGTCTTATCTTGCACCAAAAGAAGATAATTTTGATATGGTGATTCGCTGCTGTTTTAACACACCAAACCCTTGTTAATCCGAAGAAAATGATCACATCGGAAAAGTGAGTCCAATAAATCAACGAAATGCATCACAAATTTTAGCGCCTGCGTCCAGCATTGGTTAATAGAATGGGACAATCCTTCTTCAAAACAATGATTTGCCATCGTCGCATAGCAAACGAGCTCACTGCATCGACCCTCAATGTCCCTAGCTAGATTACTCTATTTGGATCAGTTCCTACGTATTTTTCGAATATTCTTCGCTATAAAAGTGTAACACTGAAAAAATTATGAAGACAACTCAGACCTTGCAATGTAATTCTAAGCACATATCGTAATATCGACATTAGAATTCCTAAAAAGAGTCAGAATATCGACATTAGAATTCCTGAATAGAACTGCGAAAAGTATTCGGAAATGGCTCCCAAAAATACTCTTATTTGCCTTATGTTAATCAGCGGTTAATCAACAGAAGCAGTAATCTCTTTTTTGAATAGGGGACACCTGAAGGAGCCATGAAGACAGGAATATAAAGTACTGCAGGGACTCAAATGGACGAAGAGAAGAGCTGGATCAAACTTTATCAGCAAAATTTCTGCTGGAGAAAGAGCAAGAAAAGACTGCAAAGTAAAAAACTTCGATAACTGGATAATATAGATAAGAAGCCTCTATCTCTAAAAGTACATAACGTAACCTAGACTATTTTGTAGATCTAAAAGCAGGAATGACGGCCAACTCTGCCAGGTAACCTGACCAAAACCTTTATGAAATACGCAAACAAATACTGAAGGAATCTATAGAAGCAATTAACTGTATCCATTGTTATCACTGGGAAGCAGTGGAAGCAGATTATATTTTGGACATACTCACACTCGTTGAAAGCATTATTGATACACTGAGTATTAGCAGTTTGATCAAGTTTGAACCATACTCTTACTAAAACTTGACACTTTAACTTTATTGATCCGTCTTTACAGTGTTTTTCTTTTCACTATGCGGATCGCACTATGTCTAACAATCAGGTCGTTTTTCGTCTTCTTCTTGAACGTCATAGTACTGGCTGAGCGAGTTTCCGAGACGAGTGGGGGCGATGGGTGGAGCTATGAACCGCATGCGCAGCGACGAGCATCACTACATCTTGATCACGCCGCCTTCGTTACTAAAACTCTCACGTACGTCATAATTCTTTGAAGACAAGCACTGGAAAACCAACTACCCTAGATCAAGTGCATTACGAGACATCGAAATAGAACATATTTCACACAATATGGTTAAATTAACTTCTGACTGGATAAATCCTCACTATCTATCAACTCACAAAAAAATCATCGCTCAAGGAAAAATGTTGCATAGGAGAGAATTGATAGTTGGAGTGGAAGAGAATACATTGCTATTGGCAAACTAGAACAGTCACCATTGAAATAATGACAGCATCAGTGGAACCGAGATAACAATACGAAACTCTATTTGTTCTATGCATTTATCAGTTATCAAGCTTCCATAGTCTCCAAAGAGCTGTATTAGCAACCTGAGTAGAATTTCTAAGTTTCAGTCGCCTAAACCCATGTAATGGGCAATAAATGGCTTATGCGGACCAATGTAGTTAGCAAGCAATAGATCTTGCTTATTCAGCTGTACTTGCAGCTTATGACGCAATTTTTCTCTGTACTTTGGTACGAGAAGTCGCGATCATTGCACTAACTGCCCACCGAAATAGTTCAACCTCGGATTGAGTTCACCAATTGGTCATCCACCCGGGTTTTGGAAGCTAGTGCAAGACTAATTCAGGCAATCTTTACACCTTCCAATTCAAGTGGGCACGAACGCTCTAATCCGAATATCCGAAGACTTCTTGAAATATCACTCGACAAGCATTCAACGACACTCGTAACATCAACGATATATCCCCGAGCAGCGACCGACGCCGTAAGCAGAGAAAAAGCTTGAAGACCTTCTGGACTGATGAATGAGAGGAAGCGAGTCGAATAAAGAATTTGCTGAAATTCATAGAGTGGAAAAGCAATGTCGAGTCATTTAATTGACGGATGATAATAAATAAAAAATAGGCAAATATATTTCATAATTTATGGAGCATTTTGCGACTCTCTCACATATTATCTATACCAGCAAATTTCAATCGAGAACTGTAATTACTGAGAACAATATCAGACAATATTAGTCAAATATCAGTGAGAAATTGAATTTTATATGCTGCAATCATATCAGAGGTAGATAAAACAAACTTCACTTTCGAAAGACTACTCGTTAAGGGTGGACCGCTTGAATTTTTTCTTTGTTATTCTAAATAATGAATCTGAAGTTTTTCAGAATATCACAATCAAGGTAAAAACGAAGTCGACGATAATGACGATGGTGGTGGCTAGTGGTCAGATGATATAGTGCCTTAACAGTACTTGAATGATGATAATCTCGTTTTACTGAATCTACTAGTCCTGCTCAAAAACATGGAACAGTTCTTTTTCGATTCATTTGAGACGGTGTGTATTCACCTGGATACGTGAATACTTGAAACCCTATTTTGCTGGAGAAAAAGATTCTGTTAGACTTCTCCTTTATTTCATTTTCCCGGCTGGGGTCTGCGAATGGTTTTTCGCTGGACTTACGGTGGAAATTCGGTAGCTCAAATCTCGACGATTCTGAGGCTTAAGATTAGTTCTTGATAAGGTTTCATGGAACGTTTTAAGAGCGAAGAAAAAGATTACGTTTCATATGCAGAGTTTTTTTTTCGTACATTAGAGTTATATTTGTGCACGAGAAATATATGACCGTGCAGAGAAAAATATGGACTATTAAAGTGATGAGAAAAACCTGAAGTTTTCATTCTAACAAAAAAGACAATTCTAATTGAATAACAAAAGTCGCGCGTCGCTGCGATTTGCGCTATGTGGTCGATCAACTGTCGTTCCGATAGAATAGAAACACTCTTTAATGGCTGAGATTTAAGATCTGTGTGAAGGAGATACAACATGGACGCAATAAATCCTTCATTATCAAAAATTAACAAATGTTCAAAAGATAATACATTTACCTATTGCTGCCTTATATTGGGAACTGGTAAACAGCTAAATCCGATTGATTATTGGTGCACCTGTTCTATCCTAGCTGGTCCCAGAGCTTTGACAGTCCATGTCTGAAAGGCTGTTAGCTCGCTTTCATTTCGCCGATGATGGGTGAACGGGCGAATCGAGTTGTTTGAGACCAATTCACTTATTGATTGTGTCGAAAGAGTGCATGTTGTAAACTGCGGAAATGGATGTAATGGATGTATAAATTGAGCCAGGAAATGTACACTGGAGAGATTGCGAGTTGTCGCGATGTAGAAAGGGTGAGTTATAAGAAAGGCCCATTGAAATGTAAATATTTTGGATAGTTTAGAAATTTAATGAAAAGATTGAGAATATGGAAGAATCCAGTGCGGAATCTTGCCAAAAATGCACTGTTACACATTGATGAATGCGCACTCTCTGCACGGCTAGTTTTTCGGCCTACTTCGAACACATTTGTACAAGTTGCTCTAGTAATTTTCCAAATTATTTTAGCAGTATGGTGTTCAGAAGTTTCAGATGAATGTGATAGTAACAACAGGCATGCTAATGGCTACGAAGCAAATGGACAATCTCGTTTGGAAAACTTTTTGTACACCTCTAAGTGCATAGCAGGGTATAGTAGATATTCTCTGGCTTATGTCTTCCAAATGATTCCTGTAAGTTATGGAGAAAAGAAGTTATATGCGACTTATGTAGGCTGAATAGCTCCGAAACGCATGAGCCATATTTGGCTCACGTCATTTTTAATCCAACAAATAGTGAAGAGCTGGTGAAACGAACAGTGGAAACCTTTCAATAGATATCAGAAAACGGCGTGTGTGGACCTGATTCACTAGTACGAATAGCGACAAAATCACAGCAAGTATGCTTCCTCAATTCATTTATATCTACGGATCACTGCCAACATCTTTAATGTTTAAAGTGACCAACTTTGTAAATGGTCAAAACGTTCTTTTTCTATAAATCGAGTAGATTAACAACTTCGATAACAAAGGGAAATTCTGCTACTCCGTAGAGAATAACCTTTTCAAAAGAATAAATAAATGACTAAAATAAAACGGCATCCGTATAAACAGCGATTTCGGTGTGGAAAAGGGCAACTGCTATCGAAAATTTGGGCTATCTTCACTTAATAGAAAAAGAAATTGCATAAATATTGAGAAAAGCTACACCACCTCACTCAGTGAGATCTTATCAACAGTCTCAGATAAAGAAGCATCTATAGGTCTTCCCTGTGAATAAGCTTAGGTGTTATGGGCGAAAAATGATCAGCAGTCTCCATAGTCACTTGTAAACTATTACTATTGTATGACTTTACAGCAAATGAAGCTTGATTTTCATGTTCTAAACGGATTCACGTAAAATAAAGGTCACAGAAATTTACGAAGATAAAAATAATGTTGTAAAAACGGTTTTTTTCGTTGTATGTTCAACTGTAAATCGATTATTACTAATTAGAATATGAACAAAACTGATGCCGTTGAATGGTCTCACTGAGGCGCTTCACCATTGTTTTCACTTGAGAAATCGTCATGATACTAATTGAATGTGGTAAAGGCAATGAATGATTCATAACCGACGACAAAAGTCAGGGGCAAAGATTTGAGGAATGAGTGATAAACACAAATCTAGTGAAGCACATATCAGGTATAGCAGCAGTTTGAGAATCGCTCATCGTATGAAAAGATAAAGAGATATGGCGTCAATAGAGTTCAGTTTCTCTGGTGTTCGACAAATCATTATAACTTCTCTTAGAGAATAGTCTTTAAAGGGTCAAAAGCATGATTACTCTTACCAGTAGTTGTGTTAAGTACTTCCACATTACGACCATTTTTAGGTCTTTGCTCATAAAGTATTTGTAGTTGAGTTTCAACATCGTGTCCCTCAAAGACTTAAAGGCGAACATGAGCTATTATCACATTTCTTTGCGCTCGTATAAGCTGCGGCATAAGATTTTTCTACTGCTTATATCGTCTCTGATCGAAGACTTGTCTAACAACAGCCAATGCATTTGGAGTAAAACAGCAGTGCTATGAAAGATAAACAATCGGGCGTTGTCAACATCTCACTGGCACGTCATCATCCTACATCTTCAAGGTTTGTAGAGATTATTTGATACATCAGTTTCTGTCTTCTAAGAAAAGTCTGATACAGATTTCACGGCCTTGAGAGAATAGGAAGCTCACTTGCTTGGTGTACCCGATCCAATTAGGTGTGATACACTGCGCATTGCACAACATTTCTAACCAAGGCGGTACACTCGCCTGGAATGCTAGACTTTTTATGTCATATATACAAAGCGAATTTTCTAAGTATTTTGTTCGCTGAATTATGGTAGTGATGAGAATACAAAGAGAACGATGACTAGAGCTGGTATGCATGATATTTTTCTTTCCACGACGTTCCCCATGAGTTACACAAGGATTGTTGGTGATACGGACAGAGTAACATATAGACTCAAGCTGATCAACCTAAGCTCAGCGCTTGTAAATAGTGCGCGTATGAAGAGCGCCAAAGTGAAAGAGAACATGTTAGTGTGTTGAACACTGCTGCTGTTTTGAAGCCTCAATCCGCTGACTCCCGAGCACATAGTGTACCACCGTTCGTCACGTCACGCGCCGCGCGCGGCAGAAATTCAGGCTACAGGCCGCGGAGTCGGTAGCTTAATATCAGACTTGTTTGGGAGATAGGAGCATTGACTTAATACAACGGTAGGCCATTACGACTCATTGTAAAGGCTAGATATGCATTCAGTTAATCCACACGAAGCTAGAAATTAATGACAAATGCATGGCGCATTTCTCAAGGATTGATCAACACCGAGAGCTTTATGCTCTTCAAATATATCTGCATATATGCATATGCATACATATACACTATATGTAGAAATGTATATGTAGACATGTGTGTTTACTTTGTAGTTAGATGTATATGTTTGTCGTATGGCTTGGCATAACGTTGTCATATTACAACTATGATGTTGTTCAATTTAGTCGTATATAACTTCTAGCATCTAGCAAGTAGTGGCGATTTCCCTCTATGTAGTTCCGAGAAGAATTCAGTTCAGAAATGATGGATAAGGAGAATAAATGTGACAACATGAAATACAAAGACAAGCACAACGGTTTGAATGCTGTTGGTCGTAACACAGCAAAAAGCCTCAAAAAATCGAAATGATTCCTGATAACGCACCCAGTAGTCGCTAAATCGTATATGCCAAGCTTTAGTACAACTGGCAGCGCTATGTTTACAAAGTAGTACTAGTTCATCTCATGTAACGGACACATCTTGTTTGAACGGTTTATGAATAAAGATAAAACAACATGGAAGTGAACAACGTACAACTGATAAAAGTAAGCAATGAAAATAAGACTATTCAGGGTGAAACTGATCACATGAAAAGACAACGTTTCTTCATTTGCACTGAGTCAAATTAAAACGCGATAAGATCTTACAACAGGAGATAAAACCGGGAGTGAAATGGCAAAGATAAATGTGATATGATGTTAGTACACAGAACGAAACCGGGAATGAATCACTAAAGTTACAATGTGATATGGTGTTAGATCGTAATCTAAAACCGGAAATGAATTCTATTATCGGTCCAGAATCCCGTAATTGCAACCCAAAAATAAGACAATAAGATACCTCCTATATTGCAAAAAAGTAACTAATCACTACCGTCGCTTTCCTCTAGAAGATGTCGAGTGCAGGGTTCTTCAGTATGCTTTATTGTCCTAGAAATCCACCACGAGTGGTGACCGTAAGCAACATACCTCAAAAGTTCACAATGGGCAAAGAACCACAAGTCAAAATATCTAAAATAACGTAAAATTCGGCTCAAAGTCTGTGAAACTCACCATATAGTCAGCACAACTGCTATGCCAACAGTGAAAAAAACAGCAATGATACCGCTAAATTTGAACCAGGGCGAAATACCTGCAATATGCTTTACAAATGAGATGATGCAGGGCTATCACAGCAGAAAATCAAGATGCTAATAATCAAGATAAATTAGGATAAGTGATGAAGCTTTCAGCAATAATCACTCCTTGAGGGATGCGGCGTATTTGCCTTCAATTTTTAGCTTCGTTTGAGGTAAATGAACGCATATCCGGTCTTCATAGTGGGCTATCGCTGTATCAAGTCAGTGTTGCTTATCCTCCCAAACAAGTCTGGTAACAATTCATCGACCTCGGAGAAATGGAGGGCTTGGTGAGCTTTTAGCGTGGGATCCATCCATTGACCACGTGTGCGACGCAATGCACTTCTAGTCACTGCGTTACACGCGCTCAAGATATGGAGAATGAATGGCAAATTAATCACTTCGATAAAGAAAAAGAAGAAATTTCGGCACTTGTTCATTATAACGTGGCAAATGAAAAACCGATCTCATTCGCTGGACGAAAATTTTTAATAAGAGTGTTAATAATCATTCGAAAGGTTAGATTTCTCGCTACCGCACTACGTTCCCGCTTGTCGAAAAACCCTTTTATAACGCTGTAAAATCCACAGCAAAACTATGTTTCAAATGCGCATATTCTTCGCCGGCCAGAGCTCTTTTTTTGGACTATTAGTAATAATCCGATAACGCATTATTTGCTGATTCCAATGCTGGGCTTAATTTCCAAAAAAACCGTTTTCCTGCAACGCAACAGGGAAAATTAATTCTCTACACATTCATATGCTCGAGAAACGATCGATCATTACGTCAGCGCATGTGCCGCCTTATCCAGTGGCGTGAATTGGCCAAGACCACCATACTCTCACATGCGAACTTAACTCTTTCACCTGCTGTGTTGCAGGAAAAAGACCTTTCCAAGATATAAGCACAGCGCTGGAATCAGCAAACATTACGCTATCGAATAACTGCTGATAGTACAAAAAAGATCTCTGTCAGGCGACAGATATGCGCGTCTGAAACGAAAGATCACGGTAAAAAAAAAGCTTCTTCAAAAACCGGCCACGTAGGGCTCTAGCCACAGAGTTATCTTTCGAACGATTACTGACACAGCTATCAAAAGTTCTTGCCTAGCGAATGAGATCGGTTTTTCTTTGGTCACCTCATAGTGGCCAAGAACCGAGATTTATTCACAAATAAACATCATAATCCAATTTGACTCCACTACCTGCACCTGTACTCCTTGGTAAATCATTACGACTGAGTAGATGTATTAGATCCATAACTACACCGTTTGTCCATCCGAAGCCCTCTTGAACTACATACTCTCCTCCTCCGCCAGGTTTACCGTCTGCACTTCGAGCGTCGTACTTTTCCCAAACTCCAGAAGGCTATAAAACATAGCTCCATTATATAACACTGCCAACAGTGCAGGCCATAGAGATGGCTCACACATACACGCCCACCTGCGGGTTTTTCTGTGTCGTACATCATTTTTCCTGCAATATTTTAAGCACTAAATCATTTCTGTTCAATTGGTGTTCTGATCGCCATTTTGAAGAATCTTTTTAATAATGTGTTCAACGAAAAGTCTCAACACCATAAGGAGGTCAGTAAGGCACTCAATAAAAATTTAAGACTAAAAATAAATGAAAGCAAGAAAACATTAACTTACAATGCCTTCCTTCGGCTTGAACAGACCATTGAAAACAGTATTGATAAATTTATTGGCCTCATCAAAAGCTCTCTGAATGAGTCAGGAATGAATTCGGATTGCATAAATATAACACCAAGTCGTTCTTGCCTGACGTAGGACGGGATGTTGTGATCTGAGAAGACTTTCGATAAAAAGATGCTGTGCTGGTGCCCACACATTCGGAAAATCCCACTGCTCACTAGACTCTACGGGAAAAGTTGATGGTATTCCTCCTGAATTAAGGTGCGCTTAATGAATTTCAAAAGAAAAACAGGTACTTTTCCGTTATCTCCACCCTATTTCAGCCCTTAGGCAAACGCGTTTTCTAATATTTCCTAGTTTCAGTAGTCTTTTGATGGTTTAAATTACGAGAATTTTGATGTGCACCTTATTCCTATAATCGCTTTCTTAATGCGCTGTTAAAGAAAAAAAACTTGTTTCACATTAAAGCATTTATCGCCGGATAAAGTTTTTATATAAACTTTCAATGACCATTCGATAGCACATACTTCGACAAATTCAATGGAATACTTGGTTTTGAAAAAAGACTTCTTAATGCGCTGTAACAATAAAAAAAAAGGATTTTGCAAATTTGGCACCGTAAAAAGCACGGTGACTTGGTACAATGTCGCGCTGGGCGAAACCTAATTTTCTTATGGCTACTACGGCGCACTATGAAGTCCTCAGATAAACCACCAAAATCGCCGAGATTTGTGACACGAATGGTTATTCAAAGTCTAGGGGAAAAGCTATGCCCAGCGAAAAATGTGTGAATGTGAATTATTTTTCTTGCACAGAGCATCGAAAAATCATTTTAGAAATGAAACTCTCAATGTAATTTTCGGGTACTGTTCTATTATGGCGGCGACACTTGAGGCCTTCGGTAAAAGCGTATTCTTTGCTGTTATCTGGCGAATGTATAATTATCTGATAGCGTAAATCAAGTAAATTCTAAAAGTATATTTTATTTCTCATATTGCTTGTTTTCTAAAGAGCGGACCACTCAAAATGAGATTTTGTTTTACATTTGAAGATTTCTCGCCTGGTAAAAGTTTTTATAACAGAACTTTGATTATTGAATAGAGGATCCTTCTGATCAAGAAGATGTGTTTGCTATTTGGTATTACAGCTGTTCACATACCCTAGCCGAATAGAAGTGCTCACTGAGTGTGAATCCCAATATTCTTTCGGTCGTTACAAAGCTCTAAGAAGTCCTTTCCGAAAGCCAAATAAACCACTATAATCGCGAAAATTTTCTCTATCTAGTGATTATAATTTCATTGCAACAAAACATTCATATAGCGAGTAATCTTCGAATGAAAGACAAAATCTTGTTGTGACTGATACGACGCCAAAAATAAGCTATTTGAGAAATCAAACATGCCACTGAGATTGACTTGAGTTGAGCTATCGATAAACTACAGAAGCGTTTTGGAAAAGTAAAAAATACGTTTTTACCGAAGGCCTCAAGTGGTGCCGCTATGGTAGAACAGTACCGATTTTTGAAAGGCTTGCTATCAGATGATGGCCACAAGTTTAGAAAAAAAAACCAGAAAACGCGTTTTTCCCCAAGGATCGAAGTACGCGAAGATGGTTAAAATTTGCGAAATACAATCTTCTTTAGTCTGCTACAGCGTGCTAAGAATTTTTTTCAAAACCAATTACACTACAGAATCATTGACATTTGTCTATCGAATAATTATTCACAATTTAGAAGGAAAAGCTTTGTCCAGTGAAAACTGCGTGTGGAAAGAAATTTTATGTTTACTGTCATAGCACACTAAGAAAGTGATTTTGAAAAATAAGGTAGACCGTTAAAATCTGTGATTTGTACCTTTGAATGAAACTTAAAGCAAAAGCAGAGAACGCAGTTTTCCCGAGGTGCTGAAACAGCCTACAGATAACGGAAAAGTATCGAAAAACAAAATCATATCGAATCTTTCAGGGCAATACAGTTTGTTTCGTACCAAGTCGTACGACGCCAATTCCACTCAGCTACTGTAATGGCGGCGTCGCGTCTCGTGGGAAAGCAAGCAGACAACCAAACATGCGTGCACAGGCATGCAGATGCTGCCTACCTGCGACTGCCGCACAAGTGACGGCGCGACGCCGCCTGCCTATCAACGGTGATCCTCGAAAGGTTAAAAGTTCAACAGACTGACCAGGATAACGGTAAACATCAATTCTCTCCAGATAGTTACATACGTCGTCGGCATACACCTTTGACTCTGCCAATAGCAAAGGAAATACATTAGACGGGTAGAACTCAGTCCTCAACACTGGCATTTAACATTATGGATGTAAAAATTCAAATTTCCTTTTATTTAAAAGCACCTTTGTTCCCTTCTAATAATATCATAGTCAAACCATGACCCTTCATTTGCATTCCAAAACAGCGTATTGATGTCGGATAAAAGTTTATCATACATTTCTCGATAGTACAAGAACATACTGGAAACCAGACATAAGAGAACCATAAACCATTAAGGCAGTGAAAAAAACTCACCTATGATTACCCAGAAGAGCATGGGCATCTGCCATGAAATTCATATTTAGAGCCATGAAAACGTTCAAATCGACAGGAACGATTGTATGTGTGCGAATTGACACCTTCTTATCTTGAATTATAATACTCGGAAAATTCATCTCATATCATTTGATGTTTGAAAAAAGATAGATGGATAAATGGCTGAACGTAATCGCATACACTTTCGCTCGCCATCATGATCGAACCAACGGCTACTGAAGTCCCAACCACTTTCACACGCAGTTGCCAATGCTTTCCAAGAACTAAGAGGATCGGTGTTGTTCATGCCAAGATAGAAATCAGAAAGAAAACTTTCCGGACGTGGGCAATTAGTTTCGGGCTAAAAGTTAGTTTCAACAGGTAAACAGCACTCGACAGAATCACTCATCACAAAACCAAATAATGACCTGGTAGACAAAAACGTAGGCCGATTTTTTGCTTGGTAAATCAATTAACACTCTTCTTCTAGAGAACCAAAAGTTCATCTCGATATCCATAGCTGATATCCACCGCTTTAAGCTGTCCGTACGTTTCGTAATAGTGAAATAGTCCTTAACCATTTGTACAAAAAGTGGTGGTTGCGTACGACGCGATAGTCTGCAAATATAATTGTGTATTGTAAAGCACGACGAAAAAATGGGATTGGCTAATCAGAAGCCCATCTAGAAAATATCGCAAGCATTTTGACTCCACAATTTAACAGCAATGTCAAACTCACTGGACGCTACCAGAATTCGGGATGAAACCATCGTTTGCTAGAATATCTGCGAAGTTTTGCAGCATCCCTTCAGCAGTGTGAAACATTTCCGATAGAAGAAGGCCTGAACTAACGAACTAAACCATAGTAAACATGACGATAAAATGATCCTTTCACGAAGTACGGGAAGAGTACAAAGTTAAGGAAAGCTTCTCCAAGCTGGATATAAGTCGTTCCACAAGTCTTGACACTAGTGAAAAGGGGCTAGTGAAGGCGCGCACGATTAATGCAACTTCCTGTGGACGACCCGAGCGCCACTCATCCTCCATACTGTTCTCTCCAGCTTCAAATATCACAAACCTTTGCCTAGTCATCCTTTCTCTAAATATATCATCGCCCTAAGCTCCATTAATCTTGCGCTCCGATTCACTAGACTTCCCCCTAAGCGCCATTCCTGCATGAGTAGCAAGCGAATTTGTTCTCAGGACGGCTCCATCTTGAAGCAACTATGAGCAAGTTGTATAGCAAAGTGTTTGCAAGATAATGCGCAATTCAATGATGCCAAATTCATTTAATCTCAATCCCTTTAGGTTAGCAAATTTGATGTGCATTGCTACAGTGCGAAAACTTGTGGAACGACATAATTTCGGAAAATGCAGTCAAGCGAGCATATACCATACCTTTCAATATCCAGTATGAATCCCAGTAGAAAAATATTTCAAATTTTCCACCAGGAACGATGAATGCATCTTTGACAGGGACAATAGGGTAGAACGAAGCGTTGTGGAAAACGTCATCAGTGAATTTCCTTGACAGCTTGTTCCACTTCAGATTTAGCGATTTAACAAGTTTTCTAAACAGGAAAATAAAATTTAGTACAACCGAAATACTTTAATGAAAGTCACAAAATACAGAGAGTGAGAAGCATCGGGTTTCGTGATTTTTCACAAAGTGAAGCCAATTTTCGCATATCGCGGCTCAGTATTCGAAAAAACCAATTGCTAAGATGACTTGTTGAACAGTTATGACGATATTACTCTCAAAGATCAAACGAAATTCTTTTTATTTAACCGCTTCTAGCGGTGTTATGATGTTACAATCAAATACCTATCGATGTAGAGCGATGTGCAAAACTTTCGCGTCAGGCGGGACTAGAACCCCCACCTCACTCTTTCCGGGAATGCGTGCTCTATTCGTTACACTGCTAACCGTTACACTACTGACATTAGATCAAATGAGATCTCTGAAAAGAGCTATGTGTAAAATGGGCGTCAGTAGTGTAACGGATAGACCACGCATTCCCGGAGAGAGTGAGGTGCGGGTTCTAGTCCCGCCTGACGCGAAAGTTTTGCACATCGCTCCACATCAATAAGTATTTGATATTATTCTTACTTTTGTATATCCTTTTATTTTGTACTGTGCAACAATGTATATCGCGCTGATCGCAGAAATGCTTGTATGTGACCACTTCACTCATACGTGCTGACATCAACGTCGATGGCACAGAGGTAGTGATGGCAGTCAGTGCGAGCAAGGTGCCAGGTTCGACAACGAGTCGATGCATTAGTCTTGCACCACGCTCCAAGCCATTCGGAGAAATGGCAAAATGACTGAATCGAGTGCTGGTGTTGAGCCAGCACCTTGTTCGCACTGGGTGCCATCACTACCACCGAGCCATCGACGTTGATTTGCTTCGAGGTTGATGTAGCTATTGAATATAAAAAAGGGTATATTTTTGTTATCGAAATACATTTTTCACACTTCGAGGAGAGGACATTTTCTCCTTCTTAATTAGCGATTTGTAATCATTCGGTGGCTTAAATCTCAGCAATTTCATCACTATTTGTTCTTTTTTTTTTCGAAAAATCTTGCAACAAAAAAAAAACACGTTTCCAGCGTTGCTGAATATTCACACGGCGCTGCGAAATCCTATCCACATAAGTACCATTTACACTTCTTAGCCGACAAAAAATGAGCGCCGAGTGTGAATCTCAGTCTTATTTTCCTTGCTACAGCACACGAAAATGGCCTTTTGGAGAAACAAGCAAGGCATCGGAATCGCCGAGATTGACGCAATCGAGAAAATTTGAGGAAAGTGATCTCCTTTCCGTTGTCACAACGCCCTGTGGAGGTTCCAAAAGTACAATATAGAAATCGCAAAGAGCGCATTTGGCGCAGTAGTTGGAGGAGCCGCACACAAGGTCGATGGTTCGATCCCGCGTCCATGGCTCACCAAACCTTTGATCTCCCCGAAATCGGTAACTTGGGACCAAACTTTTCTGGAAGGATAAGCAGCACTGAATTCATAGATCGGCAGGGCACCGCGAGTCATCGTAACGACCAGAGAGCATTCAATCAGCCCAAACGAAATTTGAAGTCAAATGCGTGGCGCATCCTTCAGGGATTGATCAACATCGAAAGCTTTGTCCTTTTAATTCATTATTGAAATCGCCAAGATATATACCGCAGGGTCACTAAATCTCTCACAAAAAAGCGAAAAAGGCCTAGTCTTCAAAAGGTTGAGAAATGAGCTCGTTAACAGAAAATTACCATGAAAAAGTGCGAGTAGTTTAATCAAAATCAATGAAAGTCTTTTGGAAGGGAACAGAGTGGTGAACAAAAAGCAATTTATCTAGGATCAGCGGCGAATAGCTTGTCAGACTATACCGCTGACGGTTGGTTGTTGACTCGATGCGCTGTAGTGTAGAAAGAAAGATGGCAAAACAGTAGTCAGTAGTGCAATTAGTTAAGCACACATCCCCGGATAAAGTGATATACGGGTTCGAGTCTTGCCTGACGCGAATATTTTGTTGTACCCTAATACCACCGCTATAAAGCCATTAAATAAAAAGAATTCGATTCTTTCTGATTAGAAAGGAACAAATGAAAAACCGATCTAATTCGCTGGAGAGGAACTATTAATAGGAGTGTTAGTGACCATTCGAAAGCCAAGACTTCAAGCTACAGTCCCACTTCGCCGCTTTTCAAAAAACTCCATTTAAAGGTGTGGCATCCAGATCAAAAATTATGTTACACACTAGCCTTTCTCCTTCATTTTTATCACGAGTGAAATTCCGTTGGGAGCCGAAAAACATATCAGTGGGTAGAGAAATTTTCGTAGTATCTTAGTCAGTCGTTTTTTTCTGGAGTTTCTTCCAAAGCGAAGAGAAAATTACCAATTGAATAACAATATATCGACCGTCCCGCCTCGACCAGCCCTGTCACGCCTCTGCCACGGCCCTCGCTTTGTCGAATAGCCGGTAAACAACATCGCCAAAAATGTAAAACTCTATCTAATTTTCTACTAAACCGTATTTCCATAGAACAAGCATATTGCTAGAATCAGAAAACATCACCCTATCAGATGCTTACTAATGGTCTAAAAAAAGAGCGCTGTCCGGCGAGGTTTAAAGCACAAATCGTAAGATCAGAAGAGACCAAAAGATCATAAGTAAATCAAAATGCAAACATATTTTTGAGTTCTTTGAAGCTGGTGCTATAGTTTGGGCGCTAGCTCTTTAAGGAAGGAGTTTTGTTCAGCGAAATATAAGCGAAATAAGAGAGAAAACACGTGATTTATGAAACATGATTTTACTGTGAATGTTACAGCGTTATAAAGGGGTGCTTTGAACGACCGGAGACGTGGTACTGTAGCCTCAAATCTCAGCTGTCGAATGGTTACCAACACCCTGTGAAAAGTTTCTCTCTAGCGAATGAGATCGGTTTTTCATTTGTCTCCCAGAAAGAACCAAGAATTCTGTTCTCTAAAAAGTTTGGAGAGTTTTCGAGGGTAGTACGGCAGTGGCTTACGTACGTTTCGGCGGTATAGCCCGCTTCATCAGAGCCATATATTCACTGCGGGCCAAGCAAATTCACTGAAAAAATGATGATGATACAATATCATGTGCTATCACTAAAAACGTCTCCCCATCCCTGCTATAAAGGACGGTTGAGTGAGGGGCTTGTGGCTCTGATGCGGGTGCTTTCGCCGAAACTGGCTCTAAAAAACTAAGATCGAAAAGGCTTCAAACTTTCTCACAAACTTATTGAATGTTTATGACGAGGTTCAAAAACAGACGAACTTCAGAATAAATCCTAAAGAGAAATCATTGAGCCTGAAATGGACACCGTGATAGAGAAAGGTTAAAACTCACAGGTGCTCTTTGTTTTTTATAAGTGAGAAGAAAGTCGGCCATGCCTTGAAATCAGGAAGAGATACGTTTTTCAGATATGGAACATTTTCAAAATTTCGAATACAGAAACGTTGAAATTCGGTCCTTGTGATAGGATATTGTAATCTAAACGAATAAATAATGCTCAAAGGAATCAGGAAAAAAACCATAATAGGTTAGCAAGAAATTTCTCACTTTTTTGTTTTTGTTGATTATTTTTATGTTTCAAATGCCTGTTTAAACTATCGTCTAGAGAAGCTTCTTGCGGTTATTCTGATTTGTATCCTTTGTACATTTGATCAAAGATGGAACTGTCCCGAGGGCAAAACGATTGCTGGTGCTACACGAGTGTCGGTGTCGCGCGCAACCAGCACTAACGCAAACGATACTTGAGTAGCATCAACAATCGGTTTTGCTCTCGGGACCATTCCATGTTAGAAGAAATATAAAAACGTTATATACCAAAATAACCGTAAGAAACTACTCTAAACGGTAGTAAAAACAAAAACACAAATGCATAAAACATAATCAATAAAAAAACCCAGTAAAAAACGAAGATATGACATTACGATTATTTCCAACACTGTTTCTTACTTTTTGAAGTTTTTAATGACTTGACTGGCAGTGAATCGCATCCTCGATCCTGGACACGAATCCTGTAGACCAAATCGCCATGCATTGCTCAATATATCTCCAGTACAATAAATTTCTGAGAATTCTCCTTCACATATAGGTTCTGTACACTTAACTATTAGAGGGGATGTAATGACATCGACGATATCCTAGAAATCGTACTAACATCTCATCGATAAATGACAGTAAATCAATGAAATTAAAATGGTACATGTATGTTATCCGGGGAGCGCATGTGGCGCAGTGGTTAGAGGTGTCCTGCGTCGCACACGAGGTCAATGGTTCAATCTCGCGCTCATGGCTCATCAAGCCATCCATCCCTCCGGGGTCGGTAAATTGGTACCAGACAGGTCTCAGACTTGTCTGGGAGGATAAGCAGCACTGACTCGGTTTAGCGGGAGGCCTCCGCGAGTCATTGTAAAGGCCAGATATGCATTCAATCACCTCAAACGAAGTTAAAAATTGAAGTCGAATGCATGGCGCATCCCTCAGGGATTGATCAACGCCGAGAGCTTTATCCTTTTTATTTATGTTATCCGGGAGCAAATGAAGAATTGACCCTTCTCGATGAAAAGAATTTTTCATAAGAGTGTTAGCAAACATTCGAAAGCTTAAATCTCTGGCTACTGCGTGACGTGGCTTTTTCAGAAATCCTTTTTATAACACTCTGGCAGAAAGAAAACATTTGTGTTTCACACACGCATATTTTTCGCAGGACAAAACTGCTACCTCCAGCCATGAATAACCATTCGATAGCCCTTGTTTCGAATGATTTGAACGCTGTGCTTCGTTTTTGGAAAGACCGTTTCAGTGCAGTATAGCAGGGAAAATAAGATTGAGTTGACATGATAAAAGCATTTGTTTTTCGACTAATCTGCGGTCTGAAGAGGATGGCAAGAAGGGCTGCCCGCAGTTCCAATATGGCGACCTATCGATGGCGCTTAGGCGGCTCACATGTAAAGTGCGACTTTTCCTAATCGTTTTGGGATTTTCTTTTCGCTTTAAAGAAACTCCCGATGAAACTATGCCTCTAACGCTTCAAGATTTCCTCTACACGTTCAATACTATTTGTGTTTTCAGCGAAGTAATAGTGAAAGCGAGCGACCAGTGTAAAGCACAATTTTGATTTGAATACTACAGCGTTTTAAAAAGGTCTTCCCAAAAAAAAAGGTTAAAAAGGGTTTAAGTACAGCGCTGGAATCACCGAAACATACGCTATCGAAGTTACTCATTGTTCCAGGGAGCAGTTCTGTCCCGCCAGCAATATGAGTGTGTGAAACACAAATGTTTCCTCTCTACCACAGCGTTATTGAAAAGGATTTCTGAAAAAGCTTCTTGTTCAACGAAAGGGATCGTTTCTTAATTTGCTCCTGGATAACATACTTGAAGCGGGAGAGTAAAAATTAGAGAGAAAAGAAACTCACATGGTCACTAATGGAAGATATTCCGAGTTTGTTAGCTACGTGAAACGATGAGGATATTTGCCACAAATGAAGTGTAGAAATATATAATATAAAAGAATAAATCATCTAGAGATAAAATAGAGAGATTAATAACAAAACGGGAATGGAGCATAGTAGCGACAAATTAGACATTAAAAACAATTTCTCCAAGAAATAAAGGCAAGCATAAAATGAAATATGCATGTTAAAAAATTGAATAAGGAATCAAGAAGAATAAGAATATAGAATTACAGAATAATTCAATAATTATAGGATTAGTAACAAATAATAATAATAATAGAATTAATAATTATAGAATTATATAAGAATTAAGGAATATTATATATTTATTAGGAGATGTAAAAAACTGAAAGAATTAAGAATGTTAAAAAAATTGAATAGCAGCATTCTGTAAAAATCTAAGCCATTAAAGCAAGAGTTAATTATTATACTAAACGAGGAAGACTGAGGGTGATAGAACTCTCATATTTATTATACGTTATAAAAAATCGGGGCTAGGAGAAGGGGAAAGCGAGAAGCAGGAAAGGGATAGAAGGGGGTTGACACGACCTTAGATCGAGGTAGTAGTTATTAGGGAAATTAAAATTTGTTCTGGACTGGTAACCTGTATTCAATTTTTTTTTTTTTTTTTTGCTTTCCTAAGACAACGCGTCGCCCATGTAGGTCGCGTATCAGTGGGGTGGTCGGAGAATTAGTGTCGGAGCAATTTTATTGATCAGAGGCCACCCATTGCAACATGTATTGGGCCCTAGTGCCATGAGATATAAGCTCGTAGAACGAGGCAAAATGAACTAATTAAGAAGCATAAACAAACCGAATGAGGGCGTGTGGGTGGCGCAGTGGGTTGGAGGCACATTATGATAGAAACATGGACTGTCGGTGGCTCAAATCCACTTCTAACACTCACCAAGCCTCTTCATCCTTTCGGATTAAGCAAATATCTGTCGAACTTACCCGCAAGAACTATAACACCGACTTGATTCAGGCCACTAAAGTAACTGTGTAGACAGGAAAAATATGCACGAATAAGCTAACTGTGAGGAGCGGGTAAACCAGTAATAGAACTGCGGACACTACCTTGGTCCAACATTACTCCACGTCAATTTAACCCTCTCATTCATCGCGGTCTAGAAATTAAACTCGCGTAACATAAGAGCGCGAAGCTCCTTTTGATCTACAAGATCAAGGAGCGCCATACGACTGCTATCCCAAGCTTCCGGAGAAGAATTCAACTCGATTAGCATTCAATGATGTACATTGAAAGACAGAGATCCAGAAACGACAATCGAATCCACGCCTGAGATCCGAAGACTTTGAAGGCCGATAAATGCAAGGAGGTGAACCGAACGCCAAACTTCTCGGGTTTCGTACGATCTGTGAGGTCGCTTAGATCAAAAAGACTCATGACTAATAGTGTATGTATGATCAATCATATTCAGGAAGTAAAAACCAGGATGTGGTTGCCGTCTCATCCGTAACCGGTTCGATCCCGGTCACTTCATTTTTGACCTAAGGAAAAAAATTTCCTAAAAAAGATAATGCGCCTTTAAGCTTTAGGTTCCATGAATAAGAGGATAAAGCTCTCGGCGTTGATCAATCCCTGAGGGATGCGCGATGCACTCATCTTCAATTTCTAACTTCGTTTTGAATAATTGAATTCATATTTGGGCTTTACAATGACTCGCGGAGGCCTCCCGCTGAACCGAGTCAATGGTGCTTATCCTCCCAGACAAGTCTGAGACCTGTCTGGTACCAATTTATCAACCCCGGAGGGATGGATGGCTTGGTGATCCATGAGCACGAGATCGAACCAGCGACCTCGTGTGCGACGCAGGGCACCTCTAACCACTGCGCCACATGCGCTCCTAAGTGCTCAAAAGTCTTGCAAAATATCGTTGTTAAAAAGTAATTGAAATAACAAAAAGGTGGCTCTAACTATTATATTCATAAGTATACTTTCTGAATGGAATAAAATGAAAGCATGTCAATTTTCGGAAGTTGGATAGTTTTCTCCACTGTTGGTCCTGCAGCGATTACTGCCGTCGATATTTCACCGCCTTAATCATATGCGTCATTCCGCGGCGTCCTAATGGACTTGAGTCAGAGGCGTCTCACTAGGTTTCCGACGACAAGTCTATCTAGAATCTCATGCAGATCTTAGAATGGTCAATATCGTGTTGTGATCTGAGATTCCAGAAAAGTTAATCATTAACGAAGAAGCCCCGGCCGAGTGGTTGTGATGCTTGTTGCGGCACCGCGCGAGCCGGGATTGATCCCTATCCTCGAGATTGCAAGGAGACGTACTCAACCACCTACGATATTCCTGAGATTAACAAAAAGCGATTCGAATATCAAAAGTACTGGGATCCTCATAGTGAGATACAAATCAAAAGAACCGTGTAACAAGCAAAGTAAAGTGCTAAAAAATTCTATTAAATATCAGTTTGCTAGTCTTTTACTACTTCTTTGAGAACCATTAACTTTAACGACTTGAAACGTAATTTCTGTCCAACCAAAATGTTTTTTTTAACCGTTTTCACGGAAGTCAATATTCCTGAGTATGGTTTCAAAAGTGCACATGTAAGTCTCAAAACTCCACAAAGACACTAACGAAAACTTAGACATCATCAGGACAGTGTATATTGTGTCGGTGGGGTTAGAGACGTAGACGAAGTGGAGCAGACAGCCCACCCTTGCCAGTTGCACACACGGATGGTTGGGTTCTTAGAAGTCAAAAGGTTAAATCACCTCTTCGATGCTCGATAAAGTCGAATACAAGGTGCATCGTTCAGCGATTTACTAACGCTGAGCACGTTATCCTGTGTGCATTCAGTTATACGATACCTCAACGTGAGGGCTCCTACTGTTTTTTGCTACTATTTAAAAGCGTCTGCTTTGTACAAGGGAGCGATATCACCATCGAGGTTAGCTCAATGGCGTGCAGCTTCACAAAAAGTGGATGGTTTTGTAAGAGAGAAATTAATTTTCCCTGCTGAGTGCATAGTGCATTTGAATCTCGTTCAGTTGAAGCCCTCTTTATCATCATAATATGCAAATCAAATCGCTTGGATCACCTGTTATTCCACTAAATAGCGAATAACATGAGCCGTCACCAATAAAATTGCTATAGAGTCTCTGTCATGCCATTTCGATGACCTCTCCAAAAGGGTGTGTTGCTTCACACAAGAGTGACCCTTTATACTGAGTTTAGAAACCTATCTACAGCTCCATAGGCGCTCTTAAGTGTTTTTCTTTATTTGTAAACTTATTACTGCATCAGTAGCGAATTCAAGGCGATAGCTGTGAGTGGTTTATTCTCAAAGGGTTGATTCTGACAGATTAATACTTTGGGTATGACAGGGCGACGGCGACAGTCGCGTCCCTCCGCCGCGATTCGTGGCGAGTAGTCCGTAGTACACGAGTGGTAGTGTTACCGGCTATCGAGAAGAAGGTCGTTGGTTCGATGTCCTTTCATGTCTTTTCGCAAGAGGTTTCTTGGTGTTACTCACTGCTATTGATTAGCACTGAAGGTTCTTGTATACACGTGACAGCAGCCTATAGAAAACTCTCAGTTCTCTCACAGATCACTACATACTGGTGTGTTACGTAGATCCACTGAGTAACAATGGAACCATCGCACAGGTTCCGCAAAACTGTCTGCATCTCCTTTTATATGAGTTTTCTTGGGACATAAATTGTAGGCGATATATTTCGTTTAGAAAGAGTAACTGCCCGACTGACGAGACCGCAAGATCGCAACACGTGTATCGGGCTCTATAAGTCAGCCCTTTATAACAGACCACATGACATGCGTGGCCCAAAAATGATTTTCTGGCATATAGACGATATGTCTACGAATATGAATTATACAACATCGGCGAAAGAAATGCGAAAAAAGTTAGATATGCGTTGTTACCCCACTGTAGAAGTCTAAGGAATTGGTTCACGACGTTGGGATACGAGATTCTGTGTTGTCCAGCACAGTACTAAAATTTTTAGAGAGTTCGTCAAAACTTATTCTGAAATCAAACTATCCTTTTGATGACAAATCCAGTGATATTGACAACGGAACTCATCCATTGGTATGGAATTGCCATTGGGGGTGACTGTCCAAATTTGTCTAAAATATAAGACAAGGCAACTCACTATTTCCGTTGTTCATCTCCAAATATTGTGCATGGTATTGTCCTAATGGGAAATACTACAGCAAAGTAAAGCACACCATATTACGGCTGGAAGAAATCTGTGCTCACTTATATACCTGATCGCTTCAAGTTTTACATATGCTAAGGCTACCGTCTACTCCAGAAAAAAGCTTTTTTGAAAGGCGAGAAAGAGAATAAAATCATAAAGTTTAAGGAACAAATACCAGAACCATCTCAACTTTGCTGATATTCACGTTAAGTGTACTTTGACGAGATTCATTAAAAAGTCACGAAACCACTTTGTGTTCTAATGCTGATATCGCTTGAGCCTCAAGCAATCACGAATACGTAAACGAACAATCGCAAGCCAACCGACGGGAACTGGAAAATGGTTTCAAAGAATGAGACCACCAGAAAACAGATGGAACACCATCGCATACTAATTCCAATGAAGAATTTGAGATTATACTATTTGATGCTTAGACAGAACAGTTATGACTAATAGGATGGAAATACAGAAAATCACTCAAAACGCGTACATTGATCACTTCATCAGCCATGTTGCACTGCAATAAACATCTGGGAGGATAGATTTCTTAGACTTTTTTTCTCGTGTTATCAGCTGTATTGTCATCTTGATCCTGCAACCTTCCATGTTTCTCTCTCATGCATAGAATACACAATAATCTCCAATTTGATGCGTGTCTATTTCATGATGACAAACATAGCTAACAATTGAAATCCTAACTACGAATCGGCAAACCATTGCAATGTATGGGTCTCCATAGTGAACAAAACATTTTTAGATAGACCATCTGACGGCTCAGACATGATGCCGCCTATAAATGGCGGAATTCTTCATGAGTGAATGCTAGCTCACATGGCCTTAGCCGGCTCTGACTGTAAATTCAGTAGTTGATTCTATGCAAACAGGGAAAAAATTTATTTTTTAGTCAATTTTAGAAATCTCCAACAAAACACAATACGGTTAACACAAGTTAATAGCAATTAAACTGACATCCACAAGGATGATGAAGATCAACGTTTTGGATCAATTTGAATGGGGTCTCGGTGGTAATCCTGTGCGAGTGCACCAGTCCATGTGACACAGCCGGTTGACGATGACACGTTGTCGCTGTATAGACTGTGGAGAGCCCGTGAATCTCTGAATAGGCCTGACTTTGTCTGAATCGTCCCTTGAGAAGTAATTGCTAGTCGCTGGTGGAGAAACTGAGCGCCCCGAGCAAGCCTTACGCAACAACTGAATATCAAGATGAGAGGGCCTGCATTCTGCGTGCTAAACATCAGCAAAAAAAAGTCCTTCCAATTGCTGTAACACATTACCGTAAAGCCTAATTCAATGCGCAGTCAGTTAATATCATAACAACTAAAAAGTAATCGTGTTTCAGAATAACAAAATTAGTCACGATGCATGTGTGATTGATAAAGTTAGTATTTCAAATTTCATATTCCTTCATCACTTTTGTATTTTAACGCTTGCTAACTAACTAGTGTTCTTCTTATGTCGACGTTTTGATGTGCGGTTTAACAGAGCTTTCCTCTTGAGAAACGTATAAGGAATCTGAAAGCGACTGCTCGTACCTCATTGCGACCGAATTCGACGAGGATGAGAATTTCGTCTTCTCCCTTACGCATAAAAATAATTTTGCCACCTCCCTTGATTTTCGACTTTAACACTACCTGCAAAGAAGGTACTAAAAATAGGAGTAAAAGAGGAGAATGATGGAATACGAGTACACATACGACTTCTCGAGATGCCTCTGGAATGCTGGGTGGTTGCGACGTCGGCTTGTTAATGGTCGTTTGCATCATTTTTTTCTCCAGTGATAGCGTGGGAAATAGCTCAGGATGTCGCATCTTGACCTCAAAATCGCTCATCACCTGATATCCTATTATACGTTAGAGGGTTTGAAGATCATTGAGCGATAAAATTTCGAAAAAACTTTCTCATTTAATGCATCAGCATTAAATTTTCAAAATTGCAATTCGATAAAGCCTACCTGGTTTGGTGGGTGGCCACTTCTGCTGTGCGTTGCGCGATTGTAATGGAGCATTGCCATACGAAAAGCGTTGAAGTACGGCATCTTTAGTTGAGGTACAACAGGGGTCATCGACCCACGAAGAGTGTCAAGGTACGGAGTCTTTAGTTGAGGAGCAGTGGGTAAAATTGACATACGTAAAGCGTCGTGGAACGGCGTCTTTAGTGGAGGACCTACAGGCGAAATCAGCGTACCAAGAGTGTTGGGGAACGGCATTCTCAACGGAGGCCCTACAGGAGAAAAAACTGAAGGCACTAAGGGGTGGCCAATTTTCCCAAGCAGGGTCTGAAATAACCTGCATTGTGAATCATAAAAGACAAGAGCTAACCAATAATCTGCTGATTGAAACATTTTGTGAAAAATGTGAATCAGATATATTTGCAAAACAAGGCATAGTATGATACCGTACCTGTGGCGTTGCTTTGAAGCCAGATGGCAGAGGAAACAGTGAAAATGGAACCTGACCGTCATCCTTGACAGCACGATGTGAATGAGGCTCGTCGCTTATCAACATCTTAGCGAATATCGCCACGTGGCAATCTCTCAAACTTGTCAAACATTCGATTTGACAAGTTGCTCACCTGTATTCTCGTGTCGCGCTGGTGAACACGGATTGACATGGAAGACACACACAAATAACGTGAAACAATAATGAATGACAGCAGTATGCACCCTGTTTTATTGATTTCTGGAATAAAAAACCTAGAAAGGAATTTTCAGCCCTTTCTAAGCCCTTCAAGAGCTTTTGTTCTTCACTTTGCACCTTCAATAATGACAAAAAGGAGAATTCGATGAAGATTTCTGAATCTGGAAGCGGTGCAATGCAATGGATTATCTCTTCACTGCTCGTTGATACAATAATCCTTTGAGATGTATTTATTGAGCTCGCATTAATTAGTCAGGAAGACACTTAGCACATATTTTCGGTATTTATTGGGGAATCAATGTCGCTCGAAAAGTAATGCTTTCTTTGAAGGAGCAAAGCTCTTAGAAAGAATAGAATGAGGACAAAAGATAGACTTACAGCTGACAGTTCATTGACCTTTCATGGGACGATACAATGAGGCCAGATTAGAAAGGGAAAGTGTGGCGAGATGAAGTTTTTTCGTCACCTAAAGGAAAATAAGCTTTATGAGGTACATGAATAATTTCACACTCGTTGTCACGGTTGCAATATGAGAACCTGAAGAATTAAAGTACATTCAAGTTCCGCAAAGCCTTTCTAGAGCCTGAGAAGGTAAAATAATAAAAACTCGCCGGATATTGTGCTCATTCAACTTTACAACCTATGTGAAAAAGACTCAGTGCGCAACTCAAAACATAAACTTTACCCGCATAATAAGCGACCTATCCTAAACACTCACCGTTGTGTTCTTTATTGAGTCTTCCATTTCTATTAAACACCACTCGCACACGGTTATATATGAGAGGTGCCTCACTCACGTCCACGTCAGAAAATCAGCATAAGATATCTGATTGTTAGATCGCTAAATCCCAAGACTCTGTTGCATTCAGTTTCTTTAAAGACACTCCATCAAACTAATGCATGGAGCGAGATTCAGAAATCTATCAAGGTTTAGTTCTTAGCATTCACAGCTGGTGATGAAACGACACTTTACTTGTTGCGCTGTTCTCAAACGATTGATGGGATTGCCGAGTGTACCGTCATAACCGGTTACTATCCTGAATAAGTCAGTGTCACGAAACAGCAAATTCTCTTCTACTCTCAAATGGCCAGTAAATGCTATGGTGCTGACCTATGAGAGTCATAGCCGACATAGCTCGGGTATCCAGAGAAATGACCCGTAACCGACCATCTACAAGTAACAAAGCCTTTGAAGTTCTGTTTCAGTGACTCTTAGTAATTATGTGATCAACTTGAATGGATGGAGCGAGATTAGCTCATAAATAATATTATATACTTTACTTTATTTCCCTAGATAACGCCACTGCAAAGCTATCCTCGTGATCGCAAGGAAACTCGCTCAACCAGTATCAATAATCCGAAGAAAGAGGTTTGGTGGGGGATATGCGTTTTGGACGTAGTTTTATGTGGATTTCGCAGTGTTATAAATGGCTCTCTACGAATACCGGCGACATGTGGCTGTAGCCAGAAATCTAAGTTTTCCAATGATTGCCAACACTCTCATGAAAACTTTTGCTTCAGCAAATGAAGCCGGTTTTTCATTTGTCACCTTATAATTAGAAAGAAGCAATCTGCATCGTCATTTATCCTCTCGACTCCGTATCCAGTTTATCTAAAGGGGGTGCTCCTAACACCTTCCGATCGACAGTTCTCTTGAACAGATTGCCTGCACTTTTACTGCACTTGTGTGGCGCGTGAATATATTAACACTTTGAACGGCAGAAATATCTACGGCCATGGAGTTGGCTTTTCTTTCTCTATCTCATCTACCGTGCTACTAACACCTTCTCTAACTGCTCACTATATCCTGTTCAGTTGTGAAGCTAAGTCCCGTATCATATGACTTGCTGATCCAACTACTCTTTGCTGATATTAAAAAGAAGACGTCTTCAACCTGGGGATAATATTGCTATCTATAACTTTTCTCTTACTTTCCACTTTCAGCACTGAAACAGTGTTAAATAATTCAAAAAAATATACGTGGCGAAAGTTCTATTTGATCGGCCAATGCACCAGAAATGCTTTGGCGGTTCAGTGATGATTGCATGTTGAGAACTTAACCTAGACACACGGGTCTTTGAAAAATATCTTAAACATGAGCTATTCAAAGTCTATATAAATTAACTACATCATCAAGACAACGAAAAGTGACATCGACAGACTGAAATGGCCACAGTAAGAAAATTACAGCAGTGACTATGTTAACCCTTTCAGGACCAAGAGTTGCAATCACCAGACGCCGTGCAAATCTCAGCGCCGGTGGGCTATTTTTGGTATTTGAATAGGGTTTTTCACCTCTTTGGATAAAAATCTAAAGTTTCTCGTAATATTTCGTTAGTTTAAAATTTTCTCTATACACTAAATGCTCTTGCTGCAAGTATAACAATTATGTCTGAAAAAAAAACTTTCGTTCACTACGAAACCATAGTGATGTTGGCATTTTGTTAAACGTAATGAGTTGTACAAAGATTAAAATCATATAAATCTATCAGTTTGATATATCTTATTATAAACAATACTGAAGAGTTACAATAGTGACTGAAAATTGGATTACAAAGTATAGTATGTCAAAAAAGCTGCTGCACAGTGCATGAAATGCCAGGTCATCGGTAATTCTTACCATAGCTAAGTTTTTATAGCAGGGGAATACGTTTATTTCCAATAAGTTATAGTTGATGCACACAAGAAACATGAAAACTGATGGATTATAGGAGAGCTCTGTACAAGAAGGGTCAATCGTATTCAGGAGAACTAGTAAGTATAGCAGGCTTCCGTTCTATCTTTGTTTCAGCAATTCCAAGATTTATTTGCCGTCTAGGTGTACACATCAATTCTTTTCTGACAATCAAAGCCTAATATTTCCACAGTGCGTTGGATTGGCTGCTGTATCAAGTTCACAGAGTATGATAATTTTGCATTATCTACAAGTATACTGGCCTTTGTATATTCCAGGCAATGTAACTGTATTGCGTATAATTATGTCTGTTTTCTAGGCCACTGTGAGCAACTGGATTCGTGTGTAAAAAAAATTTTGTAAAACTGCTATTTGTTGATGTTATCTTTTATGCAGGCTATTTTAAAGTCGATGATATTGGGAGAAAAATTAAGCCTAAAGATTGATTTTGAATACATCAAAGAAACAGGAATTTTTGGTGAAGAAAATGCAGAAAATGGGTTTTTTAGATCTACGCCTGCAAAATCTTGGAAGCAAAGAGAAAAGAACAGCAAGAAGGCCTTGCCTTCTTAGGTATTCACTTTTTTCAAAAAAGAAATCTTTGGAAAATGAGTATTGTTTTAAAGGAAATTCGCTTATAGATTCTCCAGCAATATTTAGTCCTTTCGTGTCAATGAAGTATGCTTAAATACGAGATCCATTTCATAAGATCGAACAAAGTTCGCGGTGGAGATGAAACAACGCACTCCTAGAGCAGAATATTCGAAAGAAACAGCTCTTGGCGTCGAAGGTTTGAAAAATGCGCCATGTAGTCTTCTGGAAATTATGTTCTCGTTCAAGGTGATTGAATGCATCTGGCCTGTACAATAACTTACGGTGGCCTAGTGAGAGATTGACCCCGTGCTAATTATGCTTCCAGACAAGTTTCGCACAACTCTACCGATCCGAAGGGATGGAAGACTTGGCGTTGCATGAGCGCGAGATAGGACCAATATCCTCGTGTGCGATACAAAACACCCCTAACCACTGCTCCCACGTGTCCTCTTGAGCACAAAGTAATTTTTTGTTAGTAAAGCTTACTAAGGAGGTCTCCTCATAAATTAGGTTCAGCGCTTCACTTTTCACTCTTCAAGCTGTTATTTATTACTGGTAGTCCGGCGAAGAAGCGCTGTTGACTGGAAAAGGATGGAAATCACGAACTCGTTTCACATGATGAGACTACATTCCACTCAGCTCATAAGTAATAGTAGACTTGTTCAAAAAATCTATGCGGTCTTTTTACCAAAAATACGTTTTCCTGTGACCCTCCAGTACCATTCCATTCAAGCCATTTCAGAACATCACTATACAACAACAAAAATTCGCTGTGAAGTCCAAAAACTGGACTACGATTGCAAAACCTTCTATTTTATTGGTCAGGAAAACGTGGTTTGAAAGTTGAACCACAAACCCAAGCATACCATAAGAATCGACATTTTTCAAGCTATCGAAAGTCCATAAAAATATGAGCAAAAAAGGAGAAACAAATGTTAAATAACTGTTGGAAATGTGTTCGTTTCTGAAAAGGTGTGGTTTCTCTTGTTGAAAAATAGTTTATTTCTCAACAAATGGTAGTCTTTCAGTCAAAAAATGCATGAAAATCTTCAAAGGATTCTCTATTGTGATATTTCGTCATTGAATAGTGATAGTCTTCTCTTGTAAATTTATTTTACCAAGCACACCAAGCAGTTCATGTACGTGAGTGATATGTGCATAAATTTAAATAAGAAAGCCTGAAATCGTTCTATAAAAGTCCGAATTATGGTTTTCCCGTAAGCATCTGCGGTTTTCTTCCAAAAATATGCTGTTTAAAAGAAAACATTGACAAAATTTCCAGGTTGCGGCGATGGAACGACATTCATATAGAGTTCAAGTGGATTTATAAAAAGTTTCCATTTATAAGACAGCAGAGAAAAGTCTCTCTTACAGCTCTATAGAAACTTCAACTTCTAAACTCTTCTAATTTTGAAAAATTTCACCGAATTATCGCTGAAATCGCATCGCATTACAATGTGCAGTACCACTTTTGAAGAACATTTCGTTGTTTTGTGATTGTTTTCTCACTTTTCAACCAACTATAGTCTTACTGAAGTCTCTTTTGTCATATGTTCTTTCTTACTGACGATAAACTTTCTTTAGCGACAATAAGAATCCAAGTTTCATTGGGAAGCTACCACATTATCATCGTAACTAGCTGCGCTCGTCGCCTCGCTGCGCTTTCTAGCCGCGCACAAAATCAACGTGGAACCATCGTGTTAAGTCAAGACTAGGCAAAAATGTATGAACTATAGCCAAAAATTTGAACAATGAATGACTTCAAGAGGAACTTAACGAGCAAATTTGTATATGTTTCCAAATAAAAGCATAAGGTTCTTTAACGCACAGATGGCGAATATTGTGTGACTAAATCTTCACTAGGAGTACACTACGCTTTAAGTTGGATTTCATAGGCCTATTGCAGCTACAAAATTCCCGAAAAAGTACACAAATATGCATCACAAATGTATTTATTCTTTCAGAAATGTGCAAACACATACTCTTGTACATACAGGATGTGCTAAAGTTAAGTTCTGATGATTTTTTCGAATTTTTCAACACTAGGAAAATACTGCATAAACAAATGAATTCATTTATTTAAAGGAATAATTGCTTTTATTAGATCAGCAATCAGAACAATGAGCAAAAAAGTTCATGACAAATTCTCGAAGTTGCCTCCTTTGGCCTTACTAGATTTACAAATCACTTGCGAAAATTTTCAGCGATGTTCGCACACGTTGCGACAGGTAATTTCGTCCCAAGCGCGTGTCAAACCCATTTTTATGGCGACTGCGCCTATTTTTTCTCCAGTATGGACCTCGCGGAGTAATCTATTGGGCATAGACACAGCCAGCTTGACGGCCAAATGTACTTCCCGTAGAAATCCGGAAACAGCTTTTGAGAAATGGCTATAGATGGGAGGGCCGAATAGGTAAGAATGCACTCCTGCAGAGGCGTAAACCCATCGACACCAAAGTTCTGAGTTTCCGAAGCTTCACCACGCCCCGTAAACTTGCTACTGATATCTCGCAACGTTGAATTTGACGCTTCCGTTATTGAAGATCAACGCCGTTTGCCAGGTGCACGTGCCTACCCAGGCCATCACTCATCAAGAGGCTGGTTACCACTCATGGTTCTTGCTATTGCAGGCTTCTGCTGCCCTTTTGGAAGAGGCGACATCGATTTTGGCGATTGTAGAGTGGTTTGGATGAGAATATCTTCTCACTCGTATAAACACGCTCGACAAACAGGCACTATCTATCAAACAAATCATTCTACGAGCCTTTGAAAGCCATTTTCTTCCGTCTTTATGTCTAGAATATGAACACGGGCAATCCTCCAGCTGCACGGCTCTGGTCTATTTTTGACAATGTTTCGAACTATCTCCTCGCTGAACCCGAGCTTCCTTGTCATTTTGCGCATCGGAAGCAACAGATTTGATTGCAAACGGTTCCTCTGAATGTATTCCAGAGTAGACGAGGTGGTTGGACGACCTTTATGAGAAAGGCCTTCAATTCCTCCATTTTCTATAGTATGCATTTCACATCTCTATAGGCAGTCGTTGGTTTGAATCCGGTCGATTCTAACATTGTTGACCGTTTTCATTCCCCTGCTTGTGCACCTCATCTACTGCGACACGTTGACTCTTACGATCCATAACTTGAGCACACGTGCACTTAAAAATAGAAAGTAGATAAGGCAGATTCTACACCAAAACTGTACAAAGAATTTGACAATCATTACCATTAATACCTCTCCATTCGACCGCTTTTTATGAACCTCGCTTAAGACCAGTGAAACCTGATAATGATATAACATGTCTTGAGCCGTTTATTAGGTCTAAGCGCTAGACAAGCGCGTGCTTCGTTCTCTGGCTCTTCAGCAGTAGAGTCGCTTGGTCCAGCTGATCCCTTAAGGCTCGATGATCGGCTGAATCGAGGGGATGTGCTACTAAAGAGTCCCGGAGGACAAAACACACGTCTGTCTAGTACTCAGACCTGACAAGCTGCTCAAAACATGTCATATCATTATCAGACTATCAGAATTGATAAAAACACCAAAAATCAATAGAACGATAGTTTTTTGGTTATCCGGGGACAAATAAAGAAGCTACCCTTCACTGGGCAATAACTATTCACTGCATCATCAATAATCATTCGGAAGCATAAATTTCTAGCCAGTGCACCACGTGGCCGCTTTTTGGCTTTCAGAACGCTGTACTATAACGAAGACATTTATGTTTCACATGCATTTATTTCTCGCAGAACAAAACTCTTTCTTTTAAATACTAGTAATCATGAGATAGCGCAAGATTTAACGATTTCAACGCTGTGCTTGCTTTCTCGGAAGATCGCTTCTCCGCGGTATAGCAGGAAAAATAACATTGATTTACATACACGGGCATGTGTTTTTAGGGTACTTTTCAATTATCTGAGCGCCATTTCGACCCTTAGAAAAAGATTATTCAGAGCTTATTTCTGACGATTAGACAAGCATTCGGTAGCCTAAATTAAAAGAGTTTAAAAGATATATTTAATCTTCAAAAAGGCCCTGTTGGTGTGCCAAAAGAGCAAAAATAGTATTTTAGTACTTGTTCCTCATTCAGAGATTTCTCGCTGGCTAAAGCTTTCCTTTCAAAGTTTTAATAATCAGTCTATAGACCAAAACTTAAGAGTTCTAATAATTCGTTTGGTTTAAAAAAAAAAACTACGCATTACGCTGCAACAGCCGAAAGAAGATTGGGCTTTGCAAAACTGGAAAAAAAGGGTTGAGTGCGAAACCCAATGTTTTTTTGGTTCTTATAAAGCATTAAGGATACTGTTAAAGAAGCCAAAAATACTTTTAAAATTCTTCAGATTTGAACTATCATTTTGCTCTTTGATTATAAGAGAGGAGCTCTGATCAGCGAGAAATCTTTGAATGAGGAACAAATTATTATGATTTGCTCCTTCAGCCATTAACGAGTTTCTTGAAAATGAAATGCATCATTCAAATACTTTTGATTTGCGCTATCGATTAATTATTTAAACATTGAAAGCGATCAAAGAATACGTTTTCCCCAGTGGATTAAAGTGAAGAATGGAAAGTTGAAGGAATGCATTTTTTGCGAAACCGAATCTTCTTTTGGCTGTTACAGCGTAGTACCAGGTCCATCACGAAAACCAAGAAAAAATTTCAAATTACTAAAATTCGATTTATCGATTGGTTAGCAACTCCGAGTGGAAAGCTTTGATCAGCGAGAAATCTTCCAACGAGAAATAAAATTTTATTCTTGCTCTTTCAGCGTATTAAGAAGGCCTTTTTGAAGAGGAGATGTACCATTAAAATTCTTTTGATTTGTGCTGTTGAAAAATTATTTGAACATTTAAAAAGGCGAGAAATACGTTTTTTACAAGGGGTCGAAATGGCGCTCAGATAACGAAAAAAATGCCGTGTTTTAGTTGATCTACGTACTGGGAAAGGACCGCAGATGGGCTTCCCGCGATTTCAACAAAGCGATTGATAGATGACGCTGTGTTATACATGTGAAACGATCCTTGTTACCTAATTAGGAATTTTTTTCTCCACTTCGGAAGAAACTGCCCATAAAACGTTGTGACACTGGTGCTACTTGATGTCCTCGGCACAACGATATGCTTTTCGTGCTTCCAGCATGTAATGGTAAAATTGTGCAGCCAATACAAAGCATGATGTTATTTTGAATTTTTTTGGTGTCAATAAACCAGAAATTTGAGTTTTCGAATGATTACTAGTGCTTTTACAAAAATTTTTTTCTAGCAAAAACGGGTCTTTTTTCCATCTGTCCCTGGATGGCCGAGAAGAATCAAAAAGTTTTGAATCAATGCTAAAATTAACAAAATACAAAATTATAACAACTTTGCCCGCGCCTTGTATATACGTATATATATATATATATATATATATATCATATATATATATAGTACATATGCATATATATGTATATGTACATATGCATGTATGCATATATATATAAATTCGGCAGGCATAAATTCGCGCACAGTCATCCGTACGCACACGAATAGACATATATATATATATATACTGATTATGTACGTCGTGTGCATTACAAGAACAAGATCAACCTGAACTGCACATCAATACTGAGTGGTGTTATCTTGCAGGTAGTGGACTGCCTCTGGTGACTAGTGGAGCAATTCATCAAAAATATGATGCATTTTGAACCATACATATGGTCTGTTATGGGCACTTGTGTAGTGCAATACACGCATATTTCGGCCTTGACAGCCTCGCCAGTTGTACAGTGTCTTTCCTCTTGATTAATCCTCTTCAAAGAGCCCAAATCCCTTACATAGAAGAGACGCAGATGCACTATTCACACTTACTATCAAGTGAATTAAATGAACAAATGGCAGTGCTGTACACTCGATTGCTCCTGGTTGCGCTCAAGTTTCACTATGCCTTCGGAGCCACTTGAGCCGGATCTGTTGATCACGCTGGCGCGCCATGGAGATTCCTTCTTACTCTGCACGTACGATGTAAGAACACTTTTCACAGACGCCGATCTTCACGCATTTCTTGAAAACAACAAGAGGCATAAAAATCTATGATTGCCGTACAGGAAAAGAAAACCAGGAAGACCGATATACATCAACTGAACAACGGGACCCTCATAATCCGCGAAGAAAAAGTGCCATTACGAAATGTCGGAGAAATGGGCTTTGTCGTTCACGCCGTTCATCACCCGTATCGTGGACTCGTACGAAATCCGTCCATCTCACCTAGCCGTCCTTCGACTTTAACTATAGCGCAATACGGAAAATCACCGTTATCAGTGGTTACTCTCCGTCCGATGCAGCTGATGAACACGAACTGGATGCGCTTCACCATCAGTTGGATAAAGTTGTCCACAATGATAAGGAGTATTATAAATTCGATGTCGGACGGCTTCAACACCAGGTTAGAAATGGATAACAGGAGCGAATACAGGATTGGAAAATTTGGATCAGGAGAAAGAAACGAAAATGGGAACCGTTTTGCTGGATTCCTGGCTGCGGTAGGTCTCTTCCACGGGAATTCACTTTTCCAGAAGAAAGATCACCGCCGCTGGACATGGGAGACGATGCATGCCAGATAGGCTTGTCATATAGTAAGAAAATTAGACGACAGATAGACGAGATGAACTGTAGAATGGATTCCATGTGATACACCCGACTCGAGGGCGATTACCCACGCGTTAGCCGGACGTGTGTGTAGGAGGAATTGATCAGATTTACTCTCAGCTGCCGATATTTTACAGATCGTTGAAACTTGCACTAGCCGCCATGCTTGAATCAGGCCACTAGCATGGACGACTATGCGAGAAGAAGGAACGAATGGCAAATGAACTGGGATCCAGACGATTTCTGAAGACGGGCCGTATAAGTATCCAATTAAGTAAGTATCTAGAGTACTTGAGTTTCGGATGCTTGCTTAGATTTAGAGTTTGATGTTTCGGGAAACACTGTGAAGACGGACCAATGAAGTGCCAGAAGTGTCAATTTATGCGAAATGTAGTCAAGCACACAAATGCAGCTATCTAATGTTCTCATTTTCCGTATAAATGCATAAATGTGCTTTCTCATATACTGAAGCACAGTGTCTATAATAAAACAGCGTTTCACTGGACAGAATTGTTGGTCCTGCGTCCGTATATAGTCTCGTCCAGGACACTACAACTAAGGCTCCAAGTGCTGCCGTCACGTTCAACACCGTCCATCATAGCCTCCTCCTTGTCTGTTTAATCCTATTCAAATCAAGCCTGTGTAAGTGCGGTCGTGTTCTACTACGGCGCAAAACCATCTCTGATCCAGACACAAATAATCTGAACAGAATCACCCATTGTAAACAAAATCATGCAAGAGAGGAGTAGTCTTTCGTATCCTTTTTCCGCTTCAACTGAGCGATTTCATAGAACATAGTAATGCATCGATACTTTTTCATGATATTTTCAATTGAACCTGTTAGGTAGCTAAAAAAGCTACAGAGTATAAAAACTGAAAACCTTAGCATTTTATCGCTTAAACTCCGAAGAAGATGGGTGCAATCAATTTGATATACAAACCTTTTGTTGAAAACTTGCATTCATTTTGCTTCTCATCGCCTGTTTTGAATTGAAAATCACATGAAGTTGTGCAGTGAAGCAGTAGAACGAAATAATTCAACCGAGAACTACGCTACGTATAGTGATGATAGCACTGCATTCGTATCCTATCATTTTCCTCATCTGTCTATTTTAAGCGCCTTGTTTGTAGGTAGTGTCAACGACGAAAATTCCAGGAAGTGGTAAACTTGTTTTGATGCATAGTGGAGTAGGCGAACTCCGCGTACGCGTCGAATATGATCGTAATGAGGTACGAACAGTTACTTTTAGATTCCTTCTAACCTCTTTGAGAGTGAAGCTCTGTTAAACCGCATATTGAAACGTCGACTTAAGAAGAACGGTAGTTACATGGCAAGCGCTAAAATACCAAAAGTGATGAAGGCATAAAGAAAAAAGAAATACTCACTTTATCAAATCACACATGTGCATCATGACTAGTTTTCTGGTTCTGAAACACGACCACTTCTCTGCCATAGTGATACTAACTGATTACACATTAAATTAGGCCTTACATTAACGTTTTGTAGCAGTTGAAAGATTTTTTTGCTGATCATCAGCACGCAGAATGCATGCTCCATGTTTTGATATTCAGATGTGCGTAATGCTCACTCACCGCGCTCAGTTTCGCTATAAACGCGTATCAAAGACATGGCAGAAGACTCTCCAGAGAATGTCAGGCCAATCTAGGGGTTCTCAGGCTCTGCAGAGTCTATAAAGCGACATTGTGCCCTCGTCAACCGGCTGCGTCACTTGGAGTGGTGCGTTCGCGAAAGATTACCACCGAGACCCCATTCAAATTATTCAGAACGTTTATCTTCATCATCCTTGTGGATGTCAGTTTGATAGCTGTTGACTTGTGTTAGGCGTATTGTGTTCTGTTGGAGATTCTTGAATTTAACTGAAAAATAAATTTTTTTCCTTATTCCGTAAGATCAGTTACTGAAACATTGAATTCGCATTAAAACCGGCTGCGACCAACTGAGACACTCAATCATAAAAAATTTCTCCACATATATGCGACAACATCTCTGAGCCGCCAGATGATGTATGCAAAAATGTTCTGTTTAATATGAAAATCCATACAATCCAACGGTTTGCCTACTCGCGCTTAGGATTTCAAATATTGTTGGATATCAATTTGTCAACACGAAATAAAGACACTTCAAATAGGGGATCATTGCGCATTCTATTGCTGAGAAAGAAATTCAAAAGGTTGCATTATAAAGATGGCAAAACAACTGGTAAAGCAGAAAAAAAATCTTACGAAATCTATTCTCCTAGATGCTTTAGTGCAGTGTGCTGAAGTGACCAGTGTACAATTTTTGACTGATTTTCTGTCTTGTCATTCTATTACACGTGAATGCTCCGTCTAAGCATCAAAGTGTTATTATCTGAGTCTTGCAGTTGGAGTAGTGTTATTCGACGTTAACTATGCTTCTACCAACTATTCTGTTCTATCAGTTTCTTGTGTTCCTCATTCTTCAAAACCATTTCCCATTGCATGTCAGCAGAGTTTCGATAGTTCGACTTAATATTCGTGATTGCTTGAGGCTCAAGTGATATCAACATTAAAACACAAGGTGTTCTCGATGGGCCGGTGGTACTAGTCATTGATATCAACGAAATGATCTGACCATCGAGGTTTCGTGATGTTCAGTGAGTCTCGACGAAGTACACTTAATGCGAATAATATTAAAGTCGGGGCAATTCTGAGATCCTGTCTACCAGATTTCATGATTTCATTTCCTTCCTTTCCCTTTCGAAAAAAGCTTTTTTCTGAACTAGACAGTAGCCCTACCATATGTAAAACCTGAAGCGATCCGCTATATAAGCGAGCCACAGCTTTCTTCCCGCCGTATCGTATGCTCCACATCGCTGTGATATTTCCCATTAGGACAAAATCATTTTCAGTATTTAAAGAAGAGCTTCAGAAATTGTGAGTTGCCTCTTCCACTTTACGACAAAATTGCACAACTAATCACCATGGTTACTCCATTCTAGTTGATGAGTTCAGTTACAATTTTCCTAAGAAGTTGACCTGGTTACAGTTTTATCGTCGAAACCGGTAATGATGGCCATTTACAATACTGAGCTTCTATGTGGAACTTTTGACAATTCTCTATTACTCAGTGGTAACTAAATACTTGAAGAGTTGGAAACTTCACAAACTAAAGAAAAATTAGGTTCTCGTTCTCTGAATATCTAACAATCAACTTTTTTTTATTAATGTTGTTCTCCGTCTTAGAGCTCTTTGACTTAGATTCTGAAGTACTGAGAGGCAATATCAAGTTTACGTTTGGTAGGTTCTAAACATCTTACGCGAATAACAAAGGCTTTTGTTTTGGTTGTAAAGATCTTTAGATTTACAACGGCCATCAGGGTAATAAACAGAACTCTTAACAACTAATTGTTAAGTGTTCAAAACTGAGTCAATTTTCTGTACATTGAGAAACACGAGGCTGGAAGCAATTGCTGTCACACATCAGCACACCCTCAAGCATTAGACGAGCCATTCATTATTTGTAAAAATTGGTACCTGTGCGTCGAGAACGCTAAGGCTGGGGCAACCGTTACAGTCACTCTAATATATGACTCTTCATAATAAGACTTCCCTATGAGCGAAATACCTTCAGTATTGAACAGAGAATGTCGAAATGTACAGATATTTGAAAAAGGTTTGGTAGTTCCCCAAATCGATTGAAAACATGTTTCAATTTAAGATAAATTCATTATAATAAAGAATTATGACCTTACCGAAGAAAGTTGCCATAACCGTAATAGGTAAAATTGCTCTATCCACCAATTATATTGTAATCACAGCTAATCAACATACTTCAGTCAACAATTGGTAACCTAATCGCCGGTTGTCCCTATGTTTGATTTTATATGCTAATTATTAAGTAATTGATAAGACGAACATCTTGATAAGAGGATTAATAAAATCTTACTACAGAATGATTTTGTGCTTCTGCTGACCATTGTGAAATTCAGATTTAGAGAAAGTTCACTTAGTTTTTTCTTCGCGACTTCCACTTATCCGTCCGTATAATCATTTTGAAGAATAGTGATCCGGTCATTAATTGACCAGAAAAGTGGGAAAAGTGGGAGTAATATGGTCCAGTGCATGATAGTCACTTGCTCTTAGATAGTTGCCCATCTGGCATCCATATGATATTCTGAGGGAATGCATGCGCTATTCGAATTAGTCCGCGTTTCACCAGGGCATTACAATGGCAGAGGAGCCTTTTGGGATCGCAGCATTGTACAGGAGTCTCAGAATCGACTTGATTAAGGACTAGAATAGAGAGCTTAAATAACAACGAACAGTGCTGCCAGTACCTTATTTATGGTCTTGGATAGATACTTCTACGATTCAACGTGTCCTAGTGTGAATTGGTTTATATGAGTTAGCTATCAAATGAAAATCTACACTAAATCTGTAATTATCATGAAATTGAATTCGCGTGTATTCAAGACTTTTCTTGTAGTTAGTCAAAAATGCCAAACTTTGCCCTTTACAATTTACATACAGATTGCATTTTTGACAAGACGGAATCAATTATACTTTGTTTAATAGGTTTTATATGAGCTGAAATACTCAACATCGAAGACAGTACACCATTGCCAAGCTGCTCTTTCCGAGTAAAGCCGACAACATATGTTTCTTCTCTCTAATTTCTTCAACGCTCGTATTTCGAATGCAAAAGTAGATGAAAATGCCAGATTACATACAGCATGATAGCGTAATTCTTGCTGATGAATCATTGTTTGCATAATTTGGTTCTGGGCTGTAACTCTTCGAAAAAACTCGAACGCCGCTGTTTGTCCGAAAGCCTCAACTCTAGAGGTGTTCATAATAGAAGAAACTGCATCAAAAGTCTGGACATATTGTTCAAAAACTGTATTGGGGCGATAGAGCATAATCTCTTATATAGTTTTGCAACTCAAAAGCTTCCCAAATATTCGAGTGATCCAAAAAAAACCCTACTTTATTTATGGAAAACTATTGCAGAGAGCTATGCATTATACGTTCACTGCTGGTCATGCTTTTTTCCCTAAAAACCAGAACTAATCTGGCCACAGCCTTCATAGGTTATCACCTTAAGCGGTTGCTGCTCCTTTTGAATTGCAAAGAGAGTTGCTGTTCTGTAGGTGATTCGTTCAGGACGGCACTGATTGCTTGGCTCTGTACCAATTGACTAATCGTTTAAGTACTCGATGGCAATATGAAAAGTGAAATTTAAACTCAAATACAGATGATAAAGGACACAGTATTTTGCGTTGATCAATTCTGTGCGCTACACATTCAGGAAGCATTATTAAGGTGAAATGAATGCATATTTGACCTGCAGATGACTCCAGGATGCCTATAGATTCATCAAAGCAGTACCCGATGCTGATTTTTTGGCCTGTGTCAGCCACATTCCACACCTATTATTCAATATCTGTGGCTAATATCCATCGAAAACTGGAAGATTATGAAGGACAAAACGATATTCAGAAAGTGTTTTGACCAAGATGCTATTCAGTAGAATGAAATCATTAACGACTACTTTCTAGTAGGCACCATACCATGTGCATGATCTATATAATGTTAACCGTACTGAGTTTTTCAATCTACATTCAATTTTATATATGACACTTTTTACATTTTGGATCTCAAAATTTACTACATGACACTACGGTAGTGAATAAATCAGTTATAACGCCCTGAAAGAAGTGTTGAATATAAATAATAGAAAAAAAGGTTCGTAAGTGATGCATTTGCTTTCGAGATAATCAAGAACCATTGAAAGTTCATTCAATCTTCAACAGGGGCAATGTGAAACAGCTTGACTTTTTTAACAAAGTCACATGAAATAGATTCATTTGTGATTCTCCACAAAAGAATTGCTGTCCAGGACATGAGCTTTGATCGTAGATAATTCAGCTACACAGTTTACCGACACAATTTCTTCAAAATGAAAACAGTTCAGTGTGTGTATGATGAAATCCAAAGTACTAAAAATGCTCTTTAGAAGTTTCAGGATCATATAGAACTAGGAAGGAACCAACGTCAAAGAATGCACACTGTCAATTGAACTCCAGGAACGAATTGTACTTGGTCTCAAAAAGTGCAAATTCCCACCTCCATACCTATGTAAAAGGTGGAGACGAGGTAAAGTGACCAAACAGCTAGTGATTTTCGGCGCGGGGTTGGCCTCGAATAATTCGGGTGTCATGAATTTGAATACTTTCTTGATAGACATTCAAACATTTGTAAGCTCTGATTAATGCCTAGAACACTTAGATAGTCTGTTTTGAATCAAGCGAATGCTATTTGAATAGGTAGGACAAGACATTATGTTTGAAGTGTTTAATGAGAACTTCAAGCGATTAAACACCTTGTAATCATCGAAGCCACATTCAATGAATGAAAATATAAGTGATATTCTTCATAATGCGGCACATGTTGAAGTGAAATTAGGCGTCGATCACTGGAAACATATATATATACAATACGTTAGATTTTCTTGTCAATCAGAAAGATTAAATGAGGAAGCCAATAAACATTATTTTCTTGGGTTTTCTTCTGACGGGAATTACATAGAACGAATACGAGACATCCTATTCCCTTTCATTCTCTAGCATCAATTTCATTTTCGATGTTTTGGGTTGAATTACATCTTCCGCAGACACCGTCAACGCCATTGCTGGGATTGTCGAGCACGCAAATCAGCCTACTTAGATACTGTTAGATCACGGGCAACTACTGTGTATGGGTTCAACTCAAAAACTCATGTAGTACTTCAGAGGGATCGTATAAATGAAGTGTGAGCAGCTGAACATCTGTATAGAACCAGCCACCCACACTGTACTTTGTGTCATTGAGGAGATCGAATCCCGACGGAAGCTCAACACTGACTACGAATAGAGATCATGATGTTGCTTTCCAAAAAAAAAACGCGGATAATTTTACTCTGCATTGTACATGTTTTCAGATCCAATTTTAAATTAAAACTACAAGTTATTTGTTAGTACCACGGATAGAATCTGGAGGAAGGGAAATGAGTACTAATCTTTCTTTATGGGGAATGTCTCCTCTCGGTTACTCGCGAAGGCACGTGGCGTTTCCCCAGTTGGTGCTGGTGATTAAAGGAATTGAACGACAACTATAAACGACCATGTGCCTCACTGAGATGCAGGTGGATTCAGAAGACGAACTTCCTTGCAGCGTCAATATGGCACACTAACTTTTCAGCAAGTCAACTGGCCAAAAGCCTTCAATGAAGCGAGAACATATATGGAAAGTGGTCAGGAGTCCCCGAAGGCATAGCTAAAAGGCCGATTCTAGAAGCACTAAGTGCTTCACACATCAGAGAAAGGGTTCGAAGTTTTGACCTTCGTCCACGATCGCAAATCAAGGATGCCGTCCTACACACCAGGCGATTGAAGATAAGATGAGTCGGACAAGCAATATGCTCTAACGACAACCGATGGACTAATGCGTTACCGATCGGATTCCTTGGAATGTTAAGCGCTCCAAAGGAAAACAGACCGCAGACCCGGTGGTTTGAATTCTTCACGAAGAGTAGAAGAAAGATATGATGCTCAACGAACTCCTAGAGCGAGGAGGACCCACTGGGCTACTCTTGCACGCGATAGAGAAAAATAGTAGTATTGCTGGTGCCCGCCGGAGTCACTCAGTGATCATAGAGTCGACATATATATATATATATATATATATATACATGTACATGTATATAGATATGCATGTATGTATAAATCTAGACCCAACGATGACGTGTCGAGGAAATGCGTACAACATCGATGACTCACGATTACTGTATACTGATCAAGATGTCCTCTCGACAAATGTATTAACATATTCAGGACAGTGTAATAGATACATAACTTGTATGTAGTGACAAAGAGCATAGCTTACGTCATCTCTGAGACATACTGCGCACGTAGAATGTACTCAAAGGATCACAGAAGACAAACCTTCGACATCAACCTTGACGTTCGGCTCCACATGTTTCAGACGATTTTTATCGAAATGTGCTGCCATGTCAAGCGTCTTCTCACGAAGAAGATCTATAATAGAACAAAACTAATAGTGTTGAATTTATCTTAGTAAAGTTTATGCGTCCTGCATAGTTTGAATCTAAACACGGAAACAGCTAAGATATTTGTCACGATTTACTATGCTCACCTTCTTTACTTGGTAGCACATTCTTTTCTTCAGTCTCAGCATGACGAAGTTGCTCAACAGGAAATGACTCTATTTTCTTATTGAGCTCAATATGTTGCTTCTCTTGAATTATATCTGAAAAGCTCAGCTGATTGTACACAAAGAGCTACACAATACAGAGCAGCTCCCAAAATGGCGACCTTCATTGCTCGGTAGTGAAATCTTTTCCTCTGGTTCAGAATGCTTTAGCTGGTCGGTAGGAAAGTTCTCGATTCCGCTGAGCATGGCTGCATGTTGGCGCTCCTTCGTTACATCTTTAAAATACATAGAATTTAATCGGAAGTTTTGAGAAAAAAATGGAAGCCAAGAAAACACCGTCAGTTTACCTTCCATTGTGGGTAGAATATTTTTTTCCTTTGTAGAAACCTTCTTCAGTTCAACCTTCCCCATAACGGCAGATGCGATTTCCGAAGGAATTTTGGGTAAGTCAGCGAGAGATGGTGGTACGTCAGCCATTTGCTAGAGAAAAAAGATTCGAATGGAACAAATGCGATCATTCAAGTGGACGTGCGAAACGTTATACGTCAAACGGTATCGGTACGGTATCTAATCAACAACGACATGAATTGCATTATTGATGGAAATTATTTTGTACTATCACCACATCTTTTAGTGCTGTTTGAATATTGATATTACTACTCACACGATAACATCAATATCAGTAACAACATCATTATCAGTAGAAGCCATGATAGTGATGACAATAGTTATAATAACAATAGTAATGAAAGCAATGGCAATATTTTTTCGATAAAATATTCTTGCCTTTCATTTCTTTCCAGAGAAGTTCGAGATAAACCTATGTAAATTAAGCTTGAACTTTTGATATTCAAACGGAGAGTATGTTGATTCGAAAGACCGAATTTCAGTTAACTTCGTTATTAATGCTTGAAAACTGCTTATAAGCATAAAAACTCATGATACCCAGCGCATAGATCACCTGCACAGCCGCTCTGCACCGATAGTCGAGCTCTACATTTTTGTTTCTATTGGGAAATGAGAGGATTTGTTCGTGACTCATTCTATTTCGCAATCGATTCTCTACTCCAACAGGCTTCGATGGCATCCATCAACAACCTCAGTGAATATATGACTCACATCGAATTCCAATGATCTGGTGTTCTCAACTCGTACAATTTTTAGCTAAAAGCAAATTTCAGTGACCTTCTCAACATCGGCAGTTGTACTTCCGAATAACTTCCTTATGCAGTACAACTCAGCAATGTCTCGAATCAATCAGGTGCAAATAGATATCGAAAAAGTAAAGATAGGTAGTTAACAAGTCGGATCATGTAAAATGTATGACGCCCGAATGGCACTTTGCAATGAGATGCAGAACGGGTGCAATAACAGTGTTGTTACAGTGATGAGTAAAAAATTGCATTATCGAATGCTCTTTACGCTATCATATTACCAAAAGATTAACCTTACACAATGGCAAATGTGGATTTCTCTTTCTCTCTCTCTCTCTCTGCTCATATATATATATATATATATATATGTATATATATACTCATCTATCCATAGTATTGATTCGCGCATATGTGTACAGCAATATGTAAGAGAATCCATGACATATCTACAAATATGTAAGCACTTACGATTATAAAGGGATGCATGTAGCGCAATCATGTTGGTGCCATGCTGTGCACATAGCTGTTCGTCCCATCTGGCGGACTGCGCTGACCAAACTCTCATCACTCCGATCGCAGCGCATATTGCTACCACATTTTCCTATGAGGGTTAAAATGTGGATGTGATTGTGAACCATCCCAATCCATCGTATGGGCTAAATTTGTAATTGTCTCCACAGCACTTAATTAAGTCGCGTGCATGTGACATCCACAAGGGATAGATGAGCAACAAACGATTTGTAACCAGAGGATACATTCCACTACTTCCTCTTGCTGAGATTGAAGCCGCCATTCCGACCCCAGAATCTCAGCTAAAAATAAACTTATGTAAGAAGGAAGCTGATAGATACATGTGGCTACCAATTTTCTGCAAATGAAAAAATAAAGGGTTTGTGTTTATCGTTCAAACAATTAGAACCTGCTGAGCGGATCTTTAGCGCAGTAGAGGAAAATGCTAACTTTCCTGCTACCTGCTCAAGTTACTCAATAAATGAGAGGAACAAACAATCCAAAAATATTCTTTCTGTTCAAAATTCAAAAAAAAGCGTATAGAAGCTTCTTTTGAAACTTTTCCTTGTGAGCAGGCGGTCGCCAATACTAGCCATAGTTTTTCAAAGCGTATAGAGAAGGAAGGATAATCTAATCTTTTGATCACTTTAGCGAAATAAGTCGAAATTTTCCTGTGAGAACTGCGACCATTTATACCCAGCTGATAGCCCCGAGTTAACGAGGGATGGTTTCCGATAGTTTAGAGGTTTTCATTGCTTATCAAAGGCAATGACGTAAATGTTCTATGTTTACACCTTGTGCATAGCGAAGTGTTTACGTGTGCCCACTTACTATGTAAGAGGACAGAGTAGCAGATGACGGAGTTATTACGATGAATGCCAATTGTTTGTCATTAATTGTTACAATTTCTTTCAACAACGATAATTTACGGAGTATATCGTTTTAGTCATCACATTAAACAATGGACATATCTCCGCCGATGTGACTCATACTTACTGAACAGATCTTAAATGCCACGAATGACAATGTGAGTCAACACGGAAGTGATTAAGCTTTCGAAAGCTGGGCAAACACACCCGATTTCGTAATGATCTTACTCAGTCAAATAAACATAATTAGATTGACCACATATGCAGAGACGGTTGTGACATTATCGAGACAGTTTTGAAAACTCTAAAGTGTTATTTTTTTAGCAAGAAACTTAATCCCAAAAATGATTGAAATTGCGTTGTTCGCTTGCACAGGGTGCGTAAACACTTCTGTATTTATTAATGATGATAAATTTACAGAGTTCTTTGTTTGGTCTTGGTATGCAACGTGTTTTATTTATTTGCCTATTTTGAGTCGTGCTTAAGTTATGGATCGCAATAATCAATGAATCCCTGTACTTGAATTACACAAGATGGGATTGAAAACGGCCGACACTAACAAAACCGAGTGGTTTCAAAGCAACAAGTGTCTACAGATCCATGAAACGTTTCAATGAGACTTAGGGACTTGATCGTCCCCAAAAAAGTCGTCCAACCACCTCGTCTGTGCCGCAAAATATTCAGAAGATTAGTGGTGAAGTTCAACGAAGTCGGAGCGTTCAATGCGCAAAATGGCTCGAGAAGCAGCTCTGAAACATTGTCAAAAATAAGCTGAAGCTGCGCAGCTAAAGGATCTCTCGGGCCCACTTTCTGGACGAAGAGATAGAAGAACAACGGCTTTCAAAGGCTCGCCGAGTAGTTTCAATTGATCGCAGGCGTTCGCCAGTCGAAATGTTTTTACAGATAAGAAGATATTCAGGGTTAAACCATTCCACAATCGCCAGAGTCGACGTAAACTCCTCAAAAAAAATCAGCAGAAGTCTGCAGTAGCAAAAACCATGGATCGCACATTTTCCGACTTCTGTGATGATCCGGGCCGACATTTGCACCACCGGGAAGACGTCGTTGCAACGTTCATCAACGGAAATGTCAGCATCAACGCTATCACCTATTAGCAGCAAGTTTTACAGGCGTATTGGAGCCTTGGAGTACTCAACATATCGGTGCCGACGTATGTACGATTAATAGGACAGCGCTCCCTGCGCATTTAACCCGCTCGACGATTGCCATTTGTCAACAGCTGTTTCCAGACCTGTTTGGGACGTGGACATTTGGACGAAAGTCGCCGGATCTCAACACAATGGATTACTTCGTGATCCACAGTGGAGGAAAGTCTCGGCTACTCGCTACACTGCCGGAGACGCACTTGGGTTGAAATTACGGTGGAAACGTGAGCGAGTATCACTGAAAATTTTCGTGATTTCGTAAATGTTAGAGGCCCAACGAGGCAATTTGAGAATTTGTTGGAAATTTTTTTGTCCATTGTTGAAACTCCTAATCTAGTGAACGCAATTATTCCTTCAGTTGAATCAACCTGTTTATGCAGTATCTTTTTTACTGCTGAAATATCTGAACAAAATTATTAGAACATTCTGTGCACCCTGCATACATAGTCAGAGCAACAGAGTAAAAACTCTGCTACACGTCCATCAAAAATCGACCAATATGAATGAAACATGATCGCGAATGTGCTAAGCCGGTCAGCGTCAAATAATGCAGCGCAATTTGGGTGAATTTTGAGCTTATGGATCAAACTAGTATATTTGAAATGACGTCAACCACAGATGGAATCGATTCGAGAAGAAAAGAATATGGTCCCGTAATGCTATGGTTGATGCAGGTGATGAGATAGTGAAAAAGTCGTTGATTTGAATAAGAATAAATATGAGACCACTCAAATTGTAGATGGTCAACGAACCTAGATCAACGGGAGTAATCGTGATTTTCCCTCTTAATTAGTCCGAAAGACTACATTTGTGAATTGAGAATGAAACTACTCTTACATTTTAGATCGAGACTTTCTAAGAACATGGTTTAGACAAGGCCAGCAGTCCAAGAATATCGCGTCACACATAGATACTTGTTGGCGAGAAATTTGAGGTCCTACTTGCACAACACATCCATTTTTCAAAGCCATTTGGATAGTTGCAACAAAGAACTGATATTGATATTCACGAAAAGTTACTGATCCACTAGACCTCATGGTAAGTCAAAAAGTGTAATTAGAAATAGTACACAGTCTCTCGTTTGCGAGCTTCGAACAAAGCAAATGTGAAGGCCTCAGAAACCTGTTGAACCCGAGGAATTAGCAGCCGAGCAAATCTGTCTCGAAAGGCTGACATCCACGAGGAAGCTGAAAAATGTCAAAGTTTTCCTAAAACGGAGTCTTGGGTCAAAACAGCTGACCCATTTGAGGTTTTGATCGTGTGAATTTGCTCAGCAGAGAGGATAAACGTGACGTGCGCTAGGGTCCTAAAGTCTATATATTTACAGAGTACACTAAGAGCATTGTGATGTAAAGAGTTCAATATCCAAAGTTCTAATGGAACGTTTATAGCTTAGACCTACTTATCTTCCTGATATAAGGAATCTCGAGTAATCTAGAAGCACGGATAGGAGGCGCGTCTTCAAGAAATGGGTTAAAGCACAAATGTCAACGTCTAATTTTGCACCGTTACAAACTTGCTGCTCTTTCAACAACAGACGATGCTTTTCTAACACTTAGAGAACTTGTAGGAATTAAGAAAAGACCGTGCAATTGTGGAAGAGACTTTGTACCATCCCTTTGACAGTATTCTTGGTACGTGTCCGACTATTTGCTATGAATTAGTATTCCCCACCAGACCAATCACATTTCTATCAGCATTTTCGTCTTCCTATGTGACGCAAAGTGTTTTGCTAAACGTGTTGAATTCATCTCAGAGCCTCTCAGAACCCTCCATTCCTTACGATAACTACGCTCTAGTATAGCGGTTATAAATCATATACCATCCAAATGCCGGTCATACATACTATTGTCATCACGAAACAGGTTTTTTGCATACTTCCAAGTACAGATTAGATTTCCAGGCCAAACGTCGTCAAAAGATCTACAGTGGACAAGATAAGAGTTTACTACGAATAATCGCCATCTTTAAAGGAGTCTGACCAGTCAGTGACTAAATTCATCAAACCCGGATGCAAAATGTGTAAGTCAATCTAAAAATGAGAAAAATTAGCAAAAAAACTCTTCCAAGGCAGTTTTAATTAGGAAATTTAAAATGAGAGATTTTCACGCCGAGAAGATCTCTTGTTTTCAAGTAATCAGTGGAAATAAGACTAGATTTGAAAACTTAATCAATTCTCCTCCGCCTAATATAACATGACGAAGCTCACAAAGCAGAAGCACTGCGATTACCTTCTGGCACGAAAAGTTTGACTCAGAAAAAAGGCTTCAATGGAAGACAATCACAAGTGTACGCATGTGCGGATAATGTTGAAATTCGGCATATATCAGCATTCTAGGCGATCATTTCAAATTGCAGACGAAATTAGTAAGATTAAAGATCTCTAAGTGAGGGGGTAAACCCTTTTAGCGCTGAAATTGGTAGTAATAGATCTTTTGAAAACGGAGAGACCAGAGACGCTCGTGACCAGCTTACTTCGGGGTGATCCATTGTAGGTACTGTCACCATGACAATGCCGAATCTGATCGAGGAGGAAGTACGAAATATGAAATATGAGAGCGTAGGTACAGAGGGGTGGAGTGAATACGGGTAACCTAGGATGTTGAGAATCATATAACAAGAAGGAGGAGTGTCACCATTTCGTGAGTGTCGGGGGTGAAACAACAATGATTTGGGCGGAGTGTCGCGCTACCGATAATGACGTACGTTCGTACAAGGTCTGCGTGAATTTCGCGGAGGGTTTGTGGAATTGAGACAGTTTACGAACAGAAAAAAAGGGAGAGAATGAATGGTGAAAAATTCAAGAAGTGGACTTCAAAGACCTCTACAGTACGAAGGAATATGGCGCAACAGCGCGGGGCAGTAGTGCACACCGTTGAAAGATGCTATCAAAGTGGGAAAATATCCCCGAATGAGCGGGCGAGGACGTTTTATGTTGACAGGAGATCGCCGACATCGATCGAGGAATAAATCGAAGATCGAAACGGATTATATGATTTAGACTGTGAAGCACACGGACGGACATGTTGACGACAGGTGAGATCCCAAGCGTTCGAATAGCGAAGCAATTGTACAGTCATATTGAAGAACTTTCCAGTAATCGATCACTATTGATTTTTCCTTGTCTTAAATTTTTGATGCAAGCACTAGATTCATAAGAGAGTCAGGGTCATAACAATATGGTCAAAAATATGGTTTTCTCCTTCTGATGTTCTGAAACGCAGCCTTCAAGTAATGCGAAGAAGAATTACGGTGATGGCTTTGTATGAATAGGAAGTGAACGAATTCAGTAGGAAATAAGAGAAAAATGAATTCATCTGAATTGCTGTCGATTTGCATTTTTTTTTACTGACATTAGCATCGGTAGAAAATGCTGGGATGAGCGTCTGTAGACAGTATCGACGATCAATTCCAAGTAGGTTGAAAAAAACTGAAGAAGAATATCTAGTCCTGAGGTTTGCTACTTATTTACACTAAAGTTGCATTGGCTTTAATTTTGTCTTAACTATTCATCAGTGGCTAGGAGTAGCGAAAAAGTCTCCGAGAATACTCATGAAAACAGCTAAATAATCAGAGTTTATTAAATGAAGGGAAAGTGCACACGATGGTCCTAACGCTGATTGCATCGCTGATCATAATTTAACATTTGAAGTATTATAGTCATGGTGATTTGACTACCATCAATATTTGAAAGGATCTAGGCTATGTAGACAAACATGAAGTAGAGCTAATAGCCATAAGCCCTGTAATACTCAGAAATTCTGAATTGAACAAAATGCAGGATCGGCTATAAGAAGAACACGGAGAAATAACGATTACTTCGACCACTAGGAGTTCGAAACAAACAGCTTGAAAACTTTTTTCTGCTTAAGCGTTTGAAGGCTTCCATTACGGCAGAAATTAGATTTTGTTTCCTTGAGATGAGGACATCTCCAGAGCTGCGAACATATCATATATGGGAAATATAGTAAGCGGAAAACGCAGTGCAGTCTGTTGTGAAAGAATGAAAGCACTAGAGGCTTTTTTTTCCAAAGCCATCACCACAGAGAGACAATTTCGTTCTCATTCATCCAATTCGATCAAAGTACTTCTCTATTCTGAGCACTAAGTTTTTTTTTTTGTGTTCTGGAAACAAAAGCAATATGAGAGAACTGAATAGATTGCACTTTAACTGGTAGTCACAACAACGAATCTCGACTTACTATAATATTGTAGGTTAAGAGGCCTACAAATTTCTACTCATGGGGTTTTTGAAAAATGGCCGAACGTGCACTAGTGATCAGAGGGGCATGGATTAAGGATGCTGCATCAATTAAATGAGAAGCATCGTCGCTATGAAACTTTAATGTACTCCTTTTGCCTAACGAGAACGATGTTTTTTAGGAGAGCACATAGTGTGCGATAGTGAACGGATCTTATACGACGAGGGATGCAAAAAGCTAGTCTTCCCATCTGATCATTCATAACAATCACCCTTCCGGACGAGTTTATTAATCGGCAATTTGGATGATAGTTGATTTTTAGTCCATTTCCAGTTGCTATGATGAATCATAGTTATCGTATGGAGTGGGAGCATGTAATAAGTAGAGAATCAAATTCAACATAAGCTGTAAGACACTGAATGCTGACAGAGACGTAGTAGGATGATGAACAGTATCGATATGCAGTATATAGAAGCATTGATCCCATGAATACACGATGAGCAATAGAGCATAGTCTTTTTTCTGACGTTGTGATGCTCTCAAACTTTACTCTTCTCCAGTAATCTAGAAAATTTTTAATCTTTTTCTATTGTTTAGAGAAACTTGTATAACAGGGATTAGAGGCATCAAGGATCACACATCAGATCGATTGATGATAATTCACTCTTACATTCCAGGCTTATAAAACGTTTCACCATTGTAGAATCTGGAAATCGGTACCACACTTGCTCTGAAAGATAACAGCACTAAACGCAGGTTTCAAGAAAGAAATTCTTGATAGCTGTTTTGAGTTTCCAACAGCATTTACGTAGAAAAATGCTCGTGTTTCTTACGAGAGCACTTACGGGAAAAAGATGGAAAGAGGCCGTTCATTTTCTTCTGATGGCAAAAACATGACGAAAATGCACCTGCTCAAGCAAAGTGTACTGTAATGAAGCGGAGGATTTTTTGGAGAGTATTGACAAAAGCTGAAAATAGGAAGCCTCTCAAAAATAGCATCGTAGCGTCACTCAGCGTGAGTAATGAGTGAATTACTCACAACTACATTTCAGAGAGACAGAATTCGATTATGTTTTGAGCATTCCTTTGAAAAAAATGACTATCTGATGTGGATGGCAACTCAGCATCTCATTGTTCTGATATTTTTTCAGTGTCTGTATGTCTAGATGAGAAAATTACATCAATTGATGAACAACTCTAAGAGTGATATGTCCATTCAAGTCAATTTATGCATCGCGCTGGATGTTCCTTACGATTATTAGTGACTTAGATCACATTCATCGTGAACCACAAGCACACCCGGCAATTTCTATGCAAGCGTTTTTTTGTTCATTCAAGAGCGTGTTAACTGTTTGATAGCTTCATTCTTAGACCTTACCTTTATACATAGTACACTTGTAATAGGCAATACTTTTTACAAATCAAATGCAAATAGCTGTGCGATTTCTTCCCATAGTTCTGCAACCTGCTGACTTTACAAGGATTGTCGAGAATCGTAGACATAACTGAATCATTTTCGTAGACGCCTGTTTACGTAGTTAGTTTCTAGGATCACATCGAATTGAAGCAATACTGATCGTTCAACTGCTAAATCAAGTGTTCATCTCACTTGATAATATATAGATTGAGACTAATTAGGTTATTAGTAGAAGATCGACTACCGCCGGATATTTGTTTGTGTTCCTACCAGGAGAGCAGTAATGGACTTGCGAAAGGGCCTCAAAACTGCTTCCAAAAGTCCACGAGGCGGCTAGTGACTGAAGAAGTATTACGACTGATTCTCTGCGGTGAGTTATGCAATAAGCCTGATTGAAAAAGTTGATCAAGATGCTATTTGATATGCACCTCATGGAATATTTACATGATATAAGTACAAAATATCTGGTAGAGTTCTTAAGACAAAAACACATTTCTCTGTAGAATCAGATCAGCAATGAAAATAACCAATTATTACTATCCATACCCTTTGTTACATGCATAGAAAAGCTTCATATATCTTGAAACTTATTTTCTGCCAAATTCATTTTTTTACGGCAGAGTACGACTTTTTTCTATTTCTAAAATTCCAATGTCTTACTGTGAAACACGGTGGAGATTAAATAGATTATTTAAAATAATATAGAAGAGGCAAAGAGGAAGAGTGAAATGAACATTGTTGACGGTGGCAGATGCGCTCTGGAGCTATAGTGATCGCGCTGGCGTCGCTAATTCAACGCTATTTCGCTACATAAACTCTGATTCATGAGCACCTACATGTGTATGTAGAAGCATGTAGGCGAAATCTTAGAGAGATCTTCAACCAATGAAACGCTGATAGAAATTTGATTATCGTATATTTGAAACAAAGCAACCTAGGATTGTTGGCACTATATTCGAGAGCAAATGAGAATTCAGGAATGTCAGAGGCTGCATCTTTTCTGCAGCGCTGTCTACTACCGTTGACTCCTTTCTGCATAGTCACTGTGTTGGAATATGATTAAAACTGGACCTAAAGTGGCTTTGAGCTCCTTCCCAATTACCCTTTTCGGCACCTTACTAAGTTTTCATTGCACCATAGAGGCACTCGTCTCTCTTTCTTTCTGACGTGCTCTATCCTATTAATTTTCGAAAACGAATTATGTATAAGTGTAGTCTAAAAATGTGATCGACTACTGCTCTAGTATAACTGGTTATGATACGAATTTTTGCTTCCTGCATCTTTCCTGGAGTGGATCTCGCTAATGGATGGTATGGTCAGACACCGAATAAAGCATGTTTGAGAGAGAGAGGCAGACTCAGGCCCACGATGTTGTATTGAAAATATAAAAAGCTACGAAAAAGGCTAAGAGAAATTTGAGGCCACGTGTTCTATGTTGTGCTCGTATCTCAGCATTCCTGTGGTTAAACTTCATATATAATATGACTTGATTATACAATTTAGAACGTGTGTGGTGAATTATCGAGGGTGTCCTGTTATACACATTTAAGTGGTCGCTGGTTTGATTTTCCACCGTAGGCTCGCGAAGCCTTCCTTTTCTAACAGGTCAGTAAATTAGTGTACCAAGGCTGTGTGGGGGACAGTACTGATTTGTTGCAGGGAAGAGCACAAGTCACCGCATATGCCAACCTCTAACGGTGCTTGATGGAGTCGGATGCTTAGTTCATCCGCCAGACATTGATCGCTGCCCACAGCTCTATCCTTTATTGATGTGACACAAATTGATTTTACAAAACCTACTGCCACCTGTAAGTAAAGCAGGAAAATGTTCTGCTGTGAATGAATTGTAAAGATCGACACATTTAAGAACCTTGTCCTTACGATGAGAGGTAAGTTACTGAAGGGATTTGAATAAATGTAAATGCGTACAGATGTATAATTCAGAGTATCTCTGCATTCTCACAAGTTCACATGATGTGCGTTCATCACTGTGCTTCCTCACAGTTGTCATTAGAATCAGTCAGATTTTCTTATTTTCACAAGTTTTCATCAACCTTCTGAACGTTACGCTCAAAAAACTATTATACAATGTAGTTCTTCTGAAGAGAATCAGGGAAACAGGGCGCTATCTAGTGGCTTGTTTCACGACTTATTTTGTCTGATTCATTTGTCCGCAAATTGTACTTTTGATAAATCACTAGAAAGCGCTAATTCACAGGGTTTTTCTGCTCGACAAATAATTTTCTGTTCATCCTGCATGTGCCACCAAAATGCCTTCTTTTCTGGATCAAATTGCCCTAACAAACACTAATGCAAATCTGTGCTGCTATCCTCACAGACAAATCTGGTACAAATTCACCAACTCCATAAAAAGTAACAGTTTGGTGAGTACTAATTATTGATATATAGAGATTGTTCAACATCTACTAAACCGGGCATAAACATTCTCATTGCCGACTCACTCACTTCAAATGGGGTTTCTATCCGCACGCAGCATGAACCTTACTATGAGTCTACGTTTCTGCATAATACAAAAAAAATTGGAGCCACATTTTCCTTCAACTTTTTGGAAATAACTTTTATTCCGCAATAAAGACCATGAACTGAACAATAACCATTGGAATTCAAAAACTATGTTAGGAAAGCACATTTTTGCATTCTTGCAATGTTAAGCTTTAGTCAGTTTTGATAACTTAGGTTTCGAATATATTTATGCTAGATAGAATATTTCGAGCCTTTCAAGAGGTCTGGTATGACATCTCGAGTGGTAGACCTGTGTTTTGCCTTTTTCAGAAGCCTCATCAGTACCATATACTATGGCTCACCTCTGCTGCTATTAGCAAGCGGCGGTGAAGAAGTATGATTCTGTGTCAAGTCAGAAAGTCACTTTATGTTGCGTTTTAGATTGATTGATTGTCGATTGCATGGCTTACGGCTGTTACGCCAGTAAATATATTAATACCTCCAATCGACTATTTTGAGATCTTGCTCAAAAATTCTATATAGTCTGACGTGCAGTGATACTTCTTCGGCGCCGATTTCTAATAGTAGCAGAGTTGGGACGTAGGTCATGTGGTACTAATGAGGCCTACGAGAAAGCCGAAACGTACGTCTACCGCTCGAGATGCCTTATCCAGACCTCTTGAGAAGCTCAAAACATTCTTTCAGATTATATTTAATTTTTAAGCGAAGCCTCAAAGTGGCCAATTGGAAGGTATTAATATATTTATATTCATCCCAATGGTTGGCATTTCATCTTGGATGGGAGATATCCGAGGTCGATCTGCGATGTACAGCTGGGTGTATCTCCTCAGAAGGCTCTCTCAAGGCAGAGAGGAGTTTGCTGCTTCGGTCCGTGAGCTCATCCGATAGCAAATAAATACGAGAAATTATTACTGTTCTAATATCAAGTTAGACACAAAGAGAAATTTTCAGTTCATTTGAAGCGCCTGAAAATGCAGTAGCGAGTATCTCAGTAAGCTTTAGTTAAGCTAATCTCGGAACTTTGCCAAAGAACAAATATTTCAACGAGAACTGAAAATAAATGCAACAGCGTGCTGGACACTTTCGTTCAAGGCAATTCTTGTGAAGTAACTGGTGAGAGGAGATTGAATTTTCCACTGCACTGAACATCAGTAGTACTGAGAATCAAACACCTCAACGATATGACAAGGATACTGCATCCTACGTCGTGCCTTGCCACAACAGTTTCCTTAAATACCAGTCTTTGCACTTTTATCGCCACTACCAGCCTTTTAAAAGTGCATGTATTTGCCCAGCGAGATAATAAAACAGGAGATAACCGATAACAGAACCCGTGTTATTGATAAAAAGAAATTCTACCACGATGTTTCAATGGCGTACACATTGTCATATATCTATCGATGCTACCCATGATACCGTCCTATAACCAGATCCCATCACCTTCCTCTTTCTGTATCGTACATAAAAAAGGAATCGAATCAAGACTTCAGGTGGCATTTTAACGCTTAAGGCGTCTCGGAACTCAATACCTCGCTGCAAAAATACTACCCTGGACTATTTTCTGCGATTTTAGTGCAGCCATTGAAAGCCCAAAAACAAAGGCCCTAAATCGCTTTTGACATTTTTATGAGACAGGAGTTTGGACGATGCGTAAACAATGGTCCACGCAGCCACAAACGATATTATGCTGTTGTTCTCTTCACACTTGAACTCCTTTGATCCTCATTCGGATCATATAATCTTCGTAATCATTCTGTCCATTAACCAATCACAGAAATATATGATTTCACCTACGACCGAACTGATTCGCTATAATCACTTCAAAATTGAGAATACATTATGAAATAACGACGAGGATAGTGCAAAGTTAACAAATAGTTTGAAATTTCAGAGTTATTTCTGAGCAGTTAAACCCAAAACCAAGACCGTCTTCCACAGATGATTCAGTGATCCATGTTCTTCTAGTAGTCTACAAGAACAGAAATACTGATGGGATATCATTGCTGTCAAAGTGCCTGCTTGAACATTTAGATGATTTTCATTGAGAACGTGACAGATTATATTAACACGGCTATATTCCATCAAAAAACGACTCACCTTTGAGAAACATGATATACATAGAGAAGTTTGAATTGATTACAAAAAAAGATGGAATGTGAAATGCATATATTTTAACACTGCGGGTACGACCGGGACACGCACGAGCTCCACCTCGCGTGTGCGGTATTACTAACCACTCGGAGCATCACGGACTGCTTGTCACGAAGCGACGCGGGGTTCGCGGCGTTTCCAATCGCACCCGAGGGGTTAAAACCATAATCATCATGATGAATGCAGTGAGGTCCAACGGAATTTTTACAAAACCGTTTCTGCTTCAGACAACCATGCTTAGCATAAGCTTCCGTGTTTGAAAACCCACTATGCAGAACAGAATTTTGATAATTCTTAATCAAATTATTATACTTTTCGGTTTTCCTGAGAGGATATACGATGTCATATAATATGGAAGAGTGCGGAGATGATGTAAAAACGTTATCATTCATCTTCATCCGTAATAAATGAGGAACACAACCAGAAAATACAACCAATAGTTACATCTCAAAGTGAGTGGGAACTGGGAATTCATAAACTTCGGGGCTCCTGTGATAAGATTAAAGTCCAGAATTCTCAACTGAAACCATTTGGTCGAAATACAATGTTGTCAAAGTGACAGAACTGTTGAGGCAGTGAAACTCAATAATTCAACGTTTATAATTCGATATAAACTGAACATTCTATGTGTAGTTATATATTCATAAAAAATTAGCAAAACTATATTGATTGTTATCTTTAAAATAACTTTTTACCCGCTAGAATTAACCAGTGTCAATGAAACCGTGTCATGTATTTTTAAATGACAAGAGGACCGTTATCAAATCTTGATGGCAAATCACGAATGCTGCCACCCAGTTCTGTCACTTTTACGAAGGCGAAAATGAATTCTTCAAAAATCTGAAGGATATAGATATGATTAAGAGTAGCGAGTTTGATTCGACAAGCCAAGACGATTCATCAATTCTTTCCTTGATAGATCAAGACCATACATATATCATATTTGATCGTGTGATCAAAATGTACATTTTGGCAAAAAAAAAAATTGTGCAATGGAAGAAAGAACAATTACGCCGATTTTGCAAAGTGTTGATCAAGAATGTTTTCATTATAGCACAACGGCAAAAAGAGATTGGCGATGTGTAAACATGAGCACCGTCGAATGACACACGATCTATCTGACAGATCCATGGCGGATTTAAGTGTGGAAGAATGCTATTAACACTGATCCACTGGACAAGGCATAGTGGAAAGATCATTGATAAGTTGCTGAATGGAGCGCTCCTGAAATATCTCCCCTTACAAAAGTGTAGTGTGAAAAGGTGGCGCGAAAAAATAATTTTTGCAAAAGAGAGTTTCGAGTAACCTGATGGTACGGATTGTAGAGCGCTTCAAAAGAAGGGCTCTCCTTGCGCTTTAGATTACGATCATTCTCCATGGCATCTTTTCTTATTTCTGCCAACCAATTTCTCGCCTGCTCAATGATTGCGTGTCGCTTCAGCCAGAAATGACGTTGGATTACCTTCTAAAAATAGTAATTAGATGCATGCAAGTGTGCGCAAAAAAAAGCTAATCTAATCGCGTACCTTGAAATATTCAGGTGGGTTCTTCAGCTGGTCCCTTATCGCATAATTTAAAGTAGCGTGTTCGATTTTTAAATTGTATTTTCTCGAATAGTCTTCTCCTTTCTCAGTGCCTTGATATTTTTCAAAGCCGGGTTCATTGAAATACGGATCTTTGACGAAGATCAATCCCTAAATTAGGGTGCAAATTTATAAGAAAACTTTTTTAAATGTCGTACAATATTCAATTACCTGAATGCTGATAAGAACTTGCATCAGTGAGCAATAGCAGCTCCACTTTTCTTCCGGGCGACCTTCCCATGTTCCGAGAATTGATAAGCATATTTTCCCATCATTGTACAGATTTGGATTGAATCGTACGTTTCCTGCTCCAGTCGTGAGAAATGCGCATTTTGGTGGAGCGTATGGATAACTTTAAATAAAATTGTATGCGTATATATGCATTCGAGCATATAAGTGTGAATGGTGATGGAAACGTGTGTGGCCCTCAATAGACAATCGACCGTTACGGAACATGAAGCTAGTAAATAAGGACTTGCGGTAGGTTTGATCTTTAACTCGACAATCCTACAGAAGTACTGTAACCAGAGGGTGCGTTCAGGAAATAATAGGTTAATAAATTAGATGAAAGTCTTTGTCAACATAGGCTCTAAATATCTAGAACATTAACATATTGATTCAGTGAAAAGTCACAAAGTTGTAGGAAGTGGTGTCTACTCTTGATAGTTTCCATGACTTAAACGTATCACTGAGAAAAGTACTTATGTTGTCAGTAAAATTGCCAAAAACCTCATGCGAAGTTTCGCTTTTAGCGGGAGGAGATCACCTATCAAACGAGGCAGCATTTTTATAAACTGGCTCAGTGGCTTACCGTGATTTCGAAACTAAATTGTTGCTTGAAATGCGAAAGTGGGTTTCCGTAAACTACTACTAGTATTTTGATAATTAGAGAATTTGAACAGTTGAAGCTATGGTTACCTCATGGGAAAGCTCTTGCTTTATGAATAACGGCTGAGAAGGGTTCCATTTTCTTCATAATAAAAGAAGACGAGATTCATATTTTGAAAAATTCAAATCAAAACTCGGCAGCTTAAGCATTAACAACGCATTTCAGGACATTATTATGGGACGACGTATCGCTTTATCAGTAGCTTTCATTTCCTCAAAACATGCCTCAACGTAAAAAAAGAGTGACAAAAGTAAGATTTATAAGCTTTGAAGTCGGGAAAAGATTTCGGTAGAGTGAGAAGCTTTTTATGTTCGTAAAAAATATTAGTAGATTTGAGTGGTTCCTCTTCCAATAAGTAAGATTCACTCCGAATTAAGAGATATTGGCTCAAATTTCAGAGCGGTAGTTTTTCACAGCGATACCTTCCCATAATAGCGCATGTGGAGCAGCGCCGCACATTAGGTCAATGCTTCGATCTCGCACTCATGGCTCGCCAAGCCATCCATACCTCCGGGATCGCTAAGTTGGTACGACACTCTTAGACTTGTCGGGGAGGATAAACAGCACTTATTCGGTACAGCGGAGGCCACCGTGAGTCATTGTAAAGGCCAGAAATGCATTCAATGGCCTCAAACGAAGTCAACATTTGAAAACGAATGCATGGCGCATTCCTCAAGGATTGATCAACGCCGAGAGCTTTATCATTTCTATAGCATTATACCCTCCCATTATGCACACTATGTTAAGAGTTATTCAAAAACGAGAGCGCCATTGGATAGATGGATGTGATGAAAATCGCAGTCATGAGGAATTTTTCAAAATTACGAAAGAAATTTCAGCTACACCACATTTTTTTTTGGAAAATTTGAGAAGAAATGTCGTTTTTTTAACTAAATGAACCACCATTCAAAGAGGGCGAACGACTTTGGACCATCGACTCTAATGTGAATATCGTCGTTGTTTGTAGGATTCATGAGAAACAGCCACTAACTCATGTGGAAGAGTAGATTACTGAATTTCTGTGGAACGAAAAACATTGCTTGGTGTATTAAATTTACGTGGGCATAGTATTTATTAAAGATCAAAAATTTCCTGCCTGGTCGGGAAAAAGACATCAAATTCGAAAAGACCATTGGCATATGGCGTGTCATCCGGTCCAGAAATAAGAACCTAGAAAAACAATGACCATCCGATAAGATATACTTATCTATCTAAAGTGGCCTAAAAACGTGAGTCGACCTTGATAATGTCGCATCTGCCTTCGTCGACACATATGAAGATGCTGTTACTGGCGTTCAACGGTAATGTATTTGGCATAGAGGCGAGCTCTTTCGCTATCCGTTTTGTTCTTTCACGTAACGAAGGTGAAAACGGATTTGTGTTGCGGATGTCTTTCTTAAATGTGAATGGAATCACAAGTTTTCCATAATTGCCAATGAATCTGAAAGCATGTCAAGACTTTAGTGAGATCACACTTCGATGTAAACGTTAAAATGAAGTAACATGACGTTAAACAAAATGATTACGAAGGACTTAGATACGCTATGTAAGTTATAATCATCAGATTTGCTAATGCGACCAAATACTTTTTCGAAGCCTCAAAAAATTTGTGCTACTGTCGGCACCTCTGATTTTTCAGGTGTTGTTTGAACGGAAAATTCTCATGATTTCAGTGAACACACCTGTGCGATTGTACTTGAAGATGTTTAAGAGCCTTCTCATACAGTATAGATATGTCTGGGGAGGCTTCCGTCCTGTCCTCCAAAGATTCTGCCGGTCTTCTGCTTAATGACATTTCACTTTGCATAGCACGTGGTCTCATCGCAGATGCAGTACAGATTCGCTCCTCATCGGGCAGATTTCGTTCATATTCCCTAGCAGCTTGCAGAATGACCTTCAAAAAACTAGGGAAGTTAAAAAAACGCGGCTCAAAATGAAATACTTATTTTCCTTTACATTAAAAGCGGATTGAAAAGTGCTAACACACTCGGTCTCATCTGCTCACTGCTCGCAGTAAAATTAGTATTAATTGGTAATCAACAAGCACTTTTAACGCGGCACAACAATTTGTTGAAGTTGTTACCCTTTTTTCTAGTTCAAAAGTTGGACAAAGTAAGTACTTACACTAGAAAACTAAAAAGTACTCAAAAAGGGTTTGGTGTGTTTCAAAAAATGGCTTTGAAAGTACATATTCACCGCAACCATAACCTGTATACTAATAGTGTGGGGCAGAATGAGTTAAAAGTGCAAAGGATCTAATACCTCTGTATATATTTCAATTTTTTCAATGAAGTCAATCATTCTGAAATCAGGGGAGCCCATTTGATCTTTCCACGTCGATGTATAGGCGCACATAATTTCCTTAAACGGTTGAACGAGCTCCTTAGCAATAGACTTTGCTCCTTCAGCGTATGGCTTAACTAAGTAGGGAACTAGAGCTGGTACGCTAGCCATTGAGGCCGCAGTCTCCAGTAGAGCCTGAAACAATCCTTATTCATGCAAATGAACATGTTATAGCAATCACTAATGAACTTCTTCTAAACTGGATCTATATGATTTTTTCGATTAATCATAAGAGGTGCACATGTGGTTGTTGAACGTATCTTCAGCAGAGCTTTTCAAACTAGAGTATATCAACGAAGCAATTTATATACACCCAAAGATGAAGAGTGATGTGCAAAAACATCTGTGTCAGTTGCGATCCGAACCTATATTTCATCCTATCAGCGCGCGTGCTGAACCGTTGCTCTAGCGACGCCTCTTCAACCGACGTAGTGCAACGGTTCAGCACTTGCGCCCGGATAGGGTGAAATGTGGGTTCGAATCCCAACTGACGCAAATGTTTTTGCACATCACTTGTTTTCATTGGGTATATTTTAAGATCTAACTACCGCTAAAGGCGGTCAAAAGCATTCTAACTCATGTAAAATTTTCTGAGTGTTTAACGTTAAAACAACCGAGTGCAAGTTTTGCTCGTTCAATACAAATGTCGCAAGTCTTTCTTCGTATGCACGTTACTTAAACTTGAGTTATTCTTAGTCGTGTAACACTGGTAAGACAAGCAATTCCAGCTGCTCAACAAGTACAGCGAAAGTGACTCGATGTGCGTCACGCTTATAAGGAAATGGAAGCACGTGTCTCAATGATGAGATCAAAAGAGTGCATGTACCTTTGAACGAATGTTTTTCACTAGCAATTTGCTCACATCTATACTCAGAAGGATATTACTTTATAACCCTCTCATAGAGTTTTAAGTTGTATTACGTTGCACATCGTTATGATTCGCCTCTTTTAAGTTCCATTGAATTCACGCAAATATAACCGCAAAAAATTGGTCGTGAATGGCTAATCAATGCACTACAATGATATTCACCTGATATAGTTCCATATGCTCACTAACATCGAAAACGCTGTCGTTTTTCAGGTGATACTCAAGAAGCACAATGACAGCTGACTCGCCAATCTCGCGCACAACGGGCGCTGTAATATAGGTGTAGTCGTCTGCTTGCCGCTTTGTCTTGAATTCTGGTGAACAACAATACAAAAAGGCGTTCAATGCATTGAGAAGCCATATAAGATGTTCTTCACGAGCTAATCTTTCCTCGACCTGCAAGATCGTGTATCTATGTGGAAAAATTTGGGGTGAATGCAGAGGAGATGAAGTATACAGTTCGTTCAATATTCCACTTAGATCTGGTTGAGCCATGACCATAGCCAACTCCGCGCTGTACAATAGTTGAGCTAGAATTTCGTCTTGTCTGTCGGCGCTTACGTTCCTCCGAATCTGTCCTGAAGAACGTATGATTTCATAATAGTGTTCCTTCATGGTAGGTAATATATCGTGCGTGCTTTCTAGTGTTCACCTCTGACTCGAATACACACTACCGCTCTCTGCAATTAATTCGCATATAGTTTGGATAATTCCATTTTCGAATAACACTGGCTTTTCTTCTGGAGATGAGTTATTGATAAGCCTGAAGTGAAGCAGTGTTAAGTTGTATCACATCATCTGGTACATAACGAACTGTTCATAATAGAAGTGGAGATGACAGCTCTAGAAGTGTATCCTAGAATTCGGAAGTTATTGAAGCTAATAACATTTTTACATTTGTTAGATAGAACGAAAACTGCAATTTTATTGGTATTTGGTACATACTCTGTAATTGCAATATAGAGTGAACGTTATTGAAAGCTTACAAAAAGTAGTTTTATAAGCAAAAAAGTCTAAAGAGCCCGTATCGAGTGTCATATGTATCTAGCATCTTGATTTGCAAAAGTGAAAGCTGTTGATGTAAATATCGGTAATACTGGGTTGCTTTATAAGCTCATTTCAACTTTATCACTTGTTGACGTTAGGTCTCGACTTAGACGCCGTCAACTTCGTTTTTAACTTTGTCCCACTTGGGTGATCTTGCATAAATAAATAAAGTAGAAAATAAGGCAGTAGTTTTAATCATATTTTGTGTATCCTACATGATCCTCAGGGGAAGAGGACTGCAAAGTGGTTAATGATGCTGCCCATTGGCAGGCTGGATTCTGGTTCGACACTTCTCCAACGCTCTCTTCCAATTTACATGGGAACACATTAGCCCGGCCATCTTCAAGATTGCAAGGATATCTACTTGATCAGTATTCTGCGGAACTATGAAGAACGTGAAATCGTCAAGCACAATTGAAACAACACGCAAAATTTTCAGAGATTTCTGAGAAAATGAGTGCGAGGAAACGGATAATGTGCAAGAAGTGCTGGGATCCGCACAGTACATTGTGATGAAGGGCTGTGTGAAAAAAAGAGTAGAAAATATTCAAGAGGCTAACTTGGTTGCTTTCAGCATATGAGCCATTCTGAGTGGTTTTTCGCTCAGATATGCAGCTATACGATCCGAAACTGTTATTGCTTTCTCAGGTTCAGGAGTTCCGGTTGAAGCTGCAGAACCCATTTCAGCAACTCGGCGAAATAGGGCGCAGTTCCACCTGCACCACGACGACGGAACTGAAAAGATAACATCTAGAATAAATTTGAAATATACTATAGATTTAGATGATGTTGCACATGCCACACAAACCATAGAAATTGGCAATAGAAGAAATATTTTTGTAAAATCGGATCAAAAATGTGTTTTATCATCGTCTCGGGTTGGCTACAGCTGTTAACAAGATCGGATGTTTGCTATCCATAATTTGACAAACATCTTTCCACCTGTCAAGATTTTGTAAGTGATAATCGTCCTTGTTGCACACAGTTATGCGGATTCAGGTAGGTTACTTTGCGGTATTACTTTTTATTATCTAAATTAGATTACGAAGTGTTACAGCCCACCGACACGTTGTTTGTTACGACGCAGACCGTTGATGGATGAATCCCGTCTTGTGAGAAAGCAACGAAGAAAGGCACGAAGAAAGACCGACGAGCAGCCGGCTGCTGCTGGCTCGCCGTCCACCGTACTCAGCAGTATTCCACTCGATTCCTGAAAATTTCCAGCACAAACTCTCATAAATCACTGATGCACTTTCAAATAAATGAGTAGATCATTGTCGAAATGAACGTAATATCAAGTAAATGAACTTTTGATTGGCGTTGAACATACAGTTTCGAATATGCAAATTTTGTGGTTGAAAAGATATACACTGACTAGGACATAATGTCCGATATGCAGCGAAAGAAAATGAACAACCGAGATATCGGAGGGCAGGACAAAGTCGTATTCCGCATAAATTTCCACCCGCAGAGCTAAGCTTCTTCTGTAGGCATATCAAATTCTGACTACCTCAGTTACTTTATTGACTGAGAAATCACATTTTGTCGTGTTTAGGCGCTTTAGCTAATAGATGATACATTCAGCAATTTCCTTTGTTAATACGAAATCTCCCTCCAGCGTGTTCTGGTACTAAAAAGTTGTGCTATCACTACATGGATGTATACAATGAGGACTCAACGGAAGCCGCAAATTTAAACATCCGCGACTGCAGTGATTCGAACTACTGCAACAGTTAGCGAATTCGATAAGACTACAAACACAGCTTCCAAAGATTTGTAATTTGACTTAGGAAAAAGCTGCTCTTCTGCTTGCTTCCCTCAAATCGGTCATCCACAGAAAAAGCCTTTAGAATCGAAAATACGATTATAGCTGTAGAGGTTACTGGACTTCATTTGAAAGCAAAAGAGTATTTTTTCAAAGTCACGCTCGCGATCCCTCTAAAATCCAATTTTGCGAACTTGCATATAGAATTGCACGAGTTGTTTCTATTCGTTGTTCTTTCTCGCATAAATGAATATATGTATATCTATATACACGTGCATACTTATATACTTATTACTACTTATATACTTATGCGCGCATATGCATTCATATATACACATTCATGAATGCATATATATATGTGTATATACATATATATATATATATATATATATATATATTCTACACATACATACGTAAGTACATGTGTATCTTCAACATATATATATACATATGTAAATATATACATATACATATATATATATATATATATATATATATATACTCGTATTTAATACACAGTTAAGGTCACAAGAATTACTCTTTGATAGACTAAAATTACCCGTTGAGTAGGAAATCTAATTTTACCCCGCACTCAATACAGTGAATTCAATTTATAACTAAATCTAAAAAAATGTCATCTTCTAACAGAATTAGATGAAATAATGGATTATATGCTTAGCTCGATATAGATCTTGTGAAGGAAACAGGTGGAAAACATTTATCACCAGCAAAAACATTATATTCGCCATAAATAAAGTATCATAAAAATTTTGCAATTGACTATAAATAAAAAACTTCAAAGTGCTGCAAATGAGGAATTGACTAGTCGATATTAATTTTTATTTTCATTTGATTTATTTAGCCTTCCAAAAATGTCGAGGATTAAGACAGTTTGTTCGCCAGAGAGTACCACGTAACAATGAGATACACAATCACATTGAATTTGATAGCATAAACACATGAGAGAGTATCTCAAATTCTATGCTGTAATTTAAACATTGCACAGTGTTAAGCTAATACCTTTTTTATTAACACGGTCTGTGGTTTTGAGGTGTCCAACACTACGCTATCAAAAAGAGTCGTAGAAGAAGTACACGAAAGAGTAGCGTGACGACCCGTACTGACTAAAATTAGTCTTTATAAACGAAAAAAAGTACATCATAAGAGACTTAGGACAAGAGACTAACTAGACTTAGACAGTGCCGTAAATGAGGGCACGCGCAAATGAATCGTAGAGGAAAGGGTTCAGTGTCATGCAAAGGGATCATGCCAAACAATCAGGAACGCGTATCACATAATAAAAAAAATAAAAAAAGAATTTTTCACAGTAGTGATGATAGCAGACTAGACGAAGAGAAAACGAACATAGCTCGAGATTTCACATGCACAATATATGTTAATGTGCCAATCAACAAGTACTTATTGGATTGACATTTATGTATCGGGGAGTTGCTGATAGCTGATAATCTAATTTATTCATTAAAGTAATTCTTGTTGACTTATCGTTTGATCCAAGAACGTATTCTATGCTATAAGATATTCGTGAGATAACTAAGTCCAAAATTCGCCCGCAGACTCGTGAATACAGTAAGACATTTTGTAGTTAATAGATCTTTTACTGCTCTTTATTTGATATTATATGGGAAAGTGTAGCGCAGTGCATTGTGATGCAAAGAGTCTCCGGTTTGTCGACGCGCTCTGGACAAGTCCTGAACTGATTCAGAGTCAGCATGTTTTTCTCAACAAAATTAGAGCATTTGCTGTTAATCAATCCCTGAAAAAATTTTCCATGAAATGGACTCCATTCGTATCATCATTTGAAGTTATTGAATGCATATCTGGACTATGCAGTGACTTTTGGTGACCAACAGATGTATAGACTCAGTGCTGCTATTCTCCCAGATAATTCTGGCATGAATTCGTCGACTGGGAGTCTTCTACATGCTTTCAAGCTTCCTAATTTCTCTGCTACAAAAGCAGAAGTTGTCATTTTTCTGAGCAGAAAATTCTCAAAATATTTGGTGTTGGAATACCACCTTCACTGATTGGTTATTGAACAAGTTTATAGCTGAGACTATAGAATGAAAAGAAGGTACGTTTCAATCCTTGTTCTTTAAGGATGAATGCCAGAATTAATCGATCGCAAGCGACAATCAATCTTTCTATAACATTCTGACTGAAAATATCTTCAATTTGTAACGGAATCAATATGGCAGAATGATCAAACAGCGTCATTTGATAATGTTTAACAAGCAACAATGTCATAAACACAATCTGTGCAAGAAAAATGTCCATACATTAAAAGATAAAAGACAACCTTTATGATACAGGAAATAATCTCAATACTGAGCCTGAAATGTAGAGAGCTTTTTCGAGAACATTATAGTAGTCTATACCTTTACGGAGGACAGCATAAGCGATATCGCCACTGGATAGCGATTATTGTTTTTCAACAAAAATTTTTTGCCTTGTTTCGAAAAATACTTCAGATGTTTACTACCACTCTATTTAAACGTGATTTTCTCTACAAGTTTTTAAACTTTTCGTGCAGATATAACTCCTATATGCGATGAAGACTCCGAATGTGGAACAGAGTTTTATTCTCGCTCTTTCACTGCGCTATGGAAAACTATTCTGAAACCAGTTTAAGCTTGATAGTTCGCCGGAATTTCGGCTAGCATATGATATTAGTGCTATCTAATAAAAAGCGATCCGCAGACTTTAGCTGTGCAAATAAGGAAATTCGAGTGTAAAATAAAATTTTATTTTTGCTGCTACATCGTATTACAAGGACATTTTTGAGAATTAAGCAAAGTGTCAAAGTTCTCGAGATATAGGCTCTCGAATGATTATTTAAATTTTAGATAAAAAGCTTCGTTCAGCAAAAAAAAATTTTTGAAAGTTTGAGGATCAAAATGACCCTTGTCGTCCGCAAGAGCTATAGTATGCGAAATTATGATTTGGCTGATCAGGATAATTGTCGTGCATAAATTCCGAAACGGTTTTGGGAATATAAAAACGAACAGTTGACCTCATGCTTGACAGCAAATGATCGTCTGATTTCCATTCATACGGGGCTTGAGCAACGTCCATTTTCGGCTTGAAATTAACATTTCTTAACTTTTGATAGCCCTGATTTTAATGAAAAATTCTTAGATTATACAGAAGATGGACAATAAAATAGTTTTATTGCTCAACTTTGGAGTAACTCCAGAGTTTTGAAAAAAATTTTCTTCAACAAAAAAAGAAGATGTTGCTTGCGAAGGTCTTCTGTCACTGATTTGATGTTTGAAGCTTATTTCAACAGTTTCTTTAATAAAAGGGCTAAATTCCCCATTAGTTTTGGGTCTTTTCGCAACTAGAACTCCATCTGCGCACATCACAGCTCAGGATCCAGACAACCAATTGCCAATACGAGATATTGAGTTGTCACGACGATATTATGTTTTTTGCCTACCCTTTTATTTTATACGGTATCACAATACATAATGCGCAACCACGAACTGCTCGTATATGACCACCTCACATACACACGATAGGCATCGACGCCGAGTCAGAGCATTGGTCTTGCAGCATGCTCCAAACCATCCGGAGAGATGGCAAAATGGCCTAGTCGAGTGCGGTGTCGAGCCAGCACCTTGGGCGCAACGAACGGTACCGCTAACACGATGCCAATCCATGTCGATTTTGTTCGAAGTTGATGTGGGTATTGAACATGAGAAAGGAAACAATTCTGTATTCGACGTAAATTTTCAGCACTTCGAGTAGAGGACATTTTCCCCTTCTTATTTAGCGATTTATAATCACTCAGTAGCTTTAATATCAGCAATTTCATCACTGTTTTTTTTTTCGAAAAGACTTCCAACGAAAAAAAAGATAAAGTTTCCAGCATTGCCGAATATTCACACAGCGCTGCAAAATCCTATCTACATAAACACCTTCCACAAACCTTAGCCAAAAAAGCGCGCCAAGTGTGGAACTCAATCTTACTTCCCTTGCGACAGCACAATGAAGAGGCCTTCTTGAGAAACAAGCAAAGTTATAGCAGTTGTTCCGTCAAACAACTGCTATTTCCTTTGCGTCGCACATATACATACTATAGATATTACAACACAAGGTAAAGAATGAAAATATAAGATAAATTTATCGAATAAGCATAACATTGTATCCTGTAGACACTGCCTCAAACAATCGGAAGACGCCGTAATTAACGTGTCTATCGTCCTGAGATCGCGATGTAGTCGGGACATTGCCGATGGCGGACACCTGTCGACGGCATGGTTGCTCAGCGGTCAAGGAAGATGGCGATAGTGGAGAATCACGTCCACAATGGCACTTGATTCCTCTTTACGTTCTCATTGCTTGCTCTTCCTCTTTATCTGCTTCTACTCATCTGTCGAATATATTAACTAGGTGTCAAGACATCAGCTATCAATTACCCTCCCTATAATGTATCTCAAATCAATCACTCATTTTCGACGTCGTCACTCACTTGTCCTTCTCATCAACTTTATCGTTCTCTTTTATGATTAGGTTCGTATCGTTAATGCTCATGATGGTTGTTGTACATATGCATGTACATATTTTGATGTATTTAGGTTGTTCGTTATAAGGATAAATCCTATTCCAAAAATCCACGTCGCAGCTCAAATCAAGTCGAGTCAAAGGGCAGTACTCTATCGCAAAGCACACAAGCAACGACTCAACTATCACTAAAACTAAAATAGTGGTGCATCGGCCGAATTAAAATAGTGGTGCATTGGTCGGGTAATTTTAGTTCGGCCAATGCACTACTATTTTAGTTTTAGTGATAGTTGAGTCGTTGCTTGTGTGCTTTGCGATAGAGTACTGCCCTTTGACTCGACTTGATTTGAGCTGCGACGTGGATTTTTGGAATAGGATTTATCCTTATAACGAACAACCTAAATACATCAAAATATGTACATGCATATGTACAACAACCATCATGAGCATTAACGATACGAACCTAATCATAAAAGAGAACGATAAAGTTGATGAGAAGGACAAGTGAGTGACGACGTCGAAAATGAGTGATTGATTTGAGATACATTATAGGGAGGGGTAATTGATAGCTGATGTCTTGACACCTAGTTAATATATTCGACAGATGAGTAGAAGCAGATAAAGAGGAAGAGCAAGCAATGAGAACGTAAAGAGGAATCAAGTGCCATTGTGGGCGTGATTCTCCACTATCGCCATCTTCCTTGACCGGTGAGCAATCATGTCGTCGACAGGTGTCCGCCATCGGCAATGTGCCGTATACATCGCGATCTCGGGGCGATAAACACGCTAATTACGTCGTAATCCGATTATTTGAGGCAATGTCCACAGAATACAATGTTATGCTTATTCGATTAATTTATCTTTTTCATCCTTTACATTGTGTTGTATTATCTATAGTATGTCTATGCGCGACGCAAAGGAAATAGCAGTTGTTTGACGGAACAACTGCTATAAAAGTATCGGAATCAACGAGATTGACGCAATCGAGAAAATTCAAGGAAAAGAGAAAATGGTGAGCCTGGAGTGCGAAACGTGTTCTTATTTCCGCTCCCACATCTCTCTATGCAGGCTTTGAAAAAACTATTTTATAAATTACAATGAGCGTGTGGGCGCAATGGTTAAAGGCGTTGTACTGAAGGTTGGTGGTTCGATCCCGTGTCTATGGCACAGCGGGGCTGCTATTCCTCCGGGGTCGGTAAATTGGAACCAGACTTGTTTGAGATGATAAGCAGCACTGACTTCATAGATTGACAGGGCACGACGAGTCAATGTAACGGCCAGACAGCATTCAATCACCTCAAACGAAATTTAAAGACGAATGCATGGCGCATAATTCAGTGATTGATCAACACCGAGAGCGTTATCCATTTCATTCTTTATTGTAATCGCCATCATTTATACTATCAAATGGTCACTAAATATCTCAGAAAAAAGCGGAAAAGACCTTGTCTTGGAGAGGTCGGAAATTGAGCTCGATAACAGCAAATTACCATGGAAAGTACGAGGAGGTATTGAAAAATAATGAAAACGTTGTAGAAGAGGAGAACATATTTAATAAAATAACAATTTGTCTGAGATTAGCGCTGATATGCTTGTCACGCCGAACCGTTGACTCTTGGTTATTGACAGACTGATGATTATTGTAGCGTAAAGAGAGTGGTGGCAAAACAGGTGTCGGTAGTGCAATTGCTTAAGCACGTGTCCCGGAAAGGGTGAAATGCGGGTTCGAGTCCCTTCTGACGTCGAGGTTTCGATATATCTGTTACATCATACCACCACCAAAAAGGGACTAAGTAAAAGAAATCCTGTTAATAGCAATTGAAACAGCATTTTCTCCATAGCTAGTTGAGATTTACTAAACATTTCAATCAAAAAGGTGTATCAGGTTGACGATGAACAAAAAAGATCAAGCGGTATTTATAGATCTTTGCTAAGAAACAGATATTTACACATCTCACAGTAGATAGTACAGGACTCCGAAATCTCAAGTGCTTTTCTTATTATCATGGTTTTTTCCACTAAATCTCGCATTCTGAACACCAAAGTACTTGAAGAGAAATTTCGCCAAATAGGGAGCTAGGCGATACTCGAAGAAGCGTGATAGATATTGCAGCAATACAACTTACATAATATTGGAAATGCAAGTTTCACTTCAAACGGTTCCAAACGATCACCTTCAAAAGTGGACCAAGTCTCTCTATCAAGTTCATAAGGTTCACAACTACACAACTTCTGGAAAATATCTAGAAGGCCTCTCTGAACTGTGATTGGCATCCAAAGTTCGAATTTCGGACTTTCTCTCTTTCTCTCTCTCTCCCTCGCTCTTTCTCTACCTCCTCTTCCTCACTTGTAGTGCGTGACGTTAGTCGAGTGATTCTTTCAGTAGTACGTCTGATAGTGCCGAGAAAACCGGTAAAAGAAGAGGGCCTCAAATGAAAAGTGTGATGCGCTTTGTGTCTCTCAAGTGAGCGATGTTCACCGGACAACTCTAATGTAATAAGCGGACTTCACTAGAGCTGTCCGCTTGAGTTATTTCATAGTTAGACTAGTATCGTCGATCTCATAAAAATGATAGTCTGGTTCCTAAATTAATACTCAAATGTTGGATCTCTAAAACACCAAATACTCACTGTTTCAAGGTACACCGAAAAAGGCAAAATGGTGTAGTTAATGACAATAAGCAGGAAAATACGAATTTCACAAACATGTGATATAATCGCTGAGAGGAAAGATTTCTGTATGATCATATATGTTGAGAAGCAAGGACGAATAAATAAGAGCCTTTCTCCGACATCTGATACTTTAGGCAACATTTTACTTCAACATCAACGATTGGATTTTCATTCAACATGAACGCTCATAAATTTCAATCGTCGTCTTCGCTACTATGACAACACGTCACAATTTCACAAGGGCGACATTTTATCTGGGGCATTGATCGGTATTAACCTACATCATAACATTTTCATGTTTACTTAGAAAGAAAAACTATTTACCGAGAACCATTTTAGGTCCCGATGAAGGCGAAATTTGCCGATACAAAATCCTCATATTTACTCAAGAACACCATGGTTACCTACTTCGAAAAACACTCCAGTGATCTGTCATATCAGTAGAAATTTTGCAGGAAAGCGATCCTGTATATTGAATTAGGTGGCTTACCAGTGGCTAGCACTCTGGGAGGGAGGGAGAGGGGGGGGAGGGGGAGGTGAACAGAATACGTCAAGTCAAAATCCTCTAATAGAATTACCAGAAATGAGTGTTATTGATGTTTTTTGGTAATGCAATTTAGCTTCTGTGATAATCCAAGCAGCCTAACGAAATATCCATTATAACGGACTTGTGAGGAACTAGATAAGAGCACTTTGTTTGAAGCCGTGGTCCACGCGAGTGAAGCGCAGCTCAACAGCTCTCTAGGTTTCTGATGCGATGGCATCGTTCCAAGATGAGACGCAGTGAAATTACCTATGCTCTTGAAAATGCATAACAATGCTGAAGTACGTAGACAAAATGAGGGCTTAATGTAGTCTACAAGACTTTGAGCACTCAGGCACAATCGATTATAAAATTCTATAAGTGAGTTGACTGTTGACATGCAGAGAATTTCAGAGTGCTGATTGGTCAAATAATATTACTCCTATGAATAAGACAACTGCGATCTAACTCACTACATTATAAGTTTGCCTTGATTTAATTCACACCCAATTAGGACAGTAAATGATCTAGACGCCAACAACTGTAGATACTGACTGGACTTTCTATTGGAACACTGCTTTCAACATAAGCATATACGTAAGATTAGGTTTAAAAATAACAAACCAAATCTAAACTAGGACGCCGTGACCGAGTGGTTGTGATGCTCCTTGCGGAGCGCATTGAGCTGACCTCCACTCTCCCCCTCCCCCTGACCCTTTCCGGCAATCAACAATAACATCTTGTGGAATGTCACAGTCAGTTCATCGTCGTGATTGCAAGGAGACACAGTTTGAAGATGGATCAGTAAAGTGATAAAGTGTGGAAGTGAAAGTGATTCTAAACTATATTTTATATTAAATTAATAGTTCGTTTCTATTGGTGGTTAATTACCCTTACTGTGACGTGATATAGCAATGATACCAACATCGTGAGATTCGTTACCATAGCGTGACCATTCAAGCAGGGAAGATGATCGACTTACTATTTCAATTCAGAGGCAGCTTATAGTCGAAAACTTACGAGAATAGAACTTCATTGGCGATTTACCTGATATCCACTGTATTACTGTTCCACAGGCTAACAGTTTGGACCAAGAAGATTTTCACTGCTTTTACCAAGAAAAAATGGGTATGACGGGGAGAAGGGGGAGGGGCTCGAACTAACTTGATTTTTCTTACTAAATACATTATTTTCTCCGAATAGACACTGCCAGGGGCAAAAAATACGCAACCTTCAATAAGCGAAAGATTGCTCAGTAATTTCTGTCAACTGAGGAACCTTGAAGAAAGAAAAGTGTGTTAATTTTTCTTATCCAAGTCTTACTCAGATCAATTTTATGTAAATTACTAATCTTTACATAGCAAAAAGAGTTGTATGTTTCTTTCCAGATCACTTAAATAGTACATTTTTAACGTCTACAGTATACTCACCTAAATAGGGCATCGGAGATAAGAAAGGAGAGGATTAAGAGAACTCTATACAATGCGGAGAGAATGGATCGTGCGGTGCTTGGAAGTATAATGTGATAAGGCGTGATTCAGAGCATAATGTGATAGACGCAAGAGATCACATTAGATAAGAGCCATGCTAGAAGCTTTCACAGAAGCTCAATCATGTATGCATGCGAAAGTTTTGCACAGAACTTTGTTCAGGTTTGATGACTAAGCGAGAAAAGACAGCCACATGAAGGCATGGAGAGCAAGCGATACTCATGGAAAATAGTATCTATAGTTTGCACCTGTCTCATTAGGTCTCGTAACGGTGACTGCCTGCACAAAACATGTCCCAAGCTTAGGTGCTGAATTTTTATCTAAGAGCATACTAAGGCAGCAGTGGTAAAGTAACGACAGTAACAAATCTAACAAGCTTATAGGAGAGTAGGAGATATTATATGCTTCATTATGTTCTTCTTAACTCCTCCTTAGAAAGGTTTTCGCTCTCCAAGTGATGATTTATTCCGTGAATAAAGCGTTAAGTGCACGTCTCTGTTGTGGTTTTAAATGGCTAGATTAAGTATTACCGCAGTCTCAGCAATTAAGCCTGCAACGTCTAAAGTACTGTAATGTTTTTTTTCATGAAAAGAATCTCACACTTGTTGGCTTATAATTACCACTACTTCCTAAGGTGGCGTGAGAAACGTAGTGGTGGCGATTTATCATTCTTCGGTGTTGGGAATTCAGTATCCAAGTTGTCTGAGAAGAGTTTTTTTCGACCCAAAATCGTGGCGGCCATCTGAGTGATAACTTGAAAACATCCTAGCGCAGCTCCCTGGATTACAGGGAGAATTCTCTCGATCAACGATATACGACGTCCATGAAGAACACCAAGATCGCCAGTCAGCAGTCGAATTTACACGGTAATTTAAAATCTTTTGTGGACAAGGGATTCAAGGTAAAGAATGAATAGGCAAAAATCCGCGATCAAGATATGATGTCAGGCCATATGATGAAAAGAGAAAGGTAGCACAAAAACAGTCTCCCAGATTTTAATTCTAGCTCTTTCGGTACAACTAACAAAAGATTCCAGAGGAAATCAATTTGACCGACGACATTACGTTGAAGCTAATCACGGCAAAGAATCCTGCTATCCCTAACATGTTATTATATTCATTTGGTTAGTGATTTGCCGTAGCACAGTACTCTGTTTACCTTAAATTTCAAAGCAACCATACTAGGGGTGTTCTCAAAACATCGGCCTATGCAAAGCTGAGAAAGAATTGACAGCTTGTCACTATATTATTATCATCGCCGTGGTGATTCCTGACAATGGTCCACTCTTATGTTCTTCTGGATAAAAATATAAAACATCTTCTTGATTTTCAAAGCCCTGCTGAGATGGTAGGAAATGATTTCCAATACACAGCACATTTATACACAATGAATTCTCGAGGCGTTATAGCAAAACAGTGTGAAAAGAGGTGGCATTATTCCTTATTATTCATTGGAACAGCATAAATTGTTAAGCAGATGTTTGATTTTTACGTTAATGACATATATGAATCCATGTAATGGACTTATATGTATTAAGTCGCCATAAGTTTTGGCATTTGTGCAACAAACACTAAATTTATTAACTAAAATTAAACAAATTTCATGATTTAAGGATCGTTCAATTGGGCATTTTCTTGCGAACATTTTGGTATACGACATGATTATACCTATTTTAGATAGAGCTGTCGTGAGAACAAATTGGCTTGCTACGCATGCCAGGAATGGCGCGTAAGAGAAAATGCTAGAGAAGCGGCGCGCAATAAGCTTGTTTGTGAATGGCCCGCACGCGAGATCCTTCAGACTGTTCTCTCACGCCTGAACTTCGCGAATCATATCCTAGCCGTCTTTCCTGCAACCGTATCATTGTCCCAATTAAATTAATCTTGTGCACCGCTTCACTATCACTTTACTCTGAGCGCCATTTGTACATGGTTAGCAGTTGAATTTGTTCCCACGAAAGCTCCAGTTTTTAAGCAAATATAGGCAGGTTGTATACCAGAATGTTGCCAGGAAATGAACAACTGAACTATACCAAAATCATGCAATTTTATTTGCTTCTAGTTAATAAATTTGGTGTATATTGCTCTACTTCCAAAACTTGTTAAACGATCCGATGAAAAAAAAAATGGTGCCGTAAGTTTCAATATTATTAAGAAGCTTATATGCAAATCAGAATATGCATTCACTAGTGTGTGACTCAAACTCGTAGCGTTGTACAGAACGTTGCCTTCTTTTTTTTCCATTTTTCTACAATGTTCTTCTGCTTTGTTTAACTTGTTTTCTACTTTCTCATTCTTATTTTGGACATTGCCTACCATTGTTGAATAGCTAATCCCATTTTCTTCAAGATGCTATCATATAATTTGAATTCTACCATAGGATAATGAAGTTTCGGTTCGAATGGCAGCAAAGAATATAAAGGTTATGTCAGTTAAGATCTTGACCTGAATGTTTTCTTTGCACTCCGCCATCTGTCGCAAATGTATGTTATTTGCGAATTTATAGAGTGAGGAAAATTTACTGAATATCAGCCATAAAACTCATACTTACGGGTCGGTCGTAAAGAAATACCTTCATTTCGAGTGTTTTATTAAGACCATGCTCAAATTTCAATTAATCTCTTCATTATTATTTGAGCCAACATGTCATGTGGTCTGGTAATGGGCTCTTGTACAGCTCGATACATGTATTACGACCTTACAGTCTCGTCACTCGGGCAAAACCCGTCGTCTTCCAATCTTTTTAGCCAATCCTCTCGCGAGCCCCTACCCTCCCTACAGAGACATGTATCGGGCTGTACAAGAGCCCATTACCAGACCACATGACATGTTGGCTCAAATAATAATAAAGAGGTCTATTGAAATTTGAGCGTGGTCTTAATAAAACTCTCGAAATAAGGGTATTACATGATAAAAATACTAGCCAAAGAGCAATAGAGTGTACAACTGTAAGTTCAGTGATAATTTCACTTGACTTGCAGTGTAAAAAGCTCCTCTTTGATACCTCTCTGTAGGGAGAGTAGGGGCTCCCGAGAGGTTGGCTAAGAGATTGAAAGACGACGGGTTTTGCCCGACTGACGAGACTGTATGGTCGAAACACGTGTATCGGGTTGCACAAGAGTCTATTACCAGACCACATGACATGTTGGCTCGAATTATAATGAAGAGATCTATTGATAGAATAGCCAATACTTGATCCACTAATGCTACTCTCTTGGAGACGGTGAGTGCTCTTACGAGTCACGTGGGTAAGCGCAGCTAAAGAGAGTCGCGGCTCAAAAAGTACTTCCGGCAACAAATGCCTCTCCGTCGATGACCTCATCGTATGCTGAGTTCGCATTAATTCTGACAAGCATTTTATTGGTTTCCGATTTTCATGAGGAGCGCTTGCTTTTGGATAGGGTGCATGGGAGAATACCGAGACTAGAAGGCAAACATTGTAATTCCGCTTAGTCAAATAAACAAGTGACTAGATGTTGACATTCTAGATGTTTTCCTTTCACACTACAATCACGTTCCATTTGCACGCTCCAATCGCGATATGTCCCTACTTTGACTCGAGTAGGTAAAACTTAGGACACACAATTCGTGGTTTTGTGATAAGCTTGACATAAAGAAAGTGATAGGTTGGAAAATAGTAGAATAATTCTAAGGAACAAGGATGACTGCAATCAATTCTATCACGTTCACGAGGTCCGCACATACTCGACTTATAAATAGAAGCGTAATGAATACAAAGTGTTGCTAAACGAATGAATGCGAGCATATTCACACCTACAAATTTGCAAACACCGTTTCATACATACGTATACACTCACATATATATATACACACACACACACACACACACACACACACCACACACACACACACACACACACACACACACACACACACACTACACATACACGCATAAACTCTAATTTTATTTGAACATCAAAAAGTGATGGAAAGAACTCGCAAACTCCTAGGAGGAGGTGTCTAACGTTACAGAAATGTTTCTTGAGGGAACAAATGTCATGTCGTACTTTAAAGTTTGGAAAATCTAGACTATACTGAAAGGGACGACTAGAACACTTACAAAAGGGACGATTTTTACAGGAAACAAAATACGTGGATTGTAGCGCATGAGGTAAGCTTCTGCATAAAGCCGGGCGCTGGCAGTGCACACTTCTACACGATGCCCATATGAGCGGGCGAAGCGATCAATGTGAGCTTGGCTTAGGCATCCCAAGCGCATTCGTTGTTGGTAAGCCGTTCAATTAGACAGCAAGCACTTACGTAGTAATAAACGTTCGTTATATCGAATCACATATACCATTAAAGGCAGACATTTCCAGCACGCAAGCTAAGCGAATGACGTAGTTCATAAGGACAGGAGACGTAATGTCGTGCACTTAGGGCGGCGAAAAGCCTTCTTGGCCATTAAGCTAAGACAACGTGACCAAAAAGTTGTTCTACAAGGCCTATTCACGCTTTTCAGAGGGGCACTGATTCAAGCTGCTTGATCAAAGGCGGTCAACACTGCGATGTTGGTCTGTGTAGTCGCATCGAGTCGAATCCTGTGGAATTAAGTGCATCCAGAAATCATAAAATTTTCTAAAATTCTACCTCACTACATCGTTCTGCGACTATGGCGTCACATAATTGTCGAAAGACGTTACCTATCTAAGTAATTAGATACATTCGAAAAGTGAACGTTGTTATCAGTGCATTATTTGCTCGACTTTTTCTATTGCTAACAAAATTGTTCTGTAGAATTGTTGAATTAGATTTTCAGATAGTTATATTAGATTATGTACCGAAGACAATGCATTGAGAGTGATTGAAATAAGCTAATTTTCAAGCGTTTGTGTTCGCAAAAAAGCTTTTTTGAAATACATTCCTTTTCTATAATAGGTAGTAAGCTCAGTGTTCAAATAGAGGTGCATGTGATGCAATGGTTAAAAGTGCTTGCAACACCCTCGTCGTCATCAAATTGATCTCGCGCCTATGTTCACCAAGCCTCTCCTACCTCCGGGGTTTGCAAAATGACACCAACTTGTCTGAATGGATTATAGTACTGGTTTGACACATCGATAGATCAGTGCAAGCAATTATGTAGGCGAAGTTTTAGTTCAATCACCTCTAACGATGCTTACTCTTCTCAGATGTTTGGGGTGCAGCTTTCGGATAATGTTCAATGCTGAAGAGCACCTATTGTTTTATTCTTTACTGTCTGAATAACTTGACAAAAAAACTATGTTAGCATGACGTCTTTGATGCATAATACTTGAAGATATATCTGAAGCAAGCAGAGTTCATTTCATTGATGTGTTTTCACACTGTGTATCCTCGGAAACATTAATGCTGAGAAGCAACACAGCTACAATTAAAATGCAATCTGCACTACTCATATACAATTTACATCTTTTGTTCATTCCTGGAACAATGGACCGAAATGTCAGCTCCGCTAATTGCAACAAGTGATGACGAAGCTTGGTGAGCTTCACAATTTTTATACACCTGATAAAAGGTTGGGTAGAAAGCCTGTTCCGTTTTGGTTTTTTTTTTGAAATGATTTTTGCAATGAAATTGCGCGATTTTGGCATTGTTCAATTCCGCATTTCCTTCAGAACATTTTGTTATGCAGCTTGCCTACTCAGATGCTTATAAAAAAACGCACACTGGAACAATACCAAAATCATGCAAATTTTAGCTAAAATCATATCAAAAGACCAAAACGGCATGAACTTTCTACACGACCAATTATTCTGATGATTTCTTATGACAGCCAACTTAACGGCCTCATTAATGGAGTAAAAGTAGTTTGTTCATGAAAACATATGTAAATTGAGAGCATAAAGAATAAGGCTCTCGGCGTTGATCAATTTTTCAAGGATGCGCCATGCATTCGTCTTCATTCAGCATAGTTTGATGTGACAAATTGCATATTTGCCCTGTACAATCACTCGCGATGGCCTGTCGCTATATCAAGCCAGTGATGCTATCCTTCCAAATAGGCCAGTACAAATTCATCGAACCCGTAAGATCGAAGGCCTGGTGAGCATCGAGCGCGGAATCAAACCACCGACCATCGATTGATCAACCGCGAGTTAAGTTGCATAGCACCTCTAACCACTGCGCCACACGCGCTCAATATATGAATTAGTGGAACAGAGGTCTTATATATCTATATGAATCAGGAAAAAAGTCGGAATTGCCACATCGTAGCTCTTTTTTGATCTGCAGAGAACAAGAATCCACATACTTGTTTCTCCCGATCATCAAACTTGATATGCTATTGTCTACGTTAGTTTGCCGTCATCATTTGGCAGAAAAGGTCGCATCACACACTGTTATGACAATGCCCCTTTTTCCTTTCCATTCAAACGCTAATTGCCTAGCTGTTCGAATGGCACTTCTTTACACAGTCCGAATTCGGAGCAACTTGTGGATGTGGAAACTAATTCCAAATATAAACATAACGAGCATAAAGGTACAATAAAGACATCCGCCCTTTTATATATATGTAAATATTGGAGGATTGCGATTCTGCTTCTAAATGCCACGAATGTCTCCTCATTGTAGACTCCTTTGGCTTGGTCAGCAGACTTGCTTGAAACTTCTACTGGAAAGTTAAAGAAATGGTCTAGCCTTTTATTATACTCCTTTTCTAAGCCTTATCTAGCAACTGAAACTGCAGCTGCTCAGATTTTAGTGTTACCATTAACAAGGGCTCTGATAATTTGCGCAGTAAAAATTTAATGCTGCGACTGAGGGAAATCTAAAAACACATATCTGGAAGCAGAGTATGATCATTATTCTCCTCACTCTGATAGTTCGCAATTCCCATGTTCGATCAATCTCTTGTCCGCATCCTTTTTAATCGTCCAAAACCAGATCCCGGATACTAGTCAGAAGTAATTCGTATGAATGTATTTATTCTTCGCATTCAGTCAAGATAATTGCTATGGGTATTCACTGGCCAGAAGGCGCTAGATTTTCCAAGTATTCTTCACTAACCTCATTACCACTTCCTCCGCTTTCATCCTCATATGCACTTTTGTCGGACTCCTCAGTGAAAATTGCAAGAAACTCCTGATTTTATCAACACCTTCACCTTCCCATTCATTAGATCCATCGAGGAGTCGCTCGAAAATGATGCTCATTTCGTCGTTTGCTGCTATGATCTCATCTTCGCTCAGCTATATTTTGAATAACTGATTAATCTTTTCTTTCTAAATACTATTTCAACATACAGATATAATATGGAAAATCAAAAAATGTTCCTGAACAACGACATTCACTCTAATCGTTCTTAGAAGCACTACGAACATTCGACACGATTGTGATGAAAAGTGCCTCACCACTTTTCAAGATGGCGAATTATTCCAAAAAGAGCGTAATTAAAACGATTGGTAGGACATTAGAAAATCTGGGCGCGAAAACATATTAAATTTACCAAAAAAAAAAACGCTGAGAACCTAATAATATAGCAAAAAAAACAATGAGTGGTGAGTACTCGTGAACGATGAACTTTACGGACCAAAAGAATTAAACACGGTCGCATCGAAAGATCTGGTGCTGTAGCGAATACACTAAGCCTGGCAATATTTCTTTCAATAAATTGCTGTATAGATAGCATGACACGGCGGTGTTTCAAAAGTTGATCATGGCTTACAGCGGCTCCCTTTTCTTCAGAGCCATAGAATACGACTCAATTTTTCAAAGCCGTTTACCCTTGTTTTTTGGATCTTCCTAATCACATCGATTACACCTCAGCGGAATAGAACACTAAAAAACTGAGGTAACTCCTCTCAGCTATGCCCTTTCATACTGGACGACTTTTAATCCTGATTTTGATATGAACCACTTCGAGTCAGTGGAAATCACCAACAGTCTTGTGTTATTTTGCCGATACAACAAGACATTCAATATTTATACTTTGCTCAAACATAAGCTACTCTCAAGTTTTCTTTACGAAGAAAATAGGCAATTTCAGGGCGAATCTAATGACAGCAATTTTTTTTTTTGAGGAGAGGAGAGAACTGACATCTGTGATTTATTGGGGCTGGCATCTTTTGATTATAGTGCAAAAGTAATCAGAAAACCAAAAAAAAAAAGTTTCGTCGTATTGTCTTCTCACAAGATTTCACCTTAATTTGAGAAATAGTTCTTAGAAATAAAGTTCTGCTTCAAAAAAAAACACCGTAGAGTACCTCTTTTATCCATCCCCTGTAATTTGCAATTTCTTTGAATAGGCGTGATGTTCGTGATCATGCGATATATATATATATATATATATATCTCTATATATATATCACCTGTATCACATGTCGTCCCGTTGATCGTCGAGTGAATCGAGCGGGTACCAGCAACTCTCCCATTTTTCCCTATCGCGTGCAAGAGCAGCCCAATGGGTCCTCCTCGCTCTAGGGATTCGCTGAGCATCATATCTTTCTTCTATCGCTTTCGTGAAGAAATTGGACCAATGGGTCAGTCGTCTTCCTTTAGAGCGCTTGACGTCCCGAGGAATCCACTCGGTAACGGCTCTCGTCCATCGGTTGTCACCAGAGTACAAACAACCACTCTATACATACATATATATATATATAGTGCCGTGGCCGAGTGGTTGTGATGGTGGTCGCCGCGAGCGGGTAGTGGACCTCTACCCCTCCAACCCTCTCCGGCAGTCAACAACAACGCCTTATGGATAGTCACAACCAGGCTATCCTCGAGAATACATGGAGGCTCTCTCAGCCAATATTATACGACGTTCACGAAGAAGACGAAAAAACGAATTGAAGGCTAGAAGTAGTGGGACCCGCACAGTGAAAAATCGCTGTGAAGAAGGACATTAAAGAATCTAAAAAGTGTGTCTATATATTATGTACATAGAAGTGACTTTAGCTCAACCTCTGGTTCTCCAGGTGAAGTATATGTGGTAAACTTTTTTTCTTGTGGCGTGAAATGTTGTCAAGTAAATTGTGTCCGCTTTGATTCAAAAAAAGGAAAACAATAAAATCTCTAGAATTCCGTGAAGAATTCTGACTATTAGTGCGGCCATCCTGTGCAAGTGAATTGCCAACGGTTGTTGCCCACCGTTTGACCTTAAAAGACATACGCTCTGCTCAACTACTTTCCAATATCTACATTTACTTTTGCGAGAGCGTCCGTGTGATTGCCGGCCTAGGTCGATTGGAACTTATCGGATCTCTTTGCCCACTCACATGAGACGGAGTAATCTAACCAGTGCCTTTTTAATAGCGCATTTGGTATTTCACAACACTCTCCCTTCCAAATACAGACACGAGTAGCAATTTCTCATTCAAAGTCTCCATAAAAAAAGGAAAATAAAAAACTACCTATGTGGCGGCAGTCTTTCCGCTGAGTGTTTAACATTTGATGCAATCAAATGGCGATTAATCATATCTGTTTATGGTCCGTCTAGTTTTCGATACACTACTGCATCTAGCAACGTGACTGATCTTCGTCAGTAATGTGGAAGTGCACATTTCCCCTCCGATTAGATCAGAGTATACACATGACCGCTCATATAATCCGCTTTGCTAAACTAACCACACTTTTATACCGTTTTCATGCTGCCTAGGTTTCCGCCGATATTCCCGTCAAAAAAAAAAAAACCGCCTCGACTATAATGTGGCCTCTGAGAGCTAGTGTATGTTTTTTCTACTACATCCTCAATATTCCTGTAAGTTCGAAAAAGAGGAAAAAAAAGAAAAGGAGGGAGAGGAAGTTTGCGCCTCTAAACAAAAAGTCTGACGTCAAAAAGGCTTCATTCATCCTCGTTTTTAAGTCAAGCGAAGTAACTACAGGTATTAATCGTTACCCAAAAGCGCAGGTTTGGATAATTCGATAGCAGTAGTCGAAATACTCCAAATACACTAAAGCACCATTTAGTCCGCAACCGACTGTATGACCGCCTCTGCGACACGATAAACTGCCAAGTTTGCCCAAACTTCAGGGACGGCGATTACATGAGAGCTGGTACAATTTATCCATGCCTTGCGAGGCATGCGGGGATGAGTACATTATCGAAACAGGTAGACAAATCTTCACCCGTGTAAAACAACACCGAGCTGGATTACGAAACTTTGACGGAATGTCGTCACCAGGCATGTTTAGGAAAGAAGAACTTGTATTAACAAAGTTCGATGTCAAATTCACGGCCCTCGCACAGGAATCTAAGACAACCGAGCGTAAAACTTTGAAATCTTTCGGATAGATAGTAAAGGCCCAGAAATGAACCGCAAAGATGAGTGCCTTGTAATAACGCGTGAGCTCGCACCATACCTCAAGCTAATCCTCTCGGCCTCAGTCAGTAAACCCTCACTTATGCTCTGACTCCAAGCGGCTGATCTTCCATAAATTATTGGAACACCTAAAACGTCATAACAGTGAGTGTTCTGAAATCAAGCTTTTACTATGCGATCCAAAATTTGCTTCTTACGTTTTCTACCGGGGTTATGGAGGCTTTTGAACTGAGTGTATTGCAAATCAAATTCACCTTTCCAGGCTCTGAAGATGGCGAGACGCCGAAACGTTGACCACCGTATTGTATTATATTATGTTATTGCGCTTTTGCATGCGCTACTGTACTCTGTATTTTACTGCATTACTACTACTCAAAAGACTATTGCTAGGCGTCGAATCATTTTATCAAAATAAAACTGCTGTTTATTTTAACTACGCCAAGGTTAATCGTTAGTCACTCTTGGGAATTATTCCTGACTATCCAAGCAGTTCCTTTCTTCCATCTTAATGTTGTTGAAAAGTTATGCATAGTTTTCACTGTTCAGCTTGACAGCTTGATTAACAAAGACGATGATTCCAGTGATGCTCTTCAAACTAAGATTGACTGGATTTCGAAAATCAATAGTTTTCACCCATAAGACTAGAAATCAGCCATCATACGCTTTGTTATGTTATTCCAGATATCAGAACGACACTGCTATCAGTTGCGGAAAGGTGGTGGAACTGCCTACATCGACTTCCGGCTCTGGCTTTGTCGATACTCTTTCTCGTCGATGATAAAAATTTCATAGCACAAAATTCTTGTGTGATGCTACTAAACGACCTCTATGAATGCTTCATCCATTAGAAAGTAGGCATTTTTACGCCCTCGAGGACAGGATAGAGGAGGATCCAGAACTATTGCAAGGTGTCAACAACCGTTACAATCGAGTAAAGACGATTCGTAGTTAAATCATATACTTCTTGTTCGTTTATTTATTTTCCTTCAATATTTAGCCATTTTTTCTGAGTATGATTCAAAGACTCTATAGACGGAAAACAGTACTTACATTTGGTGAAATCTTTTGAGTTTATGGACGTCTGTGTTGTGATTTTTCCTAGTATGTATCATTAAAAATTCTTTGGAAAGAGTCTGATCTGTTGTGCTAATGGCGATTGGTTCTATGGACGTTTGAGTGTAATCTTCCTCACAATGGTCGCAGTGCGGTTTCCGTGAAGAAATAATTAGTAATACGCACTGATTCAGTAACAGATCCATCAAATCAAGATAAATTATTGATAGTCGCCTAAAGCCTGTTTCGCGATACACGACTGCTCAGGTAGTTGCAGCGGAAAGCTTTTTGAAGCGCTGAGTTGTCCTGCATGTACGAGGAGTTTGTACACACTCTCACTGTTATATGTAAATTTGTGGAATTGAGCATGGTTGGAGGATTAGAGAGTGGAAGTGTAGCGGTCGTGGAATGTGCGTGCTGAAGTCAACTTGTGTTGTGTTTCAGTCTATGTGACTTTGCCAACCTGTTGAATTTATAGGACTGCAAATTGGACAAATAGTCGTGGTTTGAACAGTTCAAAGTAAAGATCGAATGTAGAGTATTGCATTGTGAAATGGTTGTTAATACTGTTCACCGCTTTCTTGATTTGTTTTTCTCTATGTACCACGCCAAAGATTTCGCTACTGTTCTTGCAACATGTAACCACACCTTGGGTTATTGAGTCTTTGGTGAGAACAAAAAGATGCAGGACGAAACTGATGAGTGCTTACAGCGCAAGTGAGAAGTCGCGAAGCGGTACTTCAATCCGTAAGACGGCACCAATGAAAAACCGAACCTTTTCGCAGGAGAACAATGTTTCATAAGAGTTTTGGTAAACATTCGAGAGCTTAAATCTCTTGCTACAGTGCGACGTAGCCACTTTTTGAAAAGACACTTTTATAAAGCTGTGCTCTGCCAAACAAGATTATGTTTCACACCAGTCGCGTGCTCTCACTTTTCTCACGAGTGTATTTCTCTGGAAGGATGAAGGCATATGAACGTGTAGAGGAAGTCACGCAGTATCTGAGTCATTCGTTTTAGCTGGAGTTTCTACCAAAGTGGACAGAAAGTCCTCAATTGAAAAACGGTTTGAACGCGACACATCTAAGGAGTTAGGCCATCGATTGATCGCTCGCCACCAGCTCGTAGATCACCAGGCAAACAAGCGCATCATATATGTGAAGCTCGAGCTTATTTCTCCTGTTACACCGCAGTGAAACGGTCTTTCCGGAAAGCAAGTAAAGTGCTGAAATCATTGAAACTTACGTTATCGAATGATTACTAATAGTCTAGAGAGAGAGCTCTATCCGGAGAGGTGTAAAGCACATATTTTTTCCCACAGTGCTATCAAAATATCATAAGGAGCAAACATATTTTTGAGTTCTTTGAGGTTTGTGCTATCAACATGGTTCCAGCAATCTCAGGAAAGCGTTCTGCCCAGCGAATCATAAGCGAGGTGAGAAAAAAAAAACGCGTGGCCGTGTGAAACATAACTTGTTTTGGATGCTACAGCACTGTAAAAAGGCTTTTCCAAAAACCGACCGCGTACTACTCTAGCCAAAGAATTGAACTTTTGAATAATTTTTAACACGTTTATGAAAAGCTCTTCTCGAGCAAAATGGATCAGTTTTCCATGTAGTGTTGTCTAAGAGAAAAGTACTGAAGCGATTAATAGACTGCGCGGAAATAGTGCAGGTATAACCATTTTTGAATAGAAAAATCACCATCATGATAGAAGAAACTCTCTATGTGTTTGACCAAAGATTTAGAAAACGGAGAGAGCAACTTCTTTCCTTTATTACTTATGCGGTATAAAAACAGGTGGACGAGAACGTCGAAGCTATCGGATTGGAAGTCCTATTCACAGGCTCCGTCCAGTACGGTGCCATTGAAGCTGCAGTGTGTGTATCGTCTGAAAGCTTTAGGGCATACACCTCGCTTATTGTCAATTTAATACAATGCAAATTTCGGATGTTTTTATGGATTTGGCTTTCAAGCTTTTGTAATTCATTGCATTTTCCAGACTTGAGAGGTCCAAAATGTATACGTCTCTTCAAACCTTTCAAACTTCCCCGAGCATTGCCGTGAAGTGGTTAGACAGACTGACTGCATGCCATGTAGATAGCGACTCTCGTATTATTTCTGGAAAGACCTCTTAAGAGATAGAAAATTTCTTGAATATGCCATTTCTTAAAAAACTGAACATGTGGTTCAACCTTGTGTTGATTATTAGGATAATGATGGATAGTTAGGCAAACGTCCCAGCAATAAATGATTATAATGGAATTTATCATGGTGCGGTTTTCTAAGGTAATCTGATCGAACTGATGAAAATGGAGGACTGCTCAAGGAATATAGCTTTTGGAAGAAATGTCACTCTTTGCTGGACTATACCTTTTCCTTCCACTGCTTTTAAAGACCTCGCGAAACAACAATAATTTGATAATATGTTAACATGTAGTGAGACCTTCATAAGGTGTAGTATGGCACTTATACAGTACTAGACAGGTGTGCTGCGTCTTTCCATGCCCGTCAGTAGTGGTCCCTTGTAGAGAATTACCCTTACATATGAAGGAATCAAGCCGAACAACAAATCACTACAAATCAGGTGACAACCCCCCCCCCCCCCCCCCCACATTGCAGTGACCAATAGTCGAGCTCGTGGCTGACACAAGGGGTATATCTTCTGAAAGGGATCGGCTGAACCGATATGTACTGTACTACTGATGAGCCTGTCTAGTACTCTATAAGTGCCATACCAAACCTCTTAAAAGGCTCAAATATGCCATCATATTACCAGATTACTGACTATCAATGTCGATGAGGTTAGACAGCCTCCACCACATTTGTTAAACTCCAATCCTCAATCCCAGAAGTGAATTTCCACAGATCTTGTTCCCACACCAATATTGGTGTCATCGTCGTTGATGATGCTCGAAGACCTTCTATATAACTTAGGCTCTTGCACCACAAATTAGTGTTCGCAGTTTCCTTAATACCGGCGTGACTCTTCTGCATCCTACAAGTGAACTTCATCATGGTCTTTGCCAAACCTTATCACTGCAAGTCAACCACTGAGCAATCCTTTATTCTAAAGAATTAAGGTTGTCGACAGACATCTTCATTTCACAGAACCCGCAAGCGCGACAGTCCGTTGTCGATAAAACAAATAAAAATCGAATTAAAATCATCAAGATATCATCCACAGCCGCCGGAATACAATTATAGTAATAACCGTATAAGATGATCGAGAAAGGAATCATTAATGCTCTTAAAAAACGCTTCCTAATGAAATATATGTAATATATCGATATATACAAGACACTGAGGAATATGAATACTAAAAAAGGCTAAAGTTACTATATATAGGCAGTATCAAGTCAAAAAATGAGTGGATGTGGTAGCTGAAAAATCAACGATGAGTGACGAGATCAAATTTCCTTTTCTTTGATGTTAAATCGAAAAAATTTTGGATCATTATTAATATTATTATTATTATTATTACTTGAACACGTGGTAAGTCAGATAACAATCAAAGGAATGTACTAAACACGAGGCGCTACTACGACCGGATATGCTGTATTTGAAAGAGAGCGGCAGTGCACAAGGCAGTGTGTAACATATGATACGTCCGACCTGTTACTAGCAGAATTACCACATGATTAATGGCAGTCTCAGTAGTACACGTCATGGCACATTTAGACATGATTGCAGGCCCGCGTAAAGCATGGTTGTTTTTCATACTCGTTGCCGCCGCATTGCCCACTCCCGTAGCACTTTCGGACCCTCTTCCGTGTACCTTCACCACATGTTTCACTGCACGTCGACCAGTATCCCCAGCCTATAAATATAAACTTTCTGATATAAGAAAATTCCTTCATATGGATTTCTACCAGGATCATTGCTGTCTATAACAAGTACCAATGCAGAATCTATGCAACTTTATGAACGGCTGTTGATATTTTTCCGCAAGCGAAGTGTTTGAGAGTTGGAAAAGTTGCATCACAAGTTTCAAAATTATCAAATTTGAGTCGAGAAACTCAATGTAACATATTTCATAAAGTTTGGAAGCAAGCACAGGAGAGGCGGACATCAGTGATACATTTTAGAAACCATCGTCATTCTTATCTAAAACATTTTATCCAGTGAATCGCTTTGTTGGTCAACAAATGCCACTCGGACAAACAGTTGAGTCCAATCACTCATGATCCTCAAAAAAAAATCGAGATTTCATCATAATTTTCCAATCAAAGTGCAATAGATCTGCAGAATTTAGTATATAATAAACGATATACATTGATTACAATGAGTTTGATGCTGAAGTAGTGGCCGCTTTCAACTTCAGAAAAACTATCCCAACTCATTGTGAGCCTTGATAATTTCCATACAAATCGTAAAATATCTAGAGTATGCCGCCTACATGGGGGAAGTTTTCTTATTTTCCTAGAATAAAATTATGATTTACTGGGTACGCAAGGTGTATCGAATTGAAAAACCGCCAAACAGCAAAATATTGCCCATGAACGCAGGATGATGCTCCCTAGTGGATCACCTATGCTTATGAATGCTGAACATGCTTCGAAACTTTTGAAAGAGAAGTTTTGCTCTAATTTTCCGAAACTTCGATTCTAAACTTTTTTTTAAGGCTCAAGGGATACATTGTAAATAAGGATAAAGGATAAAGCTCTCGGCGTTAATCTATCCCTGAGGGATGCGCCATGCATCCGACTTCAATTTCTAACTTCGTTTGAGGTGATTGAATGCACATCTGGCCTATACAATGACTCGCGGTGGCCTCCCGCTGAACCGAGTCAGTGCTGCTTATCCTCCCAGACAAGTCTGAGACCTGTCTGGTACCAATTTACCTACCCCGGAGGGATGGATGGCTTGGTGAGCCATGAGCGCGAGATCGAACCAGTGACCTCGTGTGCGACGCAGGGCACCTCTAACCACTGCGCCACATGCGCCCACATTGTAAATATCTTATGCAAATAAGACGACAGAGAAACTTTTGATCTATGAAGCATCAGGTTCCTGAATCCTCAAATGCTCTAATTATCGAGGAATTTTTTTGGATCTCTGAACCAGTTTCGCATGTTATATGTGCTAGTATTCATCTTGAGTCAAAGCAAGTTGGAGGTGAATTATTACTTAAAGTTGAATGACTAGAAAATTCTTGATTACGCACGCATTGAAATCAATGATCGAAGTAAACAGTGATCAATTTGTGATTCAAACATATTCAAATACTCAACTCCCCAAGCAGCATTGCGACTTTCGCATTCGCGATCATTACAAATTGCGGATTCCCTGTAGTTGCCAGGACAACTACCCGACCGACAATAGCGAGTACGGCGTTTTACCCCAGCACCACATGTTGCCGAGCATTGACTCCATGTCGACCACGTTGCCCATTCTCCTGCTCGCGGTTCGCACGGATGTTCATTGCAAAATGCTTGGTCGTTGCTAGAGCCATGACAACCGGAACCAATACAAATTCTGCAGTAGATAACCATTATGTCAAATTTTTTTCATCTCGTAAGAAGATCATGGTACGACAAACCTGCTTCTTGACCGGATTCCTCGGCCACACAATCGGCTACAATCCGACCACTCATTCCAGTGTGCCCAGTGCCCTTGAGCTGACTCGCACATACCTATGTTACAGGACCGTCTCTCATGAGCAAAACCATCACATGGCTCCTGCAGTACGTAATCAATTTTTGCAACAAGATAAATATAATTTCGATGTGTACCTTGTGGCATCCACGCTGACGAGTCATGGTCCCTGGTCCACATGATGTTGAACACGTGCCCCATTCAGACCACGATGCCCAAACCCCTACCCCACTACATGGGCCAGCATCGCATGCTCGAACCTCAGTGTGCGTGTCTGAAATTCTAGCATATTTTCTTCTATATTCTAATAGCAGCGTAAATTAGTGACCTACAACCGACAATAAAGCAAGTGGTAAAACAATCATTCTTATGCCTTCGTTAAATGTGTACCGTTCATTAGTAGGGTTTGGTTATATTTTACATAATCTGCTATTGCATGACGATTTCAACTTTGTCAGTACGTGTTCTAAAGCGCCTATGGCTAAGCTTTCGTAGTTAGACGAGTTAGTGAAGCACCTCGTTGAAGCAGTCGGCGAATGGTATTGTGTTGCGACTTTTTCAGCTCACCAGGACAGTCGAAGGCTAGCGAATATTGTGCGGTGACACATTTTCTATATCTGGCTTGAGATCCTCGCCCACACGAGACAGAACAGTGGTTCCATTCAGTCCATGTGGTCCAGTGCGATGCGCCGACAGCACTTGTCACAGGGCATACAGCGATCATGCAATGCTCAGTTTCCGTTTCAGCGCCTTCGCAACGTCCCTTCACAGAACAAGTACGTGACCTAAAATTTTTTCCGATATCTTTGCCTTTTTAAGTTCAACGGAAATCTCAGTGTTGCTAACAATAAATGAATGAATAATTACGTAAGATACGTAAATAAGACCTCCATACCGCTTCCTATATCCGCTACCACATGTGACTGTGCAGGAAGTCCAAAGATTCCACTGTCCCCACTCTCCTTTCCAAATCACTGTATTGTCACGCGGACAAACTTCGGTCGGGCAAGATATGTCACGACCGATCAAGGCATTATTGGAACAGGAAAGTGGCTAAAACAAATAGTGAAGGAAAAATCTAGATCTTTATTGGCCGAAAAATTGCAGCTTTTACTGGCGCTGGGAACACACCAAACATTCTCCGTCTAGGCAGTAGCGATCGTAACCACACCGTGTTCCATCGGGCAAATTGTCACCGAAGAATCGGTAGTTCCTTTGCCCACCAAGCCGAGTCGCGACATCGCAGAACACCTGCATGAAGCAGAATTCGACTCAACTCGGTTGAATCACTCTTCAGACTGATCCCGTCAGATAGAAAGATAGGGTAATACACTAAGAATGTAATGCTGCCTACGCTGTGGATGCCAAGGTTCAAAGTGAGTCACGGTAGTTTAATGCAAAAAAATTTTTTTCAATATCCACTTATGCGCCTAAACATAATCATTACTCTCCAACGCAAACCTATCCTTTTTTAAATAACGTGTTATTAGACATACTTCAATTCTAATATGAAGTGTACTTTAAAGGCTCTCATGAAAAGTTGGTGATTCAAGACAATTCTGAACTATTCATAAGAGATATACTACAATTCCATTGAACCTATTCCTTATTCTGATAAAATACATTCATAAGATCAATCTATTTCACAAGAATTTCTTACTTACTATCAGGAATTTCAACTAGTAATCCACTATAAAGAGTCTTGTGCAATCAACAATGAATACCAACACAAACTTCCTGGCGATTATGAAAAAAGAAGCTGGGTAGGGCTTATGATAAAACTCAAATAAGCATAACAAAGGGCCGAGGCGAATAGCATGCAAATGAGTTTCGCTAATAAAAAGATTAAGAAAAACAGTTGAAAGTTCATTATGGTATGACAGGTATTATGTCCTACCTTGCACGCTCGTTGCGGAAAACGGTTTAATTGGCTACCGCTGCCAGTAAGATCCTTGTCATTCTTCACTCGCTTGTGCTCAGAACATTTTCCACTGATATACTAAAAAACACGATGTTTCATCGAGTACGCTTGCGAATATACTTCATTAATCTCCACCTCATCGACGGTTTGCGACTGCTTAGGACAAGATTTGTTGCAAACAATAGCACGAACAGTAGATCCAAAACAGTCTTCACCCCCATTGGCTGGATATGGATTCGTGCAAGTTCGTCGAGAAATTGCAAGGCCAACCCCATCAACGATAGGATTACATCTGCACTGATTGCAATTTAGTGTCGACCAGGCCGAGAATCCGCCGTCCACTTTCTGAAGGTTGCCACAGATGATATACATTAAGTGTTTAGAATAAATGACGTCTTCAAATAGCAAATCATCATGAACATGAACAAAATCGTCAAAAAAATGAGCATAAAGCAAGAAATTTGTTAAATGACAATTTTCATATCACCTTGAGACTCACCTTTGGAGGAATCCAAAGAGGTGGGGGAGTGTGGGAGGATGGTAAATGTTTTAGGCCTATAGCCGTTGTGCTGATGGAACCAGAGCTTCCTTCCCATGGCACACATCGTCCTAATTGGCACCACTTATTGGGACCACAGAATGTTCCTGGAAAAGAACGTTTTTTACAAGCAAAATGAAGAAGTGAAGCAGAAGCAGAGGGACCTACTCTATCATATTTCCATACAATTGTTATAGAATAAACAAGAGTCGAATAAAATTCCTTTATAAAACAGTTTTTTGATCCCCATAACATTTTGACCTTACCTGGTATGTTGCTAACTTACTAATAAATTCTCTATGGTCCGAGGAACCCTTCGAATAGAATTTTTCCATAAAAGCTGTTATAAGACTCATAACATTTATCACCTTTCACCCCATTTTCACCTGTTCTTGACTTAGCAATAAATTCTTTAAAATCCGAGAAACCTTAGAGTTTGTATTTTACCGGGTTTATTTCTAACTTAATGAATAAATTCTCTCGGATCCCGAGGAACCCGTGTCGGCGCGTCAACAGGTTGTCATCACAAATAGTCGTCGGCCTTGGTGGGTTTGCCACATTTCGGCAAGATTCTTTTCGAGGACGGCGGCGATCCCCTACATTGATTTATTCTTAGCCTAGCTTTTGAGTTCAAGTAGAAAACTAACTTCTGCTTTCAATCACCACGCTCAATTATTTTTTTCTTGAGATGAGTACTAACCTTCTAGGGCTGGGTGAGATGTAATAATTCGCCCGAAGGTCGACTGTCCACACCACATCATGTAGCAAATGCCGTCAAAGGCGTCCTGTCGAGGTGTAACCTGAAAGTGATTTGATGTTTCTAGTAATCCAATTAGTCGAATAGTCCTATTACAGTGGCTTCGTGGAAATCACCAAAGGGTAACAACTCAAATCTTGCGGAGATTTCTTCAATTGAAACTCATAAAAATTTCAAGAAACGGAGAACTGTATACAAGTACTACCTGCTGGTAACCCGGACCATGCATAAGTTCACACTGAAGATTGGCATCATAGATCTGCCCTGGCTTAGTGTTCGTAGGTATAGTCAATTTTGTTGGCATATTGGAAACCCGGAGACAGTTTTTCCCACGTGCACTAAACTGCTAATCTCAGAAATAAGAATAATTGGTAAAAGTGAAATGGCAAAAGAGTTACTCAAGGCGTTGAAGAAATTGATGGTAATCCCTGAGAGAACATGTAGACCACGTGACCTTGCCTGGGCCGAGAGATGAGCTCATAATATGCTTTGACGGGCAATAAGGTTCATCGTGTCGCATTCCAACACTGGAACCTATCGCTATAATGGTTTGACCTTCTAATAAAATTTTTTTTCAAAGTTTTCCACCAGTACAAAAACCACATGTGAAAGTTCAGCGATAGTCTTTCACCTTATCAAGGTGACGCCATATAAATGCAATACAATGATTTGTTTGAGAGTTCGGTTTTGCACAATGAAAGAGGAAAACAGTTCAGAAATATAATCAGTGCTCGTACCTATAAAAATACATAATGAAAAAAGTAAACAAATGACTTTCATGAATAGTTCGTTAAAAAAATGAATCAACGAAAGCTCGTGGAAACCATTACCTAAGATTGCCTTTTTATTCCACGATTTATAAAGTGCTAAGATGTCTCAAGAACGAAGTAAAGGGCTTGGAAATGGATTTGAAAGGCTATAACGACGGCAAAGCTGTCGTGTTCCTACGATAAGTTAGTCGCTAAAAACTCCTACAGTTGGTCAGTGAAAAGTAATTTTACTTGTCAAAATGACATAAGTCATTACAGTCATAATAATATCATAACACGGCGAAAAAAGTGGTAAAAATACTAGAATATCGGAGTATTAGATCTAACAATAGCTGTTACTCAACTAGGTTCATAAAGCGGAATCGCATACCCGACCAAACCTGTTGAAGGTTGGTGGCTGATAGTTAACATTGAGTTGTTGAAGAATGAGTGATTGGGCAAATGTGCTTCGGTGGTGTAGTGGCAGAGCACGCGTCCCCGCTAGGATGAAACGCGGATTCGATTCCCGCCTGAGGCCATGTTTGCTCACCACTCAGTTCTCTTAGGAATATATGTAATATCATAGCACTGCGAAAAAAGCAGTAGAAATACTAGAATTTCGGAGTATTAGATCTAACATAAGTCTCTTGGTGGTCACGTGATGGCATATGATTGATAATGTATGAAAACAATAAACGGAGCTACATTCCTAATATGCTCTTTCTTTCCCGAGCATAGGATCATTCGATGAAAACCTTTCAATGATACAAATAACTATAGAGAATGTGCTTCGTTTTGTCGAGCGGATGGTTAAAATAGGGTTGAAAGTATTGTGGATCTCAGAATGAAATAAACCCTATTTCGACCGCTATCCCTTACGGTTCTTGTAGAACCTTCACCAAAAGATTTGTTACATGAAACATTAAATGCCAAATAATCATTTTTGAGCCACGCATGTTATGTGGTCTGTTATAAAAAGGCTGACTTATAGAGCCCGATACACGTGTTTTGACCTTGCAGTCTCGTCAGTTGGGCAGTTACCCTTTCTCGTCTTTTGCTAATCCTGTGCTAGGACAAAGTGTTGCAAAAATCATATTAAAATATCGATACTGCACGGAGTTTCTATGCAGCATAATAATTTGCGAAAAAATAATGGACAACAGAGCTATCATTATCTGGTTTTCCTTTTATTGAATATACTCTTTTGTAGAGATAACTTGCAGGTTGAAAAATAAACAAGAACAATCCTCACTTCCTGTTATGAACAAGGAAAACCACAATCAAGACTTAGGCTCCACTTAACGACTTGATGTCAACAATTCTCCATTAGGAGAGGTAAGAAACTATTTTGTCGAAATTTTGTGCACCTTTTATATCTTCTTGGTATTGTGCTAAAAGCTCAGAACTTCGTTCACGTATTGCGTCCGTCACGCTCGCTTCAAAGAATGTCAAAGCCAGGACGCTTTTTCGCCGTCAAATTTTTTTCCAGTGCCTTACAAAATTTGAGACAAACTGCACAATTACATGTGAGCAAGTTTAAAAGTTGCCTTTTTGATGAGAGACGGATCTCAATTGCTGTCTCACGTGACTGTGCGATTGCTCTCTTTTCTCTGAAGAATTAAGTGACTAAAATTAGGTTGCAAATATTTCTGTTGTAGAGGAACGCTTATCATCATTCTATAGTAAATCAAGTGAGCTGTGTGAGTATACAATCTCACTAGCCCTTTGATAAAGGCGATATTACCTGTAAAATCATTTGTTATACGGAAAAATCCTATTAACAACTTTAAACCACAATTAAACTGGAAATTTATAGTATACTCTAAATCTCGCTTACTCTTAACCATACACTTTTTTCATTTGACGGCCTAGTCAAGGAGAGATGGTTGGTTGAAACTGATGATGACTTCCATGACTGTTTTTTGAAATCAGACATGATCAGTATTTTGGATCTCATTAAAATAAGCAGGTATACTTATATATCCAAAACAATCTACATGGGTGATGAGATACTTTTTGAAACAAACATTCTATTCATCTGCCTTCTTTCTGACCAAACGCTTTTATACAGTGCTTGTCATTATCAAGATCCCTCTTGTTAATCACTTGATATTTCATTTTGTGCTTTACTTTTTTTTTCAAACGCTTTCCATTCTTTTACATCCTGTTCTGTTTTGAATGTAGATCAAGACAAGTAAAATCTTAAAAAAAGTGTATTGGCTCATTGCGTCCGATTAAATGAAGTAGACATGTGGAATAAACTATTTAGTGATGTTGATTGTACCTTATACTGAATATACACTCACAATGTTTCTCGAATAACACAACTAAGTAACAAATATTTTGCGAATTTCAAAGTATCAAAAAAAGACATTTCTTGAATTACAGGTGAGGGCACATAATTAGAGGTTCATGGAATGCAAAGCCATGAAAACAAAAAAACCTAAAACAATATAAATTGGAGTAAAAAGATATGCAATTTAATAGCAATACGGTTCGCTGACAGAGTTCTACGAATACGTCCAAGCGGATATTTTGAGCTCAGATCACCACATTCCCTTGCGAATTCATCTAGTAAAATAAAGAAAATGGTGATTAAAATTTTGTGCCATTGCACAAATTTGTAATTCATAGCTGCTAAATTTATTTGTGATTAGTTACTCTATCGAACATCGAAATAAGTATGGGGAAAAGCAGACTCAAAAACAAAGTTTTGCAGTGTTTGGAAAATTTTGCACAGAATCAGTGTTATCTCCATCATATCAGTTTTCTTGCTACCTGTGTGAAAACTATATTATTTCTTTTTAATTTTCCAAGTCTACGAAAATCATGCCGACTTACGCCTTGCAGTTCTTACTTTGAGGTGTTATCGATGTGTAGACCCCATCTAAGTACATTGAGAGTTTATCGCCACCACAAATCAGAAAAGACTTTAGTTTGCTAACCTGTGACCTAGTTCGTGTGTACCGATGAAGGCGGAGGTGAAATCGAGACCTTCAGCTAGTGTGCAAGTGTTCCACGGATCACACATTCCGTCCAGGCGAGCGATTCCGGAAATGGATCTTGAACCGGCGCCGCGGTGAATATCATATCTGAAACAGGTAGTAAGTCAGAAGAAATCTGATAGAACAGGAAAAATTCATGTAAGAAATACTAAACGAACCCTGTTAACATAATAGCATGGTCCCAATCTCGAATACCAAGATTTCGCTGATATCGACAGAATCGGTCGAGATACATTTGAGCATTTCCATGATTGTGAACACTTCCCCCAATCGAATCCTAGAGACACACACATTTCGTTCATAGTGAGTTCGCAAGCCAAATTTCAAACAAGTACACACGGGTTGGCTTGTGAGCACTTCATAACGTATCACTCGAAACGTTAGTGGTGGTGACGCCGATGGTTGATAGTACATGATTTGTATGTTGTTCAACAAGGTCAACATATAGTCTTGAAGTTTTGTGTGCGCTTGTCCTCCATATTTGCTGCTGAAATGTCGCCACAGCGTCTCATCAACGAAAACAGCCAGTTCAACCTGTTCAGAATCAGTCATTTGTAAATGATGAACAACGATGAAAAATGTTCTATCACCGATGTTATAAGCCACTGAACATACCACTAAGTCGCTCATTTGTTGCAATCGTTGCCCAGTGACAAAAACGTCTTCGAAAATAGCGGAGTCATCATCGAGAAGTTGATCTTCGGTGACAACATTGTCAAGGCCGCAAAAATCATCAAATGACGAAGGCAACTCTCTTTTGAAAAGTACATGAACTCCGTTTTCTAGAAATAAAGTAGGTCATTAATGCTTTTCCGATTCTGAATGCAATTAAATCAATGATAGTCGAACCAATTTCAGCCGCTCTTTTAGATCTATGAGCATGTCGGTCCGGAAATGGATGAATGATGTGTACACCACCGGGGTGAATTATTGTTCCTTTCTAAATTACGGCATGAAGTTTACAAGGTATGATCAACGTCAAAGTATCAGTATATAAGTACATTACAAATTATTTAAAAAATTGCGATGTGCACGCTCAAGAAAAAACGACCCAAAAAACTTTTAAAATCTTTTAACAAGCGAGGTGGCTTGCCCGCACTCTTTCAACACTCAAACCGCCTTTTTTGAGCTTCCCTCTATATCCAAGCGAAATTTTGCAGCTTTAGGACACTTAGAGATTTAACCATACATGCAGAAAATATAACTTGACTACAGAACTTTTATAACATGTTGGAAATGTAAAAATTGCTTACTACACGGCCATCACAGTTGCTTAGTGCTCCATGTATATCGTTCATTATGAACCGATAATGGCAGTTGGTCGGCTTGGAATTCAGTATTAAGCGTCCTGAAGTGTACTGGAGTGTTTAAAGTGTGTGATTTCACTAGTAGTAAAATTGTCATCGAACCTCCTCTCTTTTCGTCCCGGTAGATGATTGTGTAACCTTGGCCTATCAATTCATTTACTGTTGACATGAGTTTTATGTTGTAGGTAGTGGAGTCATTCACCTTAGTTACGTAGAATTTTAAATAAATAGCACAAATAAGAAGATGTCTACGTCAAAAATTGAGCTACTAGTCACCTGAATAGTCAGAGTGGCCAGTGTGCCATCAGGGTTATACGTAAACCTTGGGATGACCTCGAAATGAGCGGGTACTAAATCACAGGTCATTCGCAATCTTTGAAAGAAAACTCTTCGTTCTTCATTGGCCGAAGGCCTATTTAATTGAAGCAATCAGGCTCCAAAATGTTCTTTGCGGAAAACGTTTATGAAGGATTGTTCTCAGCGTTGATGTTGTTTTTCTAACAAGAGAGAATGTTTCATAAGCAAGAGCAAAAATAAGCATGTAAGGAGATAAGAAAATAAACAAATATGTTTGAAATTCACAGCAAATAGAAATGATGGTGCTATCTATCTACTTTTTGGTTGGTATATTTAGAGACCATCGGTAAATCGGCTTGTGTTTTGATATATACGTCATACCTTTTTCACGTTCCGTTACTCCAAAAGTGTACCGCAGCTCCTCGGGTGTGAAGAATTCGGTTATTCCCAATAATCCCTGAAATTTTCAAACTCAAAGCAAGGCTCTTCTATTTTGGTTTCAACCTATCCTCATATTAAGGGATTAAGTAGGAGTAGTCTAACATGGGACTACAGGATTCATAATTTCTAAAAGATTTTATTTTATGCTTGTTTACAATTATGCGACTACCCTTTGATGTAGAGTGATGTGCAAAAGTTTCACGTCAGCTGGGACTCGAACTAACAACTCACTCTACCCGGGAGCGCGTGCTTTAAGCCGTTGCACCGCTAGAAGCAGCTAAATAAAAGAATTTCGTTTGATTATCAGTTCTGCAATTCTTGGGCTAGTAAGACACTTGATCAGCAGCCCTGTTATCCACTATTCGTCACCGAATCCCACCACTGTTCAAGACGTGGAGATCGTTATTCTCTTGAAGTTCACTACTGCGGCGATCACGATACACCTCGTGGATGATGAACTATGCCAATGAACGTGTTCGTCACTACGGAGTTTTTACTGATGAATCTCAGCTCTCCGCTACTGAAGGTCGCCGGCGTCTGGTTGCCGTTTTTTTTCCAATCGTTGCGCTGTCACTGTATTTATCGTTCGTTATTGGTTTCGTTGCTTCATCGCAAAAATTTCGCCTTAAACCACAAGCGTACAACAACAACAACATCAACAACAACGCACCACACATACACCCACGCACACACACACACACGCACATACATACATACATACATACATACACACACAATCACACACACCCCCACGCACACACACACACACACGCATGAATACATACGTACGTACATACATATACATACACATATACATGACCTCATTATGTTTACAATCCGCTAAAATTAGCGCTAATGATACACTGGAAATATTGGCAGGAAGTAAACTTCCGCGTTGCAGAGTGACATCTGCAGCGTCTGTTTTGCATACTTCGCGATAACCAGGAGTAGTTCAACGATTATTTTCGGATGATTTTGTCGCTATTCAATCACTAGTCATGGCATATTGCTTTAGTGCTTGTGGAAATGTCAAAAGGAAAGCAGAGTGCTTTAAAATTGTTCGTAAAAACAATAAGGACATGTTGATAAACATGTGATGATGTTTCAGCAAACCAATCCGATCACTCTCCAACAACATGTGTAGGTGACTGCTGTGCATAGATAGCTCGATAACACTTAAGATTTTTTCGCTGAACTGCATATCTGTCTGAGTTCATGGTTATCGACTAAATCACCATGTGGAAAGCTTTGTAAAGAACACTCAATCGTTCCACAGAGCGAGCATGCACTATTGTTGTAGGAAGTCTTTTGCAGAGTTCAACACATCATGTGAAACGCACTAACAATCGTAATATGAATGGGCAAAACAATCGTAGCATGAAAAGTGAAACAATATTGTAGAAATAGCATATAACTCGAAGATGATATCTTCCAGTAAGGGGATACTGCGTCGTTGCGTCCAAAGTGCACTGTGATTTCTGAACCGCGGAGTCTAGAAGGTCATGCACGGGAGCAAAAACGTTCGTGTTTGTGTAGTGATTGCAACTTACGCACTATAATTGAATGAGGACATGCGTAGTAGCGATGGACCTCTTAGGAACGATCGTGAGTTGATCAACGCGTTCTGCGTGCGATTTCCGCCAGAAAAATAAATGTTGGCCAGCACTAACGGTTTTCGGTTAGAAAAAGACTGCTGTTCAATGTCGACTGCTTCGTTTCGTTCAACTTGCTGCTCCTACCACTGCATCATTTCCAAATAAAATCACTAATTCTTTGCCTGTTTCTCTTGCGGGCCATATTTGAAGGTGCGGTCACACTTTAGCTGTTCTAAATGTTCTTTAGACATTCAGCGGCATACTAGAAGAAGTGTGAAGGGAACAGATGAAAAGGTTACATCACAACCATAGTAGTGTTCATAACAAAGCAAATGTTGGATAACTGAAGATTCTTATATTTGAAAATGGCGTTTGAGAACTTTTCACATTTTCAATTGATGCCTCTTCGGCTCGCTTCAAATTGGTTGCTTAGGAAATCTTTCCTGTAGCATACTTTACAGCTTCTGAGTGAATGATAAATTGCTACTGCAGCTCACTACGATAGCGCGACATTCACGAACTACCTAAACCGATAGCAGCGCCCTTGACTGCAACGATGCGAAAAGGAGCGCATTGATCGTGTTACCCCGTCTTAATGAAACTGTGCGACAAGATTCAAGGTTGAGCTCTTGACTGTTAAAATTGACTGAAAAGCTCAGCTGGTTGAAAACTGGGGCTCCCTAAGTTCCGTTGTTTAGCACGTTCTTCCATCTCACCGCTGACATGCTGTATTCAAACCACCTGGGCTGACATATAACAAAAAGTCTTAACTGCGTTTTGATAGCACTACTCATGCACTAGAATAAATCAGTGTACAATTTCTGGGTCATGTTCGCGTCAAGGCACTTTCCTACAGGAAGTGGAAGTGCGCGGAGCGGAAAATCGAGTAGTGATTACGATATTTCTCCCGGAAGATAAAATGCATAAAAAAAGAAAACATACAGCAAAATAGCGGGAGCTGTGTGACAATATGTTAGAATAGAGATACATATATGATTCTTCACACTAACCTGTATAAGCCAAGCGCTGATGATCAGCGACGGTTGCATTGAGATAGAAGTATGATTCAATTTCTAATCAATTGTGCCAATGGATTGTGCAAGATCTAAAGTTGGCTTAGGCCAAGAATGAGGGACGATTGGAGGAAACTCGTCCTTAAAAGGAGAGGGTTGGACTGAGCGCGTGGTATATGAGAAGTGGGCGGGAGTGGCCGGAAACACCCACGAACGTACGGTAGAACGGGTAATCTAGATTCGTATGCACCAAAGACAATGAACACCATTTTTTTCGTGCAGCAAATTAAAGATCCTCTGAGAAATATTCCGTTGATAAACTTGAAGTGAACTGTGAAGAGAGAAGTCGAAAAAAAATATAATTGGATCGAAAATTGATTGCTGAGTGCAGAATTCAGTGAAAGTTAATTTCAGTGAGGTTCTGTTAGAAGAAGTATATGGTGAGCTAGCGCTCGATAATTTACTGCAATTGCATTGCTTATTTGAAGAGGAAACAATGAAACTAACGCAATCGCGCAGTGTACTAATGTGAAAACTAGCCTTCTCCGAAAAACGAACAATCACGGTTAACCATACTCATTCGCCTATTGTTGAAAGATATTCGTTGCTATTGAAATACAAAGAACACAGAAGTGATGAGTGGTGTAGGCGTTAACGTAAACTAACCGAAGTTGACCGCATACTTGTTTCTTGAGTGTCCACCACGTGAGTCCAGTCATACACGAAGCGGAGCCAGTTTCATTCAGCAGTCGCGATCTATAAGTAAAATAACGTTCCTTGTCTTGAGCATCCTTTTGTGAAAAATTACTGACCTTTGATAGATATGAAAGCATCTATACCCAGATATCATTTCATGAAAGCATAGACTCTGTTCTGACTTTGCAGAACTCAGCAGCAAAACGTAAGTACGGACTGCGTCAGTGTTCCCAAGTTGCGGTTACACTGCTTGGACTTCTTTGGCTGATTTTCCTTAATTTTGCTTTTCGGTCGACTTTGCGGTAATCGAACTCGTGATCGTGGCGTGGGTGTATTACCTCACGTGCGGCCCCGATTTCCATTAACATAGCGTTTTGTGGAGGACAAGTGACCACTTATAGAATTTACCGTCTTAATCACAAAAGGTAGATGATTTGCCATTTACTCTTTCTTGTTCTGTCGTATTCATATTATGAGGAAATTGATGCTTTTTTTTGTTACACTTGTGATGTATTTCATGCAAATACGGCAGTAATGCTATGAAATGTACATAGGCACACAATGAATAGCTTCATGAAATGTCTGGAAGTTTTTGGTCGGTGTACATTTATTACGCTCTCTTTTTGTACAAAAGGACAACTTTATCTCAAACGTCCAATTCTCGCCTTTTTTTTCAAATCTCTATTTCTCTTTCCATCTTTCCTTGTTGCTAATTTTTCCTTTCTTTCATTCTTTTTCTCTCATCCTCTTTTCTTCTACGCTCTCCCTCTCCTCCTCTTTCTCATTCTTCTTCGCCCTCACACACTCTCTCTCCCCCCTCTCTCTTTTTTTTTGGTGTTACTCTCTTTGAATTGTTTGTTTTTGAAGTCCTGATATATCACTGAATTGAAAAATCCCATTTGTTAATCTCATCTTTTTCTACGCTTAAAATCGCCTCCATAATTTAATATATTTTCACTGACTTCGAAATTTATGGAACAGATCACTAACAATTAGTATAAACGCTCATGACTCTTAGAAAAGCTGAGAAAGTTTTTTTTGTGCGTAGAATTACATTAAAAACGTTATTGTCATATAGTGATTCTACTTAGCGCTACTACGTTATAGAAGCTATATCACTGTTTCATTATGTAAGTAATTAGCTTGATAATAAGCAAAAACCCCAACGCGGCTACTCTCTTTTGAGGACATTCACTTCACTGTCTTCTTTATCATAATATGGGAATGGTTCATTCGATGCCCCGTGAATCCATTTACTCCACTAATCAAACACATTATCTCTTTTCTCAGCGCATCGCTGAGCGGATGTCCAACGTCAGCGGCTTCACCATCCATTCATCATCCCTCTAGTTATTTTTAACAACTACCTGTTCCAACCCATTGAGTGAGTTGAAGTTGATATTGTAACTTTGCTTATTTCATTTACCATAGAAATTATTTGAAAAACCCAACCATGCATATCTTTCCAATGAGACTTTCCTTTTCTAGCAGCCGCTTTGCTACGGCACATTTGAATCTATTTTTTCAATCAATAAGATATCTAATTCTTATTTGGTGTTTTCCGAAATAGTGAGGAAGGTTGAGATGATGAGCGATGTTAAAACATCTGAGAGCAATTAGAATGGGCGCACAAAAGATACTAGAACTGTATATGTTCTGTTGAGGTTGAAATAACGTTGTCAGCACAGACGACCAATCATATGAATTGAGAAACATCTGCTTGTTGAAACTGAGGCTCAATGCACATTAATCGCTCACAAAAGTGCCGATGTGATTTTCTGAGCAAATTCTATCTACAATTGTCGGTTTTGTGCCAACAACGGCACTTGTTTTAGAGATTGATGATCGATGCTCAGTTTCACATCCAGGAAAAAGTGTTCGCATTCACATGTCAGATGGAAGGTCATTGAATTGTATAATAACCTCTTTTCTATGCAGTTGTTTCACCTAGAAATTAGGTGCTCGTAAAATAATTGTCGATCTATTGCGCGCTAGTTATAGCGATGCATTTCAAATGTATACAAGCATTACATTGTTGCAGTTTATTTCATATGTTCACCAGAAAGGCTTTTTTTTAGTCTTTCAAAATGCTGTACTTGCACTCTCAAGTTTGTAATGATTTGGCGATTGTTCAAGAAATGTCTATCTATGCGTGTATAAGTGGTTAAAAATCATCAAATCTTTGTTTTATATAGAAAAAGGGCGGCAACTTTCTGTTTGAAAAATCAGCTAGTCCTATTTCGTTTGGTTGAGGTTCAGCAATTTTCTTTACACTTATACAAATACTATACACTCACGTGAAACACTCCGGCTTTTTCAACATGATGACATTTACGTGCTGCACTCGAACGAGCTTAACATATTCACGAATCGTTAAGAATAGATTTGTGTTTGTTCGGTTCCATACCTACGCATCGTGACCTTACTCAATTTTAAAGGGAAACAGGATACCCGCACGTAGTGAGCGCATGCTCACGTGCGGTGAGAGGCACGGAAAATGGCTACGAATCCACTCGCTACTTCGTCTCTATTTGTATATTTTGTGCCTGATATATCCGTGTCGCTGTTGCTTTCGAGTAAGATCACGAAGCCTAGTAAGCTACTCGATCTACCGTAATACTCACTCAGCTATCGCCGAAAAGGGTTAACTTTGTAACACCACGTTTTCACTTCGATGCCTTGAAGTGTTTCAAAGATGCTGAATCAAGCATTCCACGTCGCAATATCTAGTCAGTGTTGCCAGCCGTTGGAGTGGCCTATACAGCAGTCGATCTGCTCACATAGGAACATTCTCTTGACACGAATATGCCCAAACGTTAAGGATTCAAAAAAGAACACGCACAGTAATGCTTCAATCCGAATTTACACTAGAAAAGTTTGTAAGTGGAATTTCCTGAAAGGAAGAAAGATCAACCATATATAGATAACAAAGTTATGAATACATATATAAGTTATAAATTAAAGCAAATGTAATATGTCTTTGAAAGAGTTTACACGGCAGCACAATGAAAAGAACAGTTTGAGATGATATATATGAGTCCTGAATCACACACTGTTTCCTAGAGAGAACAAAAACAATCGAGGTTTTCACGAGATAACAAGAAAAATTTCGCTCTGAATGGCAGTGAACCTAGGGAAATGTGATAATACGAAATCAAATAGCTTCTATTAGTCACTCTGATTTTAATGGCCGAAAATATGAAAACAAAGCACAAAATATGAATTACTTTGTGACAATGATAACTCATTGCGTTAGTGCCTAAGCATCAGCCACCATCTGGAATAATAGTGTAACTTTATGGCAGAACGTATGCCACTGTGAATCCCACTAAGGAGTTGAACAGATTTCAAACACAGAATTCCCCGCCTGTAACAAAAACAAATTTCATTCAAAAAGAAACTGAATAAATTTTCAGCGAGCTATAGGCATTTTCTCCTAAACGTATTAACGCGTAAATATCTGATCACTCAAGCTATATGACATGATATTTCCTAAGTATGATAGTATTCAACATATCAGCACAAGTAATTAAATTTGTAATTGCTAAATGCACTTTCATCAGACCTAATTTTGCTGGTTGGGCGCGTGAGACTACTCTAAGCTTTTTGTTAGAGCGGTTAGGTGCTAAAGCCATTGCATACGATCCGCGTACCTCCACAGAAGAGAAGCCTCAAGTGGCCTCTCGTTAGCAACAGTCTTTATGCTACTCTTTCGACAGTATTGAACTCAGGTGTTCGCCGAGGAACACATACTCTATTTTCATTTTTATCGCAAATAAATCTTGCCCCTTCCTTACCATTATGCTTCCCCTTTAAAAATAACTACAAGCTCGTCTAATTCTTTGCAACTGTTGTTGTAAAAAAAGCTTTTTCTTTGCATCTTGTGTTAAGAAAGTTTTTTTTTTGAAGACAAAAACACTGATAAAAAACCATGAGATAATACACCCGAATGAAAGTGCGTTGAAGCAAATGCGCACGGTAGCTAATTTGTTGAAACAAGCCTACGCCTTTCATATAATGCGACTGGTAGGAGCTGTTTTTAGGTATCGAATAGCGTTATGTGTCCTTGACTCCTATACGGTTGGCTAACTGAGTGAATCTACATTTTCTTTGAAAATCTAGGAAGGTGAAAGCCTAGATCACGGTATAATTCAACGAGCTACCCGTGGTCCCCAGCACCAAGAGCAATGAAATAGGGGTTTTTTACTACAAACACTGTAACGTTTTCCGCGTGTCAGAGAGAGTTAAAACCTAATAATTGCCTCTAACGTATGACAGTAACCAATAGATATTTAACTGACTCTTTCCAATCCGATTTAGTCGATAATTATGTGAATCATAGGTGAAACAGTTCACCAACCATCGCACTCACTACCTCGATAATAGTTAATTATTTCTACAGTAAACTATTGAAAAATTGCAATGACCACACCTTAGCCAAGATATATGATCAAGAAGTAGTGAAGATAAATGCTATACATGACGTAAGAAACCGTGGGGCCTACAACTCGTCGTCTTCGGACTCTTTCCTTGTGCAGTAGCAGGCCAGTCCGACAAGGATTGTGAAGAAGAATAATGAACAAAAAGCTAGCATAGCTGTCGCAAACTGAAAAGAAGAAAGAACGAGTGTTAGGAGTTTTGCTAACTGCATCATAACTTTTGCAAAAAAAACTCAATTTGCTCCCTAGAAATAAAAAAGAAACTAATTCCTCGAGAGAACAATGTAATGTAAAAACGAGCTTAAAGCTGGAGTCGCTCAAGGCGGTAAAAAATTGGAAACACTGTCAAAAAAACTGCTTGAAATATATCATCCTAATACACGAATGAAGCCGAATTCCGCTTGATTTCGGCTAAACGGTTATGAGAAATGCGCATTCAAAAGACCTTTTAAGAATATTTGCAAACAGCACCATTGTTTTGATGTTACATCCGTTCAATCGCTGCACAGCATCGCACCATGGAAAAACAAGCGAGGATTGCTCACGTAAGAGAGTCTTTTCATACATACCTGCCAATTTCCGATATCTCTGTCAAGCTGTGCTATTCGTTGCAGGTTACCCACGTCTACAGCATCTAGGGAACGTGCATACCAATTCCAGAATACATGACCTTGCCATCGATAACCAACCTGTGAAAGTCGAATGGTGGTGGAATGAATAAACTCCTGATGATTAGGAGAAGAAAATGCAAAGCGAATGGCATATCTAATCAAATACTTGCTTCCATAGTTGGACTATCCGTTATCGATAAATAATTCAGCTCTTGGGCATTGGTCGAAGTCCAGTTAAAAGAAAATCCTGATCTTTCAGGGGTTGGATACCTGCAAAAATGTCAAGATCAATGTCACTATCACTGTCACGAGAAGAGCTGCGTTATGTACATCGAAAATAATCCACAATGAATGCTCCTTGTAGATAAATATTTTCGTTGTCGAGATTTCGAAAAAGTGTTCTCAGGAAAGGTTTATAGTCTTTCTTTTAAGCAAACGTTAGTTTTGCTAAAATATTTCATCACGGAAATCACAATAAAGCGTTTCCTGAGAAATACCATCAAATATTTCTTAATTTGCGAATGATTTCTCGTCTGAGTGCTGCAAATATGTCCCTATAAGCAATTCGATAAGCTTGGCATCGCAGCACATGAAGACCTCTACAGTAATTGTAGTTCGAGATGCACAACGAAAATGTTGAACACTTTTGTTGAAGAACTATCACAAAGGAATCTCAATGAGGATTGAAAGAAGTGAATGGTCTATAAAAGTGCAGGATAGTTGTGAAGCTCCTAGGACAAATGGATGGGTTATTACCCAGTGATTAACATGTGTTGAAGAAAAATTTGTTTGTAATGCTTCACTTCAGACCAAATCTCAGTTTTCATTATCATAGATACGAGAGACAAAATCATAATTAGCCGGATTTCTAAGACCTTAGTGGCCCAAGCTGAGTGAGTTTAGAAAGGAAGTAATAAGCCAAAAAAAACATCGCAAGACTTAATGAATCGAAAACTACTTGCGCGGTTGATTACTTCTGATCACAGGAAAAAAAAATAGAACACGATAAGCGAGCCGAAAATCGCTTATGCTTGCACTTCTCACGTATCGTTTGCAAATTTTTAAAAGCAGTGAAAAGACGCTCAAAAACTATTTCTCTCATATCTTTTTAAGCTTGAATTTAGTCATTTATGCAGCTAACATCGCGCCAAAAAATAGAAACACTGAGGAACTATTAAGTTGGTTTTGAAAGGTTCGCCATATTCCAAATAATCATTTTTGAGCCACGCATGTCATGTGGTCTGTTGAAAAAGGGCTGACTTATAGATCCCGATATACATGTTTTGACCTTGCAGTCTCGTCACTCGGGCGGTTACCCTTTCTCGTCTTTTGCCAATCCTGTGTGGGTGCTCCAGTCCCCACACTAAGAGTTAGCGATGACGAACATTTTACACTTTACGTCCAGTGAAGTTATCACCGAACACATAGTGTTGTACACTCGATTGCTCATGGCTGGTATATTCAGTATATCATGTCTTAATATCTTTCGTAATTTCACTGGGCATAGAGTGTAAAACGTTCGTCATCGCTACCTCTTACTGTGGGGACTGGAGCACCCATACAGGATTGGCAAAAGACGAGAAAGGGTAACTGCCCGAGTGAAGACACTGCAAGGTCGAAACACGTGTATCGGGCTCTATAAGTTAGCCCTTTTTCAGCAGACCAAATGACATGCGTGGCTCAAAAACGATCATTTGGCATATTGAAATTTGAGCTATGGCTTATGAAAGCACTCGAAACGAAAGGTTCACCAATGGTCAATTTTGATATTGTGGTAATTTGAAACGAATTTCATTACTGCTGTACATCTATAAAAGCCTAGATAACTTAATCGACATTGACATATCGCCTGAAATTGTCGAAAAGACAATGTTGGAAGACAGTGGCCCTACGCTACGCTGAATATTCCTTCAAGACCAACCCACCCCACATACCAATTGAAATCTGAGATTTGAAACAGTAATAACGAGAGATAAGGACATTAATTATCAATATGAGGTGAAAGTCGAAAATACTCTAAGAAAAACACGCAAATTCCGATCAAGATTTTACACACTTTCTGTGACTTTAACCCTACCGAGAACCATTCAATATGGACATCCTCAGAGGACTCATGAACACAAGTAGGGTAAGAAATTACGATAAATGTCATGTTTGTAAAAAAATCTTTTCCTCACATGTAATTTTTTTCCTAGGAAAAATTTCTATATGAGAAACAAGCAAACCCGTGTCGTGCAAAGTTGACAATCAGCTCAGCAAAGATCTCCACGACTCTTTGATCAAGCTGCCAGTTTCTGTCCTTTCTTCGACTGAGAAAACGTGGCGTGATGTTGAATAAGTGCAGCCTGTCAGCGCCATGAAATGCTCCTAAATACATTGCTTCTTGAAACTAAATCTTCTGCAAATACATTGCACGAGCAATCATGAAACGTTGCATTGACAACCTCAACGCGTTAGGGACCGTAGTTGATAGACTGCGCAGAGCGCTTCGCGAGCAGCGCGAAGTATTCCGTATTCAATTATATTTATTTCGTTTTAAAAAGGATAAACTTCGTGTTTGGCATTACTCTGGCACTCCATTATTTGTTCTACATGATATACGATTTTGATGCATACATAGCTTTTATGTGCGATAAGAACTTCGAAGGTGAAACGCGATATTCTTGCTCTTACCGCGTTAGATAGTGACCTGTTTGAAGACTATACAGAGTTTCGGAATTAGCGGAGTTTAAGCCCTCAAATGACTAACATATCTGCCACTCCTGTCAAAAGCTCTCTACAGGCCCCAGCCGAGCAAATATAGCGAAGCGGGTGTGAAGCATATTATATTTTCGTTGCTACGACACACTGAAAGACCTTTTTCAAAAATCAAGCACAGTCTTAAATCGTCGTCTTTTGAGCTATCGAGTGACTACCACTGGTAACGCTTTGTGCGGCGAAGAATTCATGAAAGTACGAGAGCATTCATATGTATACACTAAAGGGTTAATCTTCCAAGTTTTGAAAATCTAATTTTTACGAGATAAGCTAGTGATCGGGCAACTTATTTCAATGTATACTAGATTTTCTCAAACACGTTTTAGAAGCATACATCTTTACGAAGTTATGAGGTTGATAAGGTGCCATTATTCCTCTGATCTCACATTTGATAATAGTGATGAGTGCCTATCCGCACTATCCTTTTTTTGTAGCTAGAAATTCAATCTAATCAACTTCTTCTCAATTTGATTTGGTACTTTCAAAAATACCGTGCTGACTAATTCTCAACAAAAACACTCCAGTAGTTTTGCGAGATATTATATTAATAATTTGATGGCCGACTTTCCTTCAACTACGCTTTTACTAATCAATGATATCTTCTGTGTTGATTGAGCCAGTTCCACGAAGTTGTCAGAAACCAAATTTAATTGGCTAACGATGCATTTCGTCATCATCGAAGCCGACTGATCCGAGTCTGTGCTGCCCAATCAACAAAGAGTATGATTGATGACTGATTAGTAGGCTCGAAATTGAAGGAAGGACGGTTATCAAACTATGAATAAGCTCTTAAAAGTCAGAATATACACTCACATCTACAGAATAGATTGTCCAATGAAAAATAAGCATTATCACTAAGCAATCGGCATCGTGAACAACCGCCCTGTATAAGAGGAGCGTTGCCGGGTAAAGTATTCGTTTGAGTATTGCTTCTCTGAAGAAGATCCGACTTAAACGAAAACGAAGGCCAACAACACTGCAAGAACAAACGACTGTGGAGCATCGAGTCGAGCCAGTTGGCTCTAATGAGGACGAAACGAGTCCAAAACTTTGGCCAAATAAATTTGGTTTTATAGCAACTTTGTGAAGATCGCTCGTTCAATAGTGAAAATATTATACGCATACATATAAAATATATACAGATATACATAAATAAAATTTTCAATGTCCTTATAGTGGACTGCCAAAATAAGTGTTAATTTCATTATCAGCGTCGATTACACAGATTTTTTAATGAAGTGACTTGGCTCGGTTTTCCTACGCTTTCATTGTTGTGGTGTAATTGCCACAATTTGTCGCTGTTCTTACGCACCACACAACCCTCAAATAAAGCATGCGAATTTTACGTATTTTTAGTATGAAACCCACGATCGTAACCATAGAAATTTTCACTGATGTGATCGAAGGAGTACAAGAACACTGGAGCTCTCTGTTTCACGTAGTAAGTAGCTAATCGAGAAGCAGGAGCATCGTACCAAAAGTGAGAGTACATCTGAAACTTCCACATTAAAGGAATACCATTTATTGAAAACATATGGTGTACAATGATTGTGAATGAATTCGACACTCACTTTGAGCACTGAGTCAAACAACACGTTCTCAGACATTGACGGATCTACCTTAGTCCATACATATTGCGCTTTGCAACCTTCTGCAATTAGACGATGATTTTGAAATTGCTTGTAGCCCATTGTGAGGTTATCTGCAAGTTTTTCTGCCAATGGAGTGGTCAGTGCGCTGAAGTTGACATTTTTCTCGTTCAGTATCACTGAAATAGTAACGGCCTAGTACGGTACAGCAGTTCATTTCTAATAAGAAGTCAAAGTTGTAATGGAACACTCACATATTCGCAGAGAGCTCTCGTCACGCGTCGTGCCAATCATCATTGGCATTTTCTTTCTGTGTTTAGCCAGATCTTCAGGTACATCAGGGATTACCCCTCCAGCTCCATCAACAACAGGAACAAATTCTTGATAATCATCCCAATGTAAACGCTAAATAGGATCACCTTATGATTTTTTGACGTCTTCTCATTAGCAGTTGCCGTAGGAATTCATAGTGATCAAAAGATTCCAAACCTTATAGTCAAGAATTTCTTCTCTCATCCTTTTTCGAAAACACCCCAGGAGCTCAGAAGAATTGAAAGATCTGTAGTAACGGTCAATATCGTCATAGTGAAAACAGTAATAACAGAGTGATGTAACTTACCTGCATTGCATTTTCTCATTAAGAGCCCACGTGGCATTAATAGCTGTGTCTCGTACTACGCCAGGCTGAAGCGCTGATCCAGACATTAGTAGCACCTTATGGAAAAGGCCTATAATATATGAATATTCCTCGTTTCTAGCACTAATCTTCACTTTCATGAACTGTGCCGAAGTGTGGTGAGAATAATGTTGAATTCTTCGGCGTAGCAATGTTTCTATACATACGCACCTTCCGCCCTTGGTGATAATGCTAAAATTGAGGCGCATGCTGCTCCGCTACCTGATCCCATGAGAAGAATATTTCCGGGATCGCCTCCGAAAACTTCTGCGTTGGCCTGATAATATGATACTTTTATTAATAATCTTCAAGGGATATTCACAAAATATCCCTTACATTAACCCATTTGAGCGCCCATATCTGATCCCACAGTCCGACATTCCCAGGCAGAATTTTGTCACCCGTTGACAGAAACCCTGAAAACTGAGTTTTAAGAAAGGTAGGAGAAACTTGCATAAGTATTCACAGATGCAGTTCATGAATTCTGGCAATTTGCTCTGACTCCATTAATTCTGCATAAAGAAAAGATGACAATGCGTCCAATATCAGCGCATTAGTTTTTGCATCATTGGATACACTCGCTGTTTTGGCCAAATTCACGCTCTAATTTAGTCAGACAAACGACATTCAGATTAGCTATGCATCACTAGTGCTAATCCTGAGTGGCGTCATTCGTTGAGCTCAGAGTCATTCGCCCTGGATTTTTTTTACAATATAAGTGAGTCAGAGAACAGAATTCCAGTATAGACAATCGAAACGTTATTTAAGAAGTGATTGCTTTTTACTCATTATAATTAAACTTTATTTCAGTTTCTTCGAAACTATAGTAAATTAGAAGTTGTCAGGTTATCAAGAGTACAAAACTTTTTTGTCTGAGTTTCACAAGGTGCAACGAAAGAATGGCAGAGCTAGAATTTGAGCGGAAATAGATAGGAAAAGAATCTTTCACAACTCAGCGCTCAATTTGTGCCATATAACGTCAAACGGATCGACTTGAGAGCAATAATAACCAAGAGAAATAGCTAATAATTATCGAAAATCTCTCTCTAAAAAAATGTAGAAACACATGGTATCTTGCAAAATATCTTACACTAGCATTTAGTAGATTCCTTTACAACGTAATTTGCTTTTTACGACAGAAATGCTCGGCAACCAAAACGAAAACGTTGTGCCAATCAGTGGATTTTATAGCTTGCAACAATGTGAATCAGTAAAAGTGGTGATTGTAGAATGGCGCCAAGAGTTAGAAGGATAAAGCTCTTGGCGTTGATCAATTCCTGAGGGATGCGTCGTGCATTTGTCTTAATTTTTTAACTTCATTTGAGGTGATTGAATGCATATCTGGTCTTTACAATGACTCGCAGTAGACTCCCTCTGTATCGAGTCAGTTCTGCTCATCTTTCTAGACAAGTCTAGTACCAAGTTACCACCCATGGATGACTTAGTGAGCTATGAGCGCGAGATTGAACTAATTGTGTGCGACACAGAGCACCTCTACACCGCTCCGTATAAGCTCCCAAAACCAGACGTTGCCACCATGTTACTTTCAGATATTAGTTGAATGCCATTATTTGATCACAGGTACAATAATGCAAGTATTCTACACTACAAATATATACCCGTTCATTAATGACCACTAAGAAGACAAATCTTATTTGAGCCCAAAAGTTTTTGTGTACCTCAAGAACTTCACTAATTTAAACTGCTCTAATTAGCGCGCTGTTCGCACCACCTAGTGCACACTCCTCAAAATGTTCCTTGATATGTATTAGTTTTCATCAATCTTTCAGTCGCAAATCTAATAGAGATGCGCGGGATATTATGAGAATACAAAGTGCTTCTGATAGCTCACATATTGAGTCAAAGTCACAGTCGAGTTGAGCTGCTGTAAAAGAACTCCCTTTCAAGCAGGTCTACATCACGGATTCAAAGTAAGCATCAAAAGCTCTTTTTTCCATTCCATTAACAGATACGAATGTAATCTTATCGATCTGTTTTGAATCCTAAGACAGCATCAGTGCCGCAAAAAAGAGACAATTCAACAAATTCACTTCACACACTCACCAAGTGGTCCAAGCCGATAATTGAACGTAACAAAGATAATTTTTCTCGAAACAAAATTATCGAGGATAGCCTGTTGTGGATAGTCACTGCCTCCTCCAGATTGGAAGTCTCCCCCGTGTATAAATACAACAACAGGATAGGTGTCGTTAGTGTACTGGTACTGAAACATATAACTCAAAATTCACTACCTAAATAGTGGTGGCTTCTACGTGGTAGTGGCAACTGGTTAAATAAGAACTACGATCTGTCCAACATCTCAGTTGCTTACGTAAGAATAAGCGAAACAATGAGTTGCATTATGTTATTGAAAATACAAACATACGAAAAAGTAGACAACCAATTAAGTTTTTTTTTCTTCCGTTCATTTATGATCAATATAAATAGTCTTTCTTATAACGCTGCCTTATCTTTCTTTTCTCACGTATGTCTAGAGGTTAATATGCGATATTTGCAATTGAGAATATAAGGATTTTCTGAGTGTAGAAAAAATACTTAAGAAAAAGTTACTCACAGGAGTAGGGGAGAATACATTCAAATATAGGCAGTCTTCTGAAAAGTGGGCAGCATGTCTTTCTGGATCAGTAACTAGAGAATCCATTCTTTGCACACATAACGCACTGAACTGCGTGGCATTCATAACACCTCTCCATTTTGCTGGTTCTTTCGGCATCTGCAAGTGATGCAAAGTTTTTGCTACTTATTTTCACTATTCGTTCATTTTTCATTGTTCATCAGGTGGCAGCTAGTTTGAGCAGTCACGAAAAATTTACTCAACAATAAGACACAACTTCCATTCCAAACCTAATCAAATGTCTGGAGGAAAAATTGCGAAATAAGATTGCAAACAACAAATATTGGCATAGTTTTGGGATTTGTGTAACTGCTTTCTGAATCTTGTTTTTTGAGTCAAATACAAATGATTTAGCCAATAGCAATGATTTGTTTTTGTTGGTCATCCAATAAGGACACGTGAATAGCGCATAGTTGGTAAGTTCAGTAGTTGTGAACGAGACGGCGACTTTTTAGGAGATTTGGAATGCTGTAGAGGAATGCGAACTTGTCGCTCTAGGTAGAAAACAAGACAAAATTCACAGCTGACGTTTGATGAGTCAGCTCGTTGCATGTAATATGATGTGTAACTAACGTTTTGTGACTGTTAACACTGCAGTTATTTTAGAAGACTCGAATAGGAATAGTTTTTCACTTCGGAACATCATCTGATTTCCAAGTGCACAGTCAGCGTGAAGCTGAAGCTTGAAGCAATTATCCAATGCCAGCACATTTATTTGTGGATCTACATTCAGCGAAGTAATTAATGAAGCACTATGACGTCATCTTCAAGTGTCGCAATAAAATTCACTAACTAGCGTAGGAAGAATTTAGCTAAACACTACAAGAGTTCAAGTATAGTCCGTGTTCAAAGGACAGTAAAATTTGAAGAAAATATCAACAACTCTCATTACTATAATGGTGATAACTCGACACAGTCAGCGTGATCGCGAGTTAGGGCTTAATGGTAGATAGTGCTTTTTCCGTTGTGTCACTGATAGTTAGAAAATCGTATGAGGTTGATGGATACTTGAATCGTTACAATGTCAAAAGTGACTTTCACATACATGTAAAACTGACCTATTACAGAGAAAAAAGCTGTACAGTTTAGGATTTTCAGCCATCATACCAGTATATCAAATCTACTAGCACTTGAAGCTCAAGAAATTCTCCATTCTTTTTTGAAAAATATCTTTTACAGAGTGTTTTGAACAAGTAATGCAACGGTTTGATCACATAGCTGCAAAAATTAAACGATAGTAAATCATAAAACTAAGTGATTTATGAAACCGTACTAGAGGCATCACCAATTAAAAAGCATTTGAAAGCAGTCGTGGAAGACCACGAGACTGGTGTGACGCATCTACTTTTTCAATTAGACCTCCATGAAGAAATAGGTTGAACCTCCAAGTAAGTCATTATTATCTTACAAACACATTATATTCCAGAGTCAATTGAGATGAGGAGGAAATATCTCCTTTTCAGAGTATAGAATTATAATCACCAGTTATTGGAAAATACGGACTTTGCAAAAATATCTTGTTTATGCGTTGCGTATCTACTTCTTATCACAACAAACCTGGAATCTTAGATAACCGACAGGTGGCATAGCGTAGGGTATACCTTTGAATACAGTGTAATCTTCTCCTTTGATGATCTGAAAACTTTTCTTTTCACTAGTTTGACTTCTTTAGAGGAATTTCACTTACCACGCGTTCTCCTCGGATGGCTCCAGAATTTATCGTTAGTTCGAAGGGCGAAATATGACGTAGTTGACTTAATGATAACCGAAATAATATAAAGATAAGAAGCGGACGTGGCCAGTCACATCGCCACAAAATTCGCATTTTTGTGACTGTTTTAACATTACATAGGGAGTGGGCGCCCTAAAATCATAGCTTCAAAACTGGCTTAGACTAATTGTTGATGAGGCAATAGAAATATCACAGCATCAAACTCGGGTTCTGATGAAGAGAACAAACCTAGTGTGACAAAAGTAAGAAAAATGTGCGGTGGGATACCAGACGGGTGGATAAAAATCCACTACCACCACACAACGAGAATGCGAAATCGATAGCGCTGCTTTGGAGGAGTGCGGGATGGTCCCAAAGGACAACGGAAACACTACGACAGCTTTATACTGAATTTCCAAAAACGCTTGATAAGGAATTTCGGCTGAATATTTCTAACACTTAACAGTGTAGCTGTGGTGATAACTTGCAAAAAACAACTAAATTGCAATGAAAACAGCTGAAAATTACTCGAAGGAGAAGAAAATTGCAGCGAATACACTAATCCATGACGAAAAATTTCCCATAAGACACAGAACAATCAGTGTTCTGAACTGGAAGAAACTACTATAGCCCTTTGTTGTTGAGGGTGAATGGAGATCGAGAGCAACTAAGAATTCGGTCGAAAATTGCAAGTCAATCTCGCGTGACATGTCGTTGCTCAGAATGGGCTGCATTTCCTAATCAGGCGGGTTTCAGCTGCGGTGATGTGACTCTTTTGCTGCCTAGACTAGTACAATCTGGCAGAAGTCTCTCCATAATTGCGATGTCGCGGGTGAGCGTATCCGCGATCACGATGCGACCACAAGCCGTGCTAACGAGAATTGCTCGATTGAGAGGCGATTAGTGAATTACAAAGAACAGAAGTGCATATTGAACTCGTCAAAGATAGCCGGTAAGCGCCTGCTTCTAATTATTTCCATGGTTGAGACGTTTAGAACAAGTAACTACACCATAGCCTTTTTTGATATGTCCATAAAAAAGCTGAAAATGCTATCGAGAAAGATTACCTAAAGTGATTGCAACCGGCCATGAATATGGAATAAGGAAAACAAGCCATCCTTTGAAACTTTTCCTAGAGGTAATGGTATTAATCAGAAATTGAGAAAAACAAGCCTACGAAAACCTTATTTTACTAATTTTAAGTGCACATTAAACAGCTCAGAATTGGCATAATTAGGTGACCCATGTTTGACACATACTAATTTGCAGAAAATTTCAGGAGTTTGCCCATTAAAGGCATTCAATAGTGCTTGTTTACGAAAAACAACGAACAATTAAAATATGAAAACATCACCGCTCTAATGACCACGCGCTGTGAGCATTAGCCTGCACGTTTCCACAGCAAGTGTCAACCGTGATAGGTGAAGACATTGTGCATGAAATTACTACACTTCATGGTAATCCAAATTTGAATCCAACAGAAGTTCCGAAGTTTGTGATGGACGGGTTTGAACTATCTTAACGACGACGAAATGCAGCGTCACCTTGGACCTTGGAGGACCTCTGAGAGCAACAATGTGCGATTTGGTGGAAATATAATTTCCAACAATATAACTAACTTGGTTAAACACGCGTCCCTGGAGGATGAAATGTGGGTTCGAGCCCCGCCGACGTCATGGTTTTGCATATCACTCAGCATCATTAAGTATCAATGAGTTTTATTATTATGTGGATGTAAAGTAAAGTTCTAATTCTTCTATAAAATTTGTTAGTTATTGCGACTGTTCTTCGTACACTGTTCTGTCAATCCTGTTCAGTATGATTCGAGTGAAGAGTTTATAGCCCACGGTTAGCAAGCAGATCAGGCGTGAGCTGCCAATGTTGTGAAGACCTCCTTTGGAACAATGGCACAATCTTAACGGATTTCTGTTGCCTGGAAACCTTGCAGTATGAAAAGTAATAAGTGGAGAGTTGTGCCAGATCGTCGCGTTAGTCCGCCGCAATTTTTGGCGCCCTAATACGATCATGAATTCTAGCTGCCTTTGTGTACTCATACAGCCCAACGTTGCAATATCGGGAGCTCTTTAGGGGTCAAGGAAACGATGCCGAACTCCACTTCTGTGTTTGCTTTTATGCCCAACGTATAACATGTTAAACTCAGAGAGTACAGACCGAATACTTTTCTATCTTGCCAATATTTCCTAGTAAACGAGGCAGAAGCTTACACAATGGAGGCAACTTCTAGCGTCCCCTTCGGGTGTTCTCCAGCTGCTCAATTCTGGCTTTTGGCTAATTTCCCTATAGAAAAGATGATATGCCAAATTAATTTTGAGAAAGCAGGGAGTCCATCGCTTGAATCCACGTGCGTCTCGGAGAAGCAGATAGTATGCTTTTGCCAATGTTTAATCTTCCTTTTCATTACCTCACCGCGCGCCAGATGCACTCTCTACTAACCATGCAGAATCTCTCTATGAAGGAGTACAGTGGACTGACCATACAAGGGTTCAAAATACGCTTCACTCGTCATGAACGGCATCACACTCACTGATGTAGACCAGTAAAAAGGAATTTTCAAAGGCAAGGAAGTACACTATCAAAATTATCAAAATTTGAGCTTTTGGGTAATTTCTGGAAAATTAAGGCTAAGCTTCTGTTTATTAACAAAGGCCTCTACAAAAAACGCTCTATGATACTTTTAAAAAATCTAATATTCCTTTTTAATGAACGTCTTACACGTGATTTGCTATCACTAACATTCCACCCGCCTAGTTCTTTCTCTGGAGTATCCCACTTCACTGCATAGTGCTTTAGTTCCTCAGTACTCTTTCGCGAAAACGAGGTCCCAGACGTAACGAATTCCTAGCAGAATTCCCAGCGGAGCGTGCACTTCTTTCCTTTTCTATCAAAGAAATTCTGTATTTTTTTCTCACTTGGTCCCTCATGAGATTGCTGCGATGCAATGGGAATTTCCTCAATCTTTGTGCAACTGCAACAACATTTCAATAAACTTCTTATGCATCTTCTGTGCTTGAAGGCTTCGCGTGTTGGTATTTGGTGAAGATCAGAGCGAAGCCCATCGTTAATCTTGGAAAAATAAGTGCTTTATCATCAATAGCAGCAATTTATTATTGAGTCAACTGACATTCTTGATAGATTTTTATAAGTTCAGCATCAGATGTGCACGAAAGAAAACCCTTTTCTGTAATCCGGATAATTTTATAGATGTTCTTTAATCAAAAAGACGGCTAAAAGCCATCTTAAGGATTATAATATACGAATTCAATAGTTGATTATCTCTTTGCAAGTACTGGCTTCATTGGCGTTTGTTAACGTACGGTTTTAATTGTGCAGCGGTTGATGATTTCACTCATAACCCACCTGGAAGCACGTCGCCTGTGAAGTGACTTAGCTCTACATCTGCGCGGTTACAGACATTGCTCTGGTCTTAACAGTGTGAGGTAAATCTAGAGACGTCCCCACAGCGTGAACCTCTGAGTTTATCATGACGGCTGCGATAAGTAATGTTGTAAAAGATTTTTTCGAATTTTATTTACATTACCGAGAAAACAGCGAGAATTCACAGTGTACTGCTACTTTTTATGTTTCTGAACGGATTTTTCTTTGAATAATGCAGCCACTGCAGTATGTATGAGGATAAGACTACGGAGGTGAACAAGAGCCACCTTCTGCTAGTTTCTTTTACCAAGTCAACATGAAGCATGTCACATGCTTCCACAGCTGCAAAGCTTTTTAGCCAAAAGTCTTAACACTGACCTCTCTTCATACTGAGTTCAGAGCTCAAGGACTCTGTATAGATAGCAGAATCACTCATGGAATAGTCTGAAGAGATAATTTTTGATATGGCCTACTTCTTTAATATTTTGTGGCATCCTCTCAACAGACAATAAGTTCTTCATCAGTGAACATGGATGTTATAATGACATTTCTTCGCTTTAGTACTTCTGCCTATTCAAACCTTGAATGGATTAGTTGATCTGTCGTCCATGAAACGGTTAGGGTGATCGTCCGTTCGAAAAATTTGTCATCAGGATGCGTTTTGCTATTCATCATTGCAGAACGATTTAACAAAAATATTCCGCTGTATCGGGCAAAATTTTTTATTCAGGCCGACGATGACTTCTATCAGACCTTCGCTCTGAGGTGTTATTTTGGGGTAAGAATGTTGAAGTTGATAGTTCAAATTTTTCTGTCAAGAAGTGAACCTTTACAACTACTAGATGTAGATTTGAAGTTCTCATCCACGCTGGAGAGCTGAGCTAGAGATAAGACAAAATGACTAGGAGAAGTGAATAGAATAAGTATTGTATATTTTAGAAAAAAAAAGAATTCACCAATTTTAGCCAATTCTTCGGCACTACTCATTCAGTTGCTTTTACAGTAAACTTGTCAATAAATTCGTGTGCTCTTCCTAGGGATAAACTGGCTGTGCAAAAACATTTGCGTCACTCGGGATTCGAGCCCAGATCTCACTCTCTCTGGAAGCAACGATTAGCATAAGATCCCGGAAAAAGTGAGATCTGGGTACGAATCCCGGCTGACGCAAATGTTTTTCACAGCACTCCACATTATTGTGTATATTGTAACATCATATCACCTCAAGTGGTGGTCAAATAAAAAGAATTCTGATTGAAAACTAGCTGTTAAAGCAGTTTATCCCACCTCAAGTAGTGTTTCAGTGGGCCTCGCCTTTTCGGAAATCGTTGAGTTTCTTATGATCGCATATTATCATTTCTAAATACAGAGCAGCCACACAGAGGTTACATGCGTGGGAAGTGTGCCTGCCTTGGATGAAATTCTTTATATTTTAGCTCGAAGCGTGGCTGAGGTTAATCATAATCGTAAGGTATTCATTCCTGCTGTCTACTTTCAAACTTAAAAATCTATCTGAAACGATTCAGAAATTTTGCGCGTCCACGCTGTAAGTTCTTATATTGTTTTATGTTCCATTAGTGGCGAGTTGAGAGCTGTGTTAGAATATAAATTGCTCACTTAGTTATGCACTCTATACTCGAAGCCCTATGAAACACAAAAATATAAATATACATATGTATATGATTTATAGATTAAGCAGCTCATGGTTTTCCAAAAAAAGCGTTTAGACTGTTTAGCCCTCTGGGAACCGCGCTGATTTCTTGCGCGGCAGTGACGAGATTGCGCAGTGAGCGTGGCATCCTCCAGTGGCAATGTGATAGTTTCTAATGAAATTAGAGTCTTATCGCCTCAAAAGGCTTAGTCTTCAATTGATAGCAGAACTCAATAGTAGAGATTTCAACGGGAAAATTTTTGATTGAAAAATGCCACCACAATTATAAAACAATGAGTGTTTGCCAAAAATGGTATTGCACATTGTAATGCGATGCCACTTTATTAATGAATCAGAGCAACTTCTGATTATGAGTGGGCTTCAGAAGTTGAAACTTTTATGGTTTCAGAAGAAGCTCCGCTCTATTGTCATACAAGTCACGGCTTTCTATATATTCACTCATACTCAACTATGAACAATATTCATCGCTGTAACCTGAACCACTGCTTCCTCTAAAATCTCATATTTTTGAAGGAAAAAGCCAGATGTATATGATAGGTCATATTCTAGGCCTTTATTGAACATTTATATGCTATCTTATTCATATTTGCTCATGTTTTGATCGTTTTTATTTTCAATAGATGTCAGCACTTCATTCATTGCCAAAAACAAATAAATCGCCAATTAATCGATTACACTATAGCTTTACGCATCTGAAATCAAATAATACGGCATAAATCTCTCATTTTCAAAGTCAATCCATATAATAGACTAGAGTTATCATAGTACTTGAATAGCAAATAACAGTGAATGCTTTGGTAAAAATGATGCTGCACAGTGCATGTGATGCCATCTTAAAAATAACTCTTGATAATTTTTTAATTATCAGAGCACATCTAAAGCTGAGAACTCTATTGAAATCAATTTTTTGCAAACTATTATAAATACGCTAATACTACTTGTAAAAACAATGTGCCTAGAGATTTATTATGAGAAAAGAGGATCTTGTTGTACCTGCAAATAATTATAAATAAATTCCTGGAAAACAATGAGAACGAGGAGGTCATCGACGATGCCCACAACACCATGAAAAAACAATGGCTCGTCGCGAAAGCTGGCTCTCGGGTAATTACTTAAGCGATATGGAACAATGTACCTTGAGTGCTGAGGAAGAGTTTGCGAAATTTCAAGGAAATGCTGTTGCTTTAAGAACACTCTACTTATGAGCACCGGATAGGTTTTCACGGCGACGTTTTGCTGACGTGCAAGGAGCCAATCGACATCCACGAACTGTTCATGGTCGATCTTACACCACTATGCATCTGCAAAAAATTTGTACACAAAGGTACAGATATAACTCATGAGCCAACTTTTCGCGAACACTGATAAGGTGATAGTCGAGCAAATTGTTAGAAGAAATAAGCTAAAATATTACTAGGCTGAAGAATAAGTTGGCTGAAACCCACAAAAAATTTATGTTTGGCTCGCACAGTATCAGTTATCGTAAATTCATGGGGATATATCAGGATTATTTCCATAAAAAGCTTCCGCGGCAACGCTGCTCATAGCGCATCAAATTTTAGTTTACTTTTTGGATATCAAAAGAGCGCAATGTTTCAGCAAGACATTGGAGAGGTCGAGGTCTCCCGCATCCAGCCTACAGTTCAGATGCTGCGCCGTCTGATTTGATATTTTCCGCTCAATGGAACTTTTCCTACGTGAAAGCCGATTCAAGATATCTGATCGAGTTGAGGAATCTTGATTCAAAGCCTATGGAGTGGTATTTCGAACAGATAAGGAAGCTAGTGAATCGTTATCAGAATATCGTAAATAATGGTGGTCTTTATTTTGAAGAGTAATTACTGTTGTTTTCGATTAAGTTTATGCATGAACTTTAGATATCAATGAGTGTTAGTTAACTGTTTCCTCAACCTGATACTTTTAATGAAAGGTCTCTAAAAATAGTTAAGCGTTAAATTACATTGCGCGTTTTTTCAAAGACTTGTTCCCCACTGTTTGCACTGCTAATCGATCACTCGACATTCAGTGTTTTCGGTTATCCACCTTTAGAAATGGTTAACTTATCAGATGTCAAGTCAATCTGACCTTTCCAAGCTTCGAGAAAGGCGCCACCTTCCAAAGTGCCGTCAATATTGTATAGTGTCCAATCTCATGAAGGAAACTGTGATAAAGAGATGATCGGAGAATGGTTGAAACTGTTGTCGTCCACAATCCTACCCCATTTTTTGATGAAGAAAAGAGGTTTGCAAAGCATCGTAATGCTCAAATGCAATACGCCAGTTGACTCATCAAACTGTACACGTCGATATTTGGGGGTTATGTGTAGAACAGTTATCTATGGGAATCAGCAAAAATATGAGTGGAAAGAGAGGGTCTCATTCTTACAAGATAATGACAAGAAAGCGTAGTTAGATTTGAAAATATGTTTATTTTTCAATGGTATCGTTTTCCCATTGAGATACGGAATGTTGGAATGCATGAGCGACTTAATACTGGAAATACTCTGCAGAAGTCTCCTTGTTGATAGGCTATCTTTTCGTGACAATATAGCTCTCTCCTTATCTAAACTTAATCATCTAACTGTCAGCAATGTCGCTATGGAATTCAAACAGCGATCTAACTACACCGAAGGCTCAGTGTATTGTCTCCTCGTTGATAATGTACTCTGAGAGGGCTTTTCCAGAAACCAGGCTAAGTACTGGAATTTCCATTTCTCCAGCTATTGAATGACTCATTTTTCTAGATATTGAATGACTGATAGCAAGAACTGCAAATTCTACGCAATAAGTGTGAATGGGTGGTCGCTGACAACGTATGGATAAAAGTAAATTGCGTTGTCCTACACTGATTGTATAAATCAGTTTGTGGTTGCTCAGTAAATTTTTGAGCAAAAGAAATAAAAGATCTGGGGTCAGAAATGTGCATTGCAAGACACCACGTTGTCCATGTGAAATGTGTTTTTGAATGACAATTCCACAATACCATTAGAAAGAATGTGCAAAGAGAGTTGGAAGTGCGTTGTGCACCGGAGTGATGTAGCTTGCGTGTTGAATAGTAGCGATTTTGCGGTAATCGTACATTTTTTGCTAAAAAAAACTTTTACAACAGTTTCTCTGCACGAACTGTTTTCGTGTAGCCGTAAGGTTTAATAGGAATCAAAATTACAGAATACAAAAAATGCACTGTAAAGTTGAATCAACGCATTCAAAAAGCAATAATTTATCTATTTTGGTAGCGGAACGTCCTTTGAACGTTTTTACAAAAACAAGTTCTCTTTAAGACTTTCGCTTTTCAATCCATCAAAAATCATGGAAAACATAGATATTAGAAAATATAACGTAGCACCGTGACAGCATATTTCAGGCCTTTCATGAGGTCTGCTACGATATTTATTAGTGCTAGACGTATGATTCGGCCTTTTGGCCTCATCAATAGCATGGTGTTTTTCGGTTCGGCCAACCCATTGCAGGGGAGTATACCTCCTACATATAAAGGTTTCGACGACGAATCAGTTACACTGCCTGTAGAGTGGAAAGATCACCCTATGTTACAGAGATAACACATCACTGCTCATCAAGTGATAAGATAACCTGACACTGCAGTGATTAACAGTCGATTGCTCACGGCTGGCAAGTTGAATAACAGGTAGCTGAACCGAAACCACCGTGCTACTGATTAGGATAAAAGTTTGAAACGTGCGTCTACCACTAATGAGTGCCATAACTGACCTTATGAAGAACTTAAAGTAAGTGGTCGCGATGTACTAAGCTTTGAAGGAGGACTTGAAAAACAGTCGAATACAAAGGACTACATATTATCTGTAAATAAGATTCTAATCGATAGAATGTAGCTTCCTCGTTCGAGCATGGGAGATTTCTCGACTTATGGCGCTTTTTACATTTCATTAGATGGTCCGACAAAAATTACAGATGATGGAGGAAGTCAATTCAATCGAACAGTCAGTGTCATGAACTATTGACATTGTATGCCTGATAGCTACTTTTGAGCCATGCACGTAGTTTATATGGCTTATACAATACAAAGCACGTGTTCTGGCCTTGCATCATCGTCAGTTGCATGGGGCATTTCGTCTGACCCAACTCCTCTCGGAGGAAAATCCGCTTAAACAGAGGAGTCTTCGAGGAACGTTTTACATGCTCCGATAAGTCTATAAGTGCTCATAACAGGCCACATGTACTGTTCAAAAATAACTTTCAAGCAGATTGAAATTTGATCATGGTCTAAAGAAGTACTCGAAAAGAAAGGTTTGGTATATTGACACATAAATGACGCAAAATACGAATAATCCTACTATACAGGCTTAGTTCTCATAAGCATCGAGGAGAATATTTTGAAATTAAGGTCACGATCTTGACGCAAGAGTATGAATTATCAGTAAAGGATCATTAAGGAGATTTGGATAATTTCCAAAGACTCGTAGCGTTCTTCACAGAGCATCAAACCTTTTATTTTACCAGAGTCGGTAAGTTGGAAGATGAATGAGGTGAGAGCATAGGAATCCTGAATTGGTAAGGTGTTCCAAGTCTATGAACAGGCCATGATATGTATTCAAACAGCTTACCGCCGCACGATAAAACCATCCCACTCCCGAGGGATTTATCAATGGCGTACGTTTTATCCTTTAGTGTATAGCACAGATTGAAGAAACTTTACATGCAGATTTCAGTTCATACAAGAAATCAACATTTTCTTCACAAAATTTCCAGTACCTGTGCCATTCACTTGATACCTATACTCAGTACACGTGCGCACTTTACTATCACTATGAGAGGAGCAATCGAATACTCACATTCTTAGAGTACAAAACGTTTCTAAAGGAGATAAAGTCGATGAAATTTCCACCATTGAAGGACAAAATATGTAACCTCCTCTCACATCGACAAGGGTAGTGTATATACATTTTACTCAGCTGTTCAAAAGATTTGACCGATCCAGAGCGATGTAATCGTAGAATTTTCAATAAAAATTGAAACGTGGATATTGTCCTTGTTCGACACGATGGCATCATGCTGCCTGGAAGTAGGATGAAGGTTCGTGGCACTTTATTACCTCTTCACAGTTTTTTGAGCCTTATATGAGATGTGACATGGCACTCATATAATGCAAAACACGTGTTTCGGCATTACAGGCTCATCAGTAGGACGGTACCTTTCGGTTCAGCGAATCTCTTGCAAGGGGATATACCCTCTATTCATAAGGAAATTGACTCCCAATTATTGAAATCACCGCATGTCGAGCGATCAATTCATCCCATATTGCAGTGACCATCACTCGAGCGCTCATGGCTGATAGAATGAACCTTTACTTTCGACTGTTTATATAGACTTCGCACAAAATAGTAACAATCAAAAAAGTGTTATCAGATCATCAGATTGCTGTTCAGTCAAAAATTAGGGCATGATTAATCCTACCAGCCATGAGCGCTCGACTGCTGGTCACTGCAATGTTGTGTGAATTCATCACACGACATGCGGTGATTTGAATAATTCGGCGTCAATTTCTTATAAATAGCTGTATATCACCCTACAACAGGCTCGCTGAACCGAAAGGCACCGTGCTACTGATGAACCTGTAATGGCGAAACAAGTGTTAAGTACTGTATAAGTGTCATACCACATCTCATGAAAAGCTCAAAAAAATGTTATGAGATTATCACATCGTTACTATGTTGGGCGATATCTTCACGAACAGTTAAAAGTTGAAGTTTCCACAATGCTTTTTTTTCACCGTGCGGATCTCAGTACTTCTGATATCCAACCGTTTTTCTTCGTCTTCTTTTTACGTCGCAGAATACTGCTCGAACGAGCCTCTTTGCATACTCAAGGCTAGCCTGCCTGTGGTGTTTTATAACACTTTCGTTGTTGCCTGCGGGAGAGTTCTGATGAGTGGGGTTCGGCCGTACGCGCACGCGACTAGCATCACAGCCACTCGACCACGGAGTTCCTTCCCAATGATATTCAAGGTAGACAATTCAGTTATTAACGTGTAGACACCCGATATAGAATTGATATGTTATAATCTTTTGTCGAATGTGCACATTGTTCGGTATATACTAGATTTGTTCAACGAAAGTTACCCATTGAGTATGTTCAGTAATCACCGAGACACTATAAACCAATTCACTATAATTGGATTACAGTAAGTTTTAACAGCGTATTTGCGATTGACTGTATTTAGATACGCGTCAGAAAATATGTTAGCAACATTGGAAATCAACGCTAGATTGGATAATATTCCTTTTTCGTCGCAACTGTCACTTCTTTCCATCTATATTCACTCTTAAACACTCTTCAATCTCAATTTATTCGCTTTTTGCTTCAGTACAATGACTCTAATTAATCGTATGATTTAAATTCCATAGTATAGACGCATAAAAATGACAAAATAGCTGGGTTTTTTTTATGAACTTATTCCTGTCACGTTAACAGGAAACTAGTTCAGTGTGACATCAATGGACAAACCATGTAACAACGGTTCTTTGCACATTCATATCAATATATTACATCATAATACATATTTTATCAAAGAAGAGAGGTACTGTAAGAGTCGCCACTATCTCTAAGCTTAATCTTTGATTTGAGAAAGTACTTCAACTTAATTCTTCACCGAACCTAATGTGATATCCAGCGAGCAGCAGCAGAGCTCTAGAGCGACCCATATCTCTTGTTAGCGATCTGAAAAAGGGCACTTGTACATGCAGATGTTTCTAGTATTCATACAACGTCTGCATTACAGAACGTAATTTTTGCTCAGGTTTTCAGCTAGAGCATTCTTTGCAGGACATCAAAATATTTCTATCATTCAGGATTTCCTATGTTTTTACTGCCTTTTCGCAGTGTTATGATGTTTCAAGTGAACCTATGAGAATTGTATGATAAGCAAGGACTCGACCTCTGGCAGGAGTTGAACCCTCGTTCTACCCATACCAGGGGCGCTTACTACCACTACACCACCGAGGCATCGTCTAGCTATCACGTTTCAACGAAGCGTTCAAAAAGGTTGGTAGCTAATAGCTATGATTGAGACATTAACCCCTAAGGGACGACGTGTACAAGCTTAGGTACACGAATGTTTGAAGGCCTTTCTCGCTGCAGAAAACTTTTCTCTTATACATTTGGTAATCATTCAAAAGCTTAGATATCTGCGATTCCAAAAACCTGCTCAGCTACAGAAGAAATCTGTTTTATTACGTTGTAACACCGAAGATAAAATTGATTTCCACACTCAATTTTCTTCATTTGCCCGGCTGGGGCAGCTTTATGGCTCTCCATTAAAGTTTAATATTTTTTAGATAGCTCTAATCTCGGGGATTTTGGTAATAAAGTTGTTTTTCTGATAGGATTCCAGATACCGCCGTAAGAGCGAAAAGAAGATCTTATTTCACGTCCAAAATGTTTCTTAGCCGCTCAGACGTTATTCGTGGATCATTGGTAACTATAGGTAATCTTTACTATTAAGAGGTGTCTTATCATTATATAAAGGCTGCAATATCACGAATGAACCTTCTACGAAAATTTTTTGATACAAAGAGCGACTACTCCTCTTGAAATCCTTCATTATTCAACAGTAATACCACATCTTAGTACGAAAATAAACTTTCAGTCCCTATTGAGCATTTGTATCGCCTCTCTTGCTTGAAAACACTTCTCCTACAACTAGACATCTTCAGGTTTATATGGAAGTATTTTGAAAATGTAGCTCCAGTGAGTTCATTAGCTTAAATCTCGAAAAAATGAAACGTACTATATTTTTTCAAAGGTCTTTGTATTACACTGTAACAAAGAAAATATGTTATTTAACACTTAAGCATCTTTCGATGAGCAGCGCTTTTCCTCAAAAGATTCAATAGTTTTTTGGAAACACAAATCTAGGCAAATTTATCTTAAAAATCTAAGGATATGCCTAGTTTTTGAGGAAGACTTTTTAGTTCGTCGTTATAGCTAGAAGAACACTAAGCCTTACACTGGGCGCACACCGGACGCCACATGTCAATTGCGCTGCTCGACCGACACGTTATAATTATAACGTCCTTCTTAGAAAGCAAGCTTATCATTGAGATTGTTGAAATTTGTGCTATGGAATGGTTACTAAAAATCTGAGTGGAAACCTCTCTTTAGCAAAGGATGCTTGAGTGTGAAAGAAAAATTGATACCTGTATGTTAAGCGGTGACAAACTCCTAAGCCACTCTCATTCGCTGAACAAGCAATTTTCATAGGAGTATTTGTAGTGATTCGAAAGCATAAATCTCTGGCTACAACTAGACGTCACTGCTCTTTCAAAACATCATTTTGTAACTCAGCAGCATCCAGAAAATCAATTCACTTCTCACTCGTATTTCGCCTTCATTTTTACTAAAGTATAAATGGCTAGAAGCAGAAAAGCATGTCAGCGTGTACAAAATTTTCCGTTGAGTCAAAGTCGCGCGTTTTTATTTGAAGTTTTCATCGATGCGGTAAAAAATCCTTCATAAGTACAATAGTTGCCGCCGTTTTAACGCGCAATGCAGTAGATCACGGTCGAGTTACGTGGTAAATCAGGCGATTATCTTACTAAATTCCGCTGCTGTGACTTGCCTTAACATTTTACACAGCTATGAATTTTTTCGACGACTTTGCTCACCGGCCAACTCACGGAGCGGGAAACGGGCTGGGGCGGAACGACCGATCGTGTTTGAAAAATTTTGTTGTTCAATTTGGGATTCTCCACCACATCGGCACCACCTTCAGGTGAAATCTAAGTTCTGATGCTACGGAAAATTGTCTGCACGCTGACATTTCGTGCTCAGCTATCCATACGCGTGGTAAAAGTGAAGGCGAAAAGCGAATGAGAAACGAAATTTTATTCTGTATGATATAGCGACCTAAAAGGGTGATTTGAAGAATTCTGCAAAGCATAGTTTTAGCTAGAGATCTGAGCTTTCTAATGATTGCTAACACTTTCAAAAAAAGATCCTGACCAGCAAATGAGATTGACTTAAAAATTTATCACCGTCTAACACATAAGCGCCAAAAATTTTACTTTACCTTTACAGTACAATATAAAAACTACTTGAAAAATAGGATATACTCCTTAGATTTTTGATATTCAAGCTGTCAAATAATTAGTAAAGCCTCGAAAAGGAATAAAAAATTTTTTTTAGAATATTGGTGCGGAGGGGAGATGCACCGAGAACACTTTTGTAGAGATACATATTTCTGACCAATAACTTGCTTAATGCCGATGTTCTAAGCCTTTTATTTAAGGCAGTTGTCTTTTACCGCCCAGAATTTTCCCACTATTCATAAGTACTCAACCTTTTCTCGCCTATCTCAACTTTGAGTACTTGGAAATAAACAAGTGATCGATATCAACCTAGTTATTGTGGGAGTTATCGATGAACCAATATCGAATACGGCATGCATTATGATTTTCGTTCTAAATTATTCATTGTTTTCAGTTTTTATTTACTATGATGGCTCTTGGGTTTTATACAAAACTATGGTAAATCAGAACTAGTGATATCCTCCATACAATTCAATACAGTTGATTAATTGTCAAATTCAATATGATTCCGTAATATCAACGTTTTTCTCTACACAAGACGCATATATCTAAGCCAAAATCATATAAGTGAGAAGAGGAAATCATTTTCTACCAATGTATAACGAGAATTCCAAAAATTTTCTCAAAATGGCGAAAAAAAACTTCAAACAAGTAGCGAAAATCGCGTATTTTGCTCTGCGCGCATCGATTTCTTTAGCCGTCCCTTAGGGTTAAAGAGTGAGTGTTAGTGAAACGGTGTCTCGGTGGAGTAATAGTAACACGTGTCCTCGCTATGAGTGATTCGCTGGTTTAACTCCCGTCTAAAGTCGATCTTGTGCATACCACTCAATCCTCTTAGGTCCATTTTGGTCACTGACCAAATACCACCGTTAATGGTAGGCGACACCGCATTGGTTTTTTGCGCGACAGTCGGCGCCATCAACGCCCAACAAGGCTGTGCTTCTATTGCTGCTGCTGCTGCTAGCAGTTTGCTTTGACAGGACAGTCAAAATCATGCTAAAACTACTAATAAATTTGTGGTGAAGTTCAAACAACAAGCTGTCTAGTCCAAAAACAAAACGAAATCCCAACCATCTTTAGTGTTAAAGTCTGTATTCCCCAAACTATCGAATGACAGAAAGACTATGTGACACAATGGTTAGAGGTGCCGCGCGCCGCACTTGGTCAATGGTTCAATCCAGCTGGCAAAGTTCACTAAGCCCTTCAGCTCTTCGGGAATCGTGAATTGGTACCAGGCTTGTCTGACAGGATGGCAGCACTCATTTGATGCATTGGTAAGCCACCACTAGTCATTGTAAAGGCCGGATATGCACTCAATCACCTCAAACAATACTATAAATTCAAGAACTTCACGGTGCATCTCTCAGGAGTTGATCATCTTCGGAGGCTTTGTCTTTTTATCCCTTATTTATCAAATAAATGTTAAACGATGAAAAAATGAAGGAAAACATGTACAACAAGAATTTGAATTATGTTCCTTTCTGCAACGATGTGCTTTCACCGCTCAAACACTCAAGCTTTTTTCGAACATCTGGAAGTTTTTATACTATAAATAACTTTTCATAGAAATCCTTCAGTGAATTCCTATCATTTAGCGTGATAATGTCTCTTTATACCCAAAGTCTATTAAGCAAAGTTAGTACGCATATGTTAAACGCCAACAAATTTTGAGCCGATTTCATTCGCTGGACAGAAACTTTTAATAGGAGTGTTACCAGTCTTTCGAAAGCTTGAATCTCTGTTTACAACACCACATTGCCAGTCTTTGAAGCACACTTTATTACTAATTAGCATCCAGAAAAATTTTGTTTCTCACTCGCCTTTTGCCTTTATTTACCGCGCACAAAAATAGCTGGAAGCACGAAAAGCATATCAGCATGTAGATTTGCGTAGTATCAGAAACTACATTTTTATCCTGTGGTGAAAACATTCCCCAATTGAATAACAATATTTCAAACGCGATCAATCGCCCCGCTTCTGCCTCGCCCCTCCCTCCCTTGTTCCGTGAGTTGGCCAGTAAACATAGTCGTCGAAAAGGTTCGCAGCTGAGTATAATTTGAAGGGAAGCCATAGCGAAGACTTGTTAGTAAGGTAGCCGCCCAATCTTGCGTGTAGCTCGATAGTGGTCTACCGCATATGCATTAAAACGGCGACAACTACTGTTGTTTTACTGAGGATTTTTCACCCATCGACGGGAACCTTGGATAAAAACTCATTATTCTGATGCTACGAAAAATCCTCTACGCGCTGATATGCTTTTCATGCTCTCAGCAATTTCTAATCGTAGGACAGTAGAAGCGAAAGTTGCGTGAAAAACAAAATTTTATTCTGGATGCTGCCCCGTCGAAAAAGGGTGTTTTGATAAACAAGTGACATGGACTTGTAGCCAAAGATTTAATTTTTCGAATGATTACTAATATTATTTCTAAAAAAAGTTTCTGTGCAGCGAATGAGATCGACTCAATTATTGGTCGCCGTCTAACATATAAGTACCGCAAAGTCATTCATTTCCACTGCCGAACGCACCAATACCAAATCGCTGTCGGAAGAGACGTCTCAATTTCATTAAGAAACGAAAATGACGCCGCGGGACATACATAAAAATACGTTACACCATATCCAAAGGGTTAAACGTGAGCACTATGGCCTTTCGAATATTAACAATGCGCATCGATTCACTTTTCAAGAACTTACACTTCATATTTGATTTGAAGGAGCATATGAAACCCCTTTATAAGATTTTGAAAAGTTTTAAAACTGCCATTGCAGAATCCTGAAACACTTCTCACATGACCATTTTTTTGAAAGTTCGAAAAATGTACAGCGCTGAGCGCAAAGTAGTCCTCCGAGCCTCCTTATTAATCATACCTTGTTATGAGAGAACATAACCAATATTCCATTGGAACATATTTGAAGAACGATTCAATCAGATAAATATGGCAACGAACCAACCTGGAGGAACTGTCTCATCAACTTCAATCCTCGTGGTATCTGAGAGAAGGTAATCTTCCACAATTGTAGCAAACTGATCCGCAGATAGATGCCCAATGGCGCATACGTCGAGTTCACGAAACACTTTCTGAGCGAGTTCTTCAGAATAGTCTCCAAACTCCTTGGCTATATACTAGAAATATAGAAAGTCCGAAACGCCGCCATCAAAAAAGTCTATAAAAGAATAGGCTAATAACCTTGAACTCGCTTTCCGTAATGATACCATTGTGATCTTGATCGAATACGTCAAAGCATTCACGAATTAGCTCTTCATTTGTAGACTTTACAATATTTTGCGATTTCTTCATACAAGCACAGAATTCTTCAAAATCAATCTCACCATTGCCGTCCGCATCAACCTGAGCAACCGAGTGTTCATTTGAGAGTTCAAATACGCCTCGTTTGAATCATTTGGTAACAAAAATTATTGAAGAGGCTAGCACCAGGCGTAGTAAATGATCTTTCGACGTGTTAATCCAGATGTGGCCATTGGTGATAACAGTGTAATTTTAAGACCAATTGAGAAACAAATCAGTGACGTACATGGTTCACTGGTTAATAGAATAAGATAGTTTGATAGAATGGGATTGACAAATCTGAACACACAATTTCGATGGCTACGAAATTCTTCAAAGAAAGTAAGCTGTCAGCGAAAAAGTGCATTTTCAATATTTTTCTTCTTTCTCTCGAAAATCAACAACTTTGTTGATGGCATTATGCCGAGGTCTTTGATTCGCAGTAAAATTGTAAATTCAACTGACCAAAAAATATTATCGACTTCCTACATAGCGCACGCAGTTACTCATCTTATTTTGTGAATTGCGCTGCCTTTCAAGGAAACGTTAAGAGGATTATCGAGGAGGCAGCACCAGAAAAAACTCATAATCGCTCATATAATCCAAAAAAAAATGAAGGTATAGTGTTACTGATATGCGCAGAACCATTGAGAAATTACTGATTCAGATTTATTTGGATGCAGCTGGTTTGAGAATCAAGAAACACTGTCTACTTTTGGTAAAGTGTGTCTAGGTTCTTTCGATTTCACCGGCATTTACGTTTCTGCTCTTTTCTTGGAGCAATTCTTTTCTCTTTTACTAAGTCACTGACCAACAGTCGTCTGTTTCTTGGTGGAATTTCCACTCGATACAAAAGCGAAATGTTGGTCGAAAATCTTAAATGCTAAAGAAACGCTTAGTACTCAGTAAAGCAAATCATTTCCCCAAGACGGCGGTAGAGGGTTCCAAATATGAACACTTACATCGGCATCACTAAGTTTATCAGGCTCTAGCTCTCCTCGAAATGCCCGCTATCTTTTACCAAGTTCATTTTATGTCATTAATCATGCCCACTAAATGTCCTGGTTCATAAAGAACGTGATCTATTTGGGCGTTTCTCCATTATATATAGTTTATTTTATGCCGACTCTCACAGAGAAATCAATTTTTTTTCGTAGATTTGTAGTATGCTCTTTTTCTTGGTTTCGTTAAACTCGGCAAGTGATTTCTCTACTTCTGTAGTACTGATTGAAAAGACGGCAGAGTTCCGCAAAGATGAATGGTGAAGAAAATCGCTCATCAAAAAGTCCTTATTGTCAAAATAGAGTGAATGCATACATCGCTTCAAGCGACAGTAAAAACATTGGGTGAAATAGTGTCGATGCCGCACCCTCATATTAATTGTAAAGAGGACTGCTCGGTATATCATCACTATGCAGTGATGGCTGCAGTAGTAGACGCTTTTTTTTGCAGGTCGTGTCTATACTTTGGTAAACCAACATGAAGAACATGAAGATGGTTTTCACTTTCTCAAATACTTTCTCGTTCTCAATGAAGAATAAGAAGAGGTAGAGGTGATCCAACAAATTACCATTTCTAATGTGTTCATAAGTGGTCATTTGAAGTTTCCGTTAAACGAGTTATATACTCTTTCATCTTCATGCAAGTTCGTCAAGGCGAGCGTTGAGATAACTTTCTTCTGAGAAATCCACCATTTTCGTAGCTTGATTTTCATGCAAGTTTCTTGAAACGAACGTTATAATAAACTCTGTGGAAAAATTCAGCAATATCAAACAGTCGATGTGACTGTCTTCATGAAAATGCTTCCTGCCGTTTTTTTTCTGGAGTGACGGCGCGCCGGCCGTACTTGTAGAAGAGGCTTTGTTTCATGGTCATAAGTAAGTAAATATTCTTTGTGAATGATATTGTCTATTATAATGCTGTTTAGGATTGAACTTTGTAGAACATTAGACACGAAACTCAAGCTTTGCAATTTTCAATGTGGTTGCTGCAGCGGGATATCTAGGATACATGAAGATCATAATCATGTTTTTCTTGACGAAAACTCGTTTGTTTACTGCATACATGCCAAAATAGGAGCTTCGAAGTGAAAATGTCAAAATAATCCATAGAAGTCAAATTCCGTTCCAACACGATAAACCAGACTTATACCTTGTCGGGATAGACCTGTGCAATACGGATCGTGTGTTTCACGAGAAATCGTCAGCATGGTTTAGGTACAACTCAATTTCTTGTCGGCAAATTGCTTCAAAGACTAAAGCGTTTTCATACATTTTGAAGCCATTTAACACTCATTCAGCGCATGAGCTGTGTATGGTGTAGACCCACTGAAACATTGTCTTATACTCGAAAAAAAAGGAAAAGAGTTATCTTAGCGACAGTTTATCTGATTTCGATCTCAGAGTGATATCAATATTGCAGTTGCACAAACACAGTAAACCTCAAAACTTGAGGAATTTTATCTCCACTATGAGATGGCTTTCTCTTTCTCCATCAAAGTGCCCACACTAAACGTCGGCCTAACGTAAACAGTACGAAGGAATGTTGACCAACGTCGAAGGTATCGTTATACCCAGGAGATAGATACCATATGCGTCGCCGATCAAAGCTCAGGGAAAATGCCTCATACGCAGGTATAGAGAATCAGGTGAAGCGGACAAATATCACATGCCATTAATTATTTGGTTCCGTATGACGTCAAGCATAGAGTTCAAAGACCGATAATCATCGGGCTTCTTAATCAAGGTCGTGGGGAAAATGTTACACCTCATGTTTCATATAATGCCTGTGGGCAACTTAGATTTAAGATAGAAACTAGTGAAGCTATTGGAGGCTCCAGCGCATTTCTCCGATACTATTTGAGAATCAACCAGGACATTTCGGAATGATATGATCTATTTTCTTCGTTAGCAGCAATAAAAATTAAAACTAGCATCAGACTGAATTGTAAAAGAAATTGTACATTCCATGTGATGTCAAAATATCAGTTTTAATGTACGTTGAAAAGTGTTCAAAAAACACAAGTTTCAGGAATTCTTCGCTCTTTCTTTTTCAACTAGAAATTTTGGAGGAAAACGAAAATTCTCATTTCTCAAAGATACATTTTTCTGAGGTGTTAGTGCAGATTTTACCTCGTGTGTTGGGAGTTCTATAAAGTCCTTTTTTGAATAGTAACTCTCCACAAATTTCGCACCTGTTGACTCTTGAATGATATCATTTCTCGGAGATGATGATGGAAGGAAGTAATTCTGTTTACTTGATGTTGTCCTCATCATCAATTATGGTTATATTGATCCGGCAGGTGTTAGAAAGTTCGTGGAGAGCACTTCTTCACAAGCATATATATTCTGACAACTCAAATAAATACGTGCCTCCTTGATGACGTTATCGATTTCGGCTTCGTTTGCATGCATTCCAATGCTGAACATTGCTTGTTTTAATTCCTCGTTTCCTATGGCCCCGGATCCATCTGTGTCGAACATGTTAAACAGCTGTCTATATTCTTTGAGTTCTTTTCTGAAATGTAAATAAAATGAAGAGATCTCGGGCACCAACGTACAAAAGTGGGTGATTGCATACCTGGAGTACGCCGTATTATGCTGATCCATTGGTTGGCTCAAAGCCGAGTGAAGAGTAATTTTGACGCTGTTGAGTGTTTCCTATCCGTTCCTGATTTGTCGCGCTTCTCCGGCAACCGAGAGATTCCAACTTTTGCCGATCGCATCACTTTGTATTTGAACAAAATTCAATATTCAAGTAGACTTCTGGGCAGTGTCGCGAGTTAATTCAATGTGTGAGACCTGCTACAAATCGAATGCAAGAGTTAGAGATGAAGTCGATGTGTAAATAGTGTTACGCCAGGAAATGTCATTAGCATATTAATCGCTCTCATCACGACATTTGCCTCGAGTTGACTTTATCTAGCTTTCTTAGTTAGAAGGTCATGAGCTTTTGCTGGTACACATATTTTCAAACGGAAATAGATCCTCGCCAAAAGTTAACGGTGAACAAATTTTGTGTCAAATATGCTGTGTAATGCATTCGAAAACGATGAAGTCTCTATAGAAAATAACAAAGATTGCTTTTAACTATGTGTGTATCTCGCATATCAGTTCGTTTTGAAATATATTACACGGTTTGTATCTTTACCAAAGGCTATGAGTCAAGGGAGTTTTAACCGGTCATGAATCTGTTGATTGCAAGGAATTTTGGAAATATTGTCATCGGCTGACAGTGAACATTTGAGCGTATTAAAATAGAGGGCAGCTAGAATGTTTGGCTCTCAGTGGATTTTAGAAGAAATTATTCAAATGAAAAAGAGAATATTCATCATTTCCTTATGCGCTTTCCATACTCCATCTGGGAAGCTCCCTAAAACTAACAGACTGCATTAAGTTTCTGTCGTATCTTCAAAAGCATAGAAAAATCTGATAATTCTCTGTTAGAATATTCGAATAATAATAGAATAATAGAATATTAATGTTAGATATACAAAAGAATATTCGACCTCATTTGCCGGAGAGGAATATGTCATATAGTGTTGGTAATCATTTGAATGCTCAACTCGCTGACTAGAGCCGTACATGGCTGGCTTTTGAAGATACTCTTTTATAACGTTGTAAAATTCAAAATTAAATTATGTTTTCACACGACCATGCGTTTTTTTTTATCTCGCTTATATTTCGCTTGACGAGACTCCTATATTGGACTATTAGTACTCTATCGATAACACAGCCTCGAAGAACTCAAAAATATGTTTGCTTTTTGGATAAGCTTTTTTGATAGCGCCCTAGGAGAAGCAAAACATCATGGTTTACAATTCGAGGGACAGAGCTATTTTTTGTTTCAACGATTCCAAGGCTGTGCTTATTTTCTGGGAATACCACTTAATTGCAGTGTAGCAGAGAGAATAAAATCGAGTTATACATATTCGGTGAGCTTATTTACCGAGTAATCTGTGCGTGGGGGGGGGGGGGGGGGGGGAGGGAAGAGGAGAGCGATCTATCGATAGCTCAACAACTTAGACATATAGAATGGATTGAATGTAGACTTTTTAATGTATTAGGAACTCTTTCCCCACTTTGAAGGAAATTCCAGATTAAACGACTGGCCCAGTTATTACGAAATTTCCTCTACTTGTTCATATCGTTTTCGTGCTTCCAGCGAATCATATGCGTGATAAAAATAAAGGCTCGAGGTGGGTGCGAAATACAATTTTGCTTTGGACTTTATACCATTATATAAGGGTATTGCGAAAAATCGGTGATGCAAGGCTCTAGCGAGAGACTTAAGCTTTCAAATGATTCCAACACTCCTACGAAAAATTTCTATTCAGCCAATGGGGTCGAATACTCAATTGTCGCAGTCTGACAGAAAATTATCAAAAATTCATTTCTGCACCAATTGAGCTCTGGCAACGGACAAATTAATCGTTAGTCGTTTTCATCGACATCAGGACATTTTAGCAAGATATCCGGCAGCTGCACGAACATCACAAGTTTTTTTTTTACCAAACGTCTTGCAGATCTGTCGATGAGCCTTAAAAGCGTTGATGCCAAATTTTCAGGGAATGTGAAGCAGCAGACGACGAGTTCCTTCCTCGAAGAGTTTCATTGTGAAGGCTGCGTAGACAAGCAATACATCATTCGATGCTCAAGAGAACGACCTTTTTGATGAGTCCAAATTGCCACAGAATGCTTGATCAATAGTCATTTCTCAGGAAACACGATAAAACTTCTCGTACATCCTATTACTTGCTTTGCCTGAAACCAGCTCTATACATTCACAAGAATCAATGGTTAGAAGCGCTCTGCAACCTTTTTGAATTTTTATTCTCATCAAAACAATAGCTTGAAAAACCAGCCCCATAACATCAATACATATCAATTTCAAATAATTTCTAAAAAGCTCTATCTGAATATAAGCTTATTTTCTTGTTTGCCTGTACTTTGTCTGTCATAGACCCATTACACGCGTACACGCTTCATATATCACCATCGTTATCTTGCTACCGTTCAATATATATATATGCACATATGTGTATGCATAGATACAAATAGCTCTAAGTAAACAAGTTCAATTCACAATTTATACATTACACTCCTCTTTCATGTGACGGATAGAGCTGTATGACGTGAAAATAAGAGATTCCTCCAGCTTTGCGCCAGAATAGAAAGGCTACTCACTATGTAAGTTGGAATAAAACCATTGGAATCTCTGTCCGGAAGAAACGAACTCTTTTAATCAATTAAGCTGAAATAATAGATTTTCACTAGTCAGCAGCACATACTTCTTCTTTTTTTGTGTTATGCTTTGTTATTTAGGAGCAAGCACGATTCTGTCCATCAGGGCAGCCAAGGTTCGGTCGAGTTTCAAAAGTCAACAACCAGCTTTCAATTACTCAGAATTTTTACTCGAATAATACTTGCACGTTGATATAGAATGATAGGCGTTGAGTTATCTATAACATCAAGAAATCAAATTCATAAACGTTCAGCTAGGCTAGGAGCAAGCGTAAATGCGGTTTTCGACCGTACTGAAACAGCAAATACTTCTTGTAATTTGCTGGCAAATAGCGGGAATGCTAAATTGACAAGAGTTGAGTTTATCTATACGATCTCTTATAGTTCCAAAGAGGCAGCCTCGATGACTGCTGTTCTAATATCATATTTCGCACCTGTAATGAGGGCTGCTATGACACTTATGTAGTGCAAGACACGTATTTCGGTCTTTCAGCATCATCACTTGCACATTGTCTTTCGTTTCAGCCAGTCTTTTGTAGGGGAAGCCTAGCACATACTAAGAAATGGACGATGAAGAACTTATGTATGTAACTTACGTATTTGTTCGTCGTAGATTTTTTTATATGTGGTAGGTCTTTCCTGTAAAGGATTGGCTGAAACGAAAGGCACCGTGCAAATGGAGGTTGAAAGGCGAAACACGTGTCTTGCACTGAATAAGCACCATAGCAGTCCTTATGTAAAGCTCTGAATATGTTTCAGATTATATGCTTTGAGCAAGGTTTTGAGACTGTCGAAAAGAAAGATTGTTTTTCTAACGAGTTCTAATGAGGCTGCTGATGTAACTGCTGCTTATGCATTGTTGATATGCGTCCCCTTCAGAAAACTTTCTGCCAGCACTACGCTGAACGTTTGTTAGCAGTTGCTTGGTCAAGGAGGTATTGATGCTACAATCGTTTCTGCTACTGTAGGACCAATTTTGAACTCATGGTACAAAACTGCAATCGCTTTTACGCCTCTCGACATCTTTTTCCCAGTTATAGCAAGTGTTCAAGAACTTCATTAACAAGAACATAAAACGGGAAATGCGCCATAGAATCGTGTATAACATAAACACATTTATTCGAGACTATACGTCCATAACAAATGGCGCATTTAATATTGTGTGAACCAAAATCACTTTTTCACAACTTAGTATAAACCGATCAATGTATTGAATATTCATTGAGTGACAGTCTCATTGCTTGGAGTACTAATAATAGTAATAAAATAATAATATTAATAAACAATTATAATAGGAATAGTAATATTGGTAATAATAATAATATTAATAGTAATATTGATAATAGTGGTAATAGTTTCAGTGTCAACAGTATTAATAGTAAAAGTGATAATAATAATAACAACGGTGAGTAATGAAAAATCATGGGGTAATAAAATTCCGCTGTCGTTTGGTACCTCAGAAGCCTTAATTCGACCCCATGGAAATGAAAAGTCCCAGACTCTTCGGAGACCAGAAATCTACTACCTATAATGATTTGTTAGCACTTGAGAACACTTATCCCACACTAAGCCGGAGTATCGAAGGTCGAGAACCAAAATGAAACGACAGCCATAAAGGAGACCATTGATGCTCGAGAATTAGTCGATCGACACGCGAATCAGAAGCTTTTCGTGAATTATTGATGGGAGTAAGCGATTCGAAAGCAAGAATTACTGAAATCCATACAATTTAAGTACGAGTCGTGTAAAGTATAGGCCATATAATCCCTATTGCAAATCAGCAGACTAATTTCAATGAGCAAGTGCACTTCTTCGTTACTCAAATACTCTGCTGAGTGAAAAATATTTCTCAGTAGTCAAAAAACATTAGGTAGCGTTATATGTAAACGAAATTCGAGACACGTGAATCTCCTAATATATGCTTGCTAATCCAACCTTTTTAAATGGGCAAAGTGGTTTTTTCAGGGGTAAATTGATAGGAAGAAACGAAGCGACGTTAAATACAATTTTTTTCCAAGCGAAATTCCGTATTTTAAATCTAAAGCGCGCATCCCAGCACTTCGATCAATTGACTCATAAACTCCCAATCGTTACTCTGCGACGGTCTTTCGCGGTTAGATTCGGTTGCTGCTTGAGAATTTTTCCTTTGCCATGAATGCAGCGAAGTGCTGATAAAGTCGATTTCTTTCAGAGTCTTGTGATAGGCGGATTAGACCATTCCCATTTGAACTATAGCGTGCCATCTTTTCCCAGACAGGTTTAATACTAATTTGCCGATCTTATCTCCCCCCCCCCCTCCCTACGCAAAATATTCTTACAAACTTTCAAAAAGTTTCTCTCATATCCAGTAATGGTGAAGACCCTTTTTCCTACACTATGAATTGGTTGGAATGCTATTTCAAAAATAAGAAAATAAATGCGCAACAAACTCATGAGCTTCGAAAAGCTAAACAAAACTTTAGTTAACCGTGATCGCGACTTTCAGAGCATAATGGCGCACGTAGCATTTGCGCTAAACAGAATAAACGGCAAGCGAGTTGCCTAGTATCGTGAGATCAAGATATAAAAAACTCATAGAGATGAAAAACCACCATTCACCGGCAGTCTTACGCAATCGGCAAAACACTACAAAAACCCGAACTCAATTTCAATTTGGCAAAAATTTGTTCAATGTGCATTCCGTGATACTCATAAGGGAGGTCAACTTCTCTATCGCAAAAGCATTGTAGACTTTATGAGCTTCGAGAAATTGCGAAAGAGTTTTTTAGACATCCTAGCAACGAAATTGCTGCAGTTGGTTAAGCATGACTACGGTCGTGAGCATCGACCCCTTCAAAAAAGGGACAAGATCAACAAGTCATTGAACTCATAAAGGATAAAAGCTTTCGGAGTTGATCAATCTCTGAGAGATGCACCATGCATTCTTCTTGAATTTTAACTCCGGTTAAGGTGATTGAGTGCATACATAGTCTTTATAATGACTCGCAGTAACCTACCGCTGCGCCGAATCAGTTCTGTTTATCCGTCCAGACATCTGGGACCAGTCTGGTGTTTACCGACTACGGAAGGATGGATGGCTTGATGAACCATGAGCGCGAGATCGAACTATCAACCATGGGTGCGACTCAGAGCACCTCTAATCACAGCGCCACATGCGCTTCAATAAATCCATGGAAAGCCTCATATATGAATTATAAACAATAATTAGAAGCTTTACACGTCGCAGATGATGCATAACTCACACACATTGCAAAATTATAACGAAAAGAACTTCCTAGAAGTTGAAATCACCCCTAAAAACCTGTAAACCTTTCACGCGAGGTTCGAGGCATTAATGAAAGATCGGAGGGGATCAAAAGATCAAAAGAGATTTTGAAAAGCAACAGATTTTTGAGTTCTTTGAAGTTTGCGTTATAGTATGACTACTAGTTCTCTGAGAAAGGCATTCTGTTCAACGGAATATAAACGAGATAAGAGAAAAAAAAACACACGTGGTCTTATGACACATCATTTTATTTAGAATGTTAGAAAGTCATGACGGAGAAAAACCGGCAACGTGGGTGAAAAGCTCCTCTATAGAAAATGAGGTTCTAATTTTCATGTATTCCTCCTTAATCAGAAAGAATCCTGTTACCAAATAGATTTTTTCATCCACCAATGCTCATATCAATGCTACTAAAACAACAAGCGGGATGCTATTGTAATTATGTCTCGCCAACCCAAGTTAACTTTGAGTGTTACAGTGTGGTTGTATGAAATACCAGTCATCGAAAACCAAGAATAATAACTAATGAGACAACTTTAGCAAAAACGCATAGAACGCCGACGTTCAAAGATCGTTACAGTGATAATCACTACCAGTTAAAGAAAAAGGAGCGACACAGTGGCATTTTCCTTTATAGTGTCCATCTTATTTTACACAGCGTAACATTTCACTCTGTGCCTATATGAGCATTTCCTGAAGTCAATTGCTTCCGTCGCGTCCACCATTAATGGACATCTCAAGAATTTTTTTTGCTTTGATCCGGCAGCGGCTTGAGGACCACTATTTTATAGTGAGTGCCGATGATGGAGATTCGAGCCGACTCTCTCTGAATTAGTGAGATAGTCTATGCTAGGACTAATTACGTCTTCATCGCTGGTTCAATTTTTTTACCAAACTGCAAGAAGCGCGTTATTTCGAACAACTTCAGCGCTAATTTCTTGACCTCGAAGTCATGGAAGGCTAGGTTATAGCCGTCAAAGTATCAACGCCTTGTTAGTATTGGAAGAGAATTGTAGCTGCATTATTGTGTTATAGTCAAGAGTCGTTGGAGATTCTGCTAAGATATTCCCGATACCATTATAGAAGAGGAAAGAAATCCCAAAGCAAAAGCCAAACCGACAAATCTGAACATCGGATGATGAGTGAGAAGAAATGAATCGTAAGCAAGTGCAGCGGTCCGTAGAACAATACGATGCTTGATCTTGTGTAAAAAAGATTATCAGCTAGTAACTTAATGATAGTTCCTTCTTGAAAACTTTTTAACTTCGTTTTATTGGATAGTGCACACTTTGTTGTTCCTTACGCTCACTCCATTTATTCAGCGTCATGTTCCTTACATTCAGTCCATTTATTCAATGTCTCATAACCATCATCCACGAACACGTCCAAGTTTCGCATGTCGAATCATTCGGCTGTTATTTGAGATCCTCAAATACTCTGTCAGTTTGTCACTTAAAGACGATCAAATCGACCTGGGAAGCTTATGGACTAGTCTGGTACGTGGGTTGAAACTTCTCAATTCAGGAAGTTGATCACAAATGTCAGTGATGATCTCCGTTATCATAACTATTATTCATGGTAACCTGATAATCTTATAACATGTTCTGAGGCTTTTTGAGGTCTAATAGAGCACTTGTACAGTACTAAACAGCTATTTCGCCTTTCCAGGCTCATCATAAGTAAAGTGGGTTTCGGTTCAGCCGATTGCTTGCAAGAGATTATATCCCTGCGTATAAAGGCGAAGCTGAATTATTTGAATCATCGCATGTCGAGTGACAAAATCCCTCGGCATTGCAGTAACCGCAGTCGAGCGCTTGTGGCTGGTAGAATGGATCACCTTTGATTACTGCCGTATATTTTATGTTTTTTGAGCAAGGTCTATATATACAGTCGAGAGTAAAGGTATTATTCATGACTCAGTGTTAATACATCTGGCCACTAGTTACATACCACGCCATATACCGTACATATGACATGGTGGCAATTTTTCTTCTTAAAGTTTTGCATGATACCTGCATGCCGTACATCGCCTTGTTACAACAATATAAGTCAAGTTCGTAGATCGTCTTCTGCTGCTTATCATTTTGTAAATTAGGTATTCAGAAGGTATCAAGTAATATTGGCATATCATACAAGCTTTGGTCGCCAAAACTTTTTTTTATCCATTGTAACTACTCCACAAGCTTAACGCTTATGCCCTTTGAGCTGCAAAGTCAACAAAATCAAGATGTGTGACAATGGTTGAGCAGAGAAGAAGACGTCAAAAACACAATGAAGACTCAGCAAACAGTAAAGGCGGCTAGATCATTGAGCTCCTCATTTAGTTCAAAGCCTTTTTACTTTCCTATAAAGCGCGTCTTTTCAATAAAACCCTTTGCACCGTTTATTTTACATTCTATACGATCTGCAGCTACATGAAAAGACCGTTTTTCGGGCTGAGTTAATCATAAGAAATGATTTTTGAAAACTTTCTTAGATTCATCATGGATGAAAAAATCTTTTACGTGAAAAAGCCGTAAATCACAATCTTGGCTAACCACCGGTTGTCTTGTCCTTATCCTGTTCAATGAGATGATCATAGATCATCGAGATTTGTGGCAAGCAGGTGCTCGTTGAAAGCACATGTTTCATGTGTAAAATTGTTTTGCTCTGCAGAATAACATTTCACATTCATTTCTACATCAACACGATGTCAGGAGGTCATTAAAAAAGTGGTAGTCGGTACTAACCACAACAAACGCCTTTCCTTTTTGTACATGGATTAGACGCTCTTTATGTACTCTTTTAGCTCCATTTTATTGTAGAAACTCATTCCAAATCATGCTCAGCTCCACACATTCACTAGCAAGTTATTTAAAAGTGGATTGTAGCTCATATGACTAATAGAATTCTATGCGGAGTTTGCATGAAATGCGTCACGCAAATAGATGTTCTCCATAGCTAGCAAATTAGGATAAAGAAATAAACTTTTGTGAAAGTGAAATTCATAAGTGGATTTCAAAAATCGTTGACACCTTAACTTTGGTGTGAATAATCATGAAAGTGTTTGAATTCTTGTGTTGTCTTGCTGAAGCATTTCCGCTACAAATGTCGCGCAGTAATAGACCAGAAGATTCTCTTCACAATCCCGAGATAGCCATGCTAGGGCGCTCCCAGAACTGCATCGCAGAGAGTCGTCGACTTTTGTAAACTGAAAGAAGCCAGGTGATCGTAGAGAAGCCTAATGTCAGTCTGCTAATCTAAATCGGTGAATGCTGGGAGGACGTAGTGCATCGTAGTATTAGACTACTGTTGTTTCTAGTTTGCATGACTACCACTGCATAGTTGCGTCCATCAAAAGCTAGTATCGAATTGTACATAATAGGAAAATGGCGAGAAGGTGAAAAGATGCTCAGAAAGCAGAGACGCACATTTACGGCCAAAATGTTGTGAGTTTTTATCTTAACGGATTTATTTCAACGCTGCATAGTAATCATATCGACTGGTTTTGTCACGAAATTGATTACTTAAATGAGCAACATAGCAAATGCCGCTGACTTTACAATGATGTGCATTCCACACAGCATAAACTACTCAGCACGACAGAGCCTCACTTCGTATTTCTCTCCTTAATTATGTTTTTGCCAATCTTATGATTATTAGGGCTAAAGTACACTCATCACTTATACGTTAGATAAACTGCCATATGCGTTTGCCTTCTACTGCACTACCACACGCTGTGGCTCGAAAATTTTTCGAATTTACACCCATAATGCAGAGTTTTTCGGAAAAAAAACAGCTGTTGATTGTATGATTGTTTGTGTTGTTGGCGATGGTTGTCGAATTTAAGGCCATGCGCCTCATTTGGAAGCGATTCGAGAGGGGCAGCCAGTCTTCCAACTAATTCTATCACGCTTCCTCCGCTTGCTTGCAACGATTCATCCAATTCTTTCAAATAACTGAACATTTTGAAGCTACAAATACCGCAAAGTTTTTACAAAATGCATTTTCGGATCAATCCACCCACATATGCAATCTTGTATAGCAGCGCACCTCCCCTTGCCCCGTGGTCTTTCTCAAGACATTTCTTATAATGCCTATAGATGTATTCTCAAAATTTATGTATGTGCCATTAAACTGTGATGTTTCTACCACCCCACCGTATAGAATTCCATGAAGCTAACTAGTTCAAATCAATCCGTTTTACACTTGGAATTCCTTAGGAGTATAACAAGCATCTTATAGAAAGTTTTCGAAGGGAAAAATTCAATTAGCATGGGTGGTTTTCCTTTCTCAGATTTGTCGCCGATGTTTTTTCTGCGAAAATTTTTTTATTGCCTGCGATATTATTGGCATTAATACTATATTACTGGTGTCTTTAGAAAAGACATGGCCAACAAGCTTTTAATATGGAAAATTCAATGACCTAGTAACCTCCTCGCCTCCTCAAATGGCTTTGAGTTGTACAGCAAGGGCTTTGAAATTCTCACTGTTCGTCTTCAATCTCGTCTTTCTGGTAAGTTTTTTGTGTGCATTTTGATTTTATCGTGAAAATGATCCAGCACTTGATGTGATAAAAAATAACCAATTGCATGAATTGTGAGCGAAAAGCAGTGCTTTTTGTAACGTTATCTTTGACACCTCTGATCGCACACTTGCAAACTTCGTAGATAGCGTAGAAATCTACACTTCTTGTAAAAAAGGACTGCGAGCCATTAAAAAAGCAGGAGAATTGCTCCAACATTTTTCAAATCTGCAGTCTCATTTTATCTCATCGTACAGTCTGTCATTCCTCAGTTTAGTCCCATCGTTTGCTACAACTAATTTTAAGTGGTGTGCTCATCAGATTTAATCCTCCGATGACCAACTGACTCTAGCAAAAGCAAACGAAACGAAGTGCAATTATTACTGTCGTTAAGCGCAGAAGCTGATCAGTATGCTGTAGTCATAGAAAGATACGAGGAGCGTTGAATCTCTCAAAAAGACAATTATTTCAAACATTCGATCAGACTTTATCCGGAAAACCTTGCTGTACTTTGCGGTAGCATAATCTATTATTAGCAGAACTAGAAAGTGATAATGTGGAATTTTTCAAAGGCTTAATAATGAATTCTACTCATGTCCGTTGAAAATTAGGAGGAAAGTAGCAAAGTGGTGGTATTTCGGTCAGTACCAGCAAGACGCAAATTTTACGAGAGGTCCTTCCATTTTCCTTATGCTAATCTTCTGAACTGTGGACGAATGGAGGTTCAATATAAGGATCAAAAAAATAAAAAAGGTATCAAGTAGAACGATAAAGAATTAACAAGGTGCTTTAGAAAATAAGAGAATTATCTAACAAGAAGCAATTTAGAAAAACATACACCGTCCGAATAAAAGAGAGTTACTTTCTTTTTATTTGAATGAATGTGCCTCAGGGTATTGTTATTTGGAAAAGATTACCCATACCTATAGATCTTCAGCAGAAAGATGATGGTTCGGTTATTCGATTAACAGAAAAACCTAGCCATTTGAGTCCATAGTCCTTAGGTTGTTTTCCGTCGCGACTCGATTTTCGAACTTGAAAGCATCTAATCATGAGAAATTTTGCTCTTTATGACGGACGACATGTCGTTGCCCGCGAATGCATCGTTGATGCGTATAGCTGCAATTCTTATTTTAAAAACATAAACTGTTCCATTCCTAAGCTTCATTTTTAGAAGAGTACTGGAATAAAAGTGTTGTTTTGCGAGTCGTGTATGAGAACCTTATGAAGAATATACACGCCGTTAAAGCAATGCAAAACTCTATCTGAAAGATTCCTCAATTTGTCAACATTTCAAATGCTGGCGTTGCCAAAAAGCCGGCATGATGATTTTTCGAATGATCGTGTGAGAATCAGAAATTATTCCGAATAAAGTGAATTCGCCGAGATATTCAAATAATCTTTGCTAATCAACTCTGCTTTTAACTCATCAACCCTTTCACGACGGCGTGTTACGTTTCATAGCACGTCCCGTGGCATGGCATGTCACTCAGCTACTGTAATTGCGGCGTCGAGTCTCTCCGCGAATGTGTGTTGGCGCATGTCGCAATGGAACTGAGAGTATTTACTTGGCAAAGTGGGGTTTGCAGGAGGCAGAAATCATGAAACAATTGAAAATCATTCACTTGTGCTCTCATGAGGACAATTTTAGCAAAAACCGCCCGATATGTCGAAAAATCTCCTATGTTTAACGAGAAAACCGCATTCGCCTCAATCGTACAAATCTTTTCTCTTAGTCTATGTTTTTGTAGTCATTCGAGAGCTAGACGATTACTATACTACGTTTTACTTACGCAGAAAAGATGACGTTTGGAATTTGGAATGTTTGTTTCTATTCACAGCGGATTTCTTTGTATTATATAATAAATTTTAACTCTAAGCAAACTTCATCACTGTACAGAAAAGATGTCTAATGGGGAAATTTACATAGACTTATTTTTGATTAAAAGAACGCTTATTTGTCCTGTAAATTTTTACCTTTCCTTACGAATTCTATGGAATGCACACGTATTATATGGAGTGTACTCGTGTTTTCTTGGTTTTTTTTCGGGAAGAGCTCTTACCATAGACTATTAACAATCATTATATAGCTTAAAACTGAAAATTCTTGTGGTGCGCTTGTTTTTTTAAAAGACTTTCATCTAGTAGCAGGATAAAGATTACGCATCGCTTTCGAAGCATGTTGTTTTAACTTTACAACGGATTTTTTTGGTATTACATAGTAAAATCTTTTATTATTACTGGAATTAATTGCTACAAAAAGATTGAATATTACTAGAGGGCTTTCTTTGCACATATTTCTAGTAGAAACGGCTTCCTCATGTTTCAAAACTAAAACGAGCACGTAAAATCGGTGTACATATCCAATGGCAAAAGTCTTCATGATAATAAATGCTTGGCATAAAATAAGTACATAGTAAAAGTGCTCAAGTTTACAGAACGATTGAAAAATTCTTTTATCATCTGGCAAAAGGTTCTAGTCAGTCAGTCAGCCAAGCCATAAGTCAGAAATCGTCGAAAGTTGTCGATGAGGTGCCATCGCATTTACTCAGCATCACTGTTCTTCACGACCATTCATCATTTTCTAATTCAACCATGTGACGCCTTTTGGGTATTGTTGGAGCTGGAGGATATTAGAACTGGAAATTAATGAGAGTTATTTTGGAATACGAACTGAGAAGTGCAGAATAATAATATAGTAGATTATTTGACTGTTATCTATTTGCGGCAATGAGTGGAGGTGAATTGTTGCTGACATTAGTAACAAAGGATAATCATAACTGAAACATCACTGAATGCTAATAAAATAGCATAGGAATGCTCAATAACAGTTCTGCGGGATTTAGGAAAGTCTTGGCGTTGCTCCCAGCTTGTAGCGATAAATTATCTTCATAACTGAGCATAAGATATATAGGGTTATTACCTATAGGACATTAGAACAAAGTCTCTTCTAAAAATCTGTACAAATTTCAATTCCTAAAATAGACTAATAATAAAAAGCGCCTTCGAACTGTCCATGATATGGCATCGTATTGCAATGTGCAACGTAGATTTTGACTAAAATGTCGCTGTTTTGTAACTGTTCTAGCACATTTCAATCGAAAATAGTTTTTGAAGTCTCTTTTCCAAAATTCATTTTTTACTAATACCAAAATTCCTTTGTTGATGAGGAATGTTCAAATTCATTACGAAACCACAACATTGTGAAGATTAGGTGCTCCAGCAGTTGCAAGGTTGCTCGCGCCGATTACGGCACGAGCGGCCAACGCTGCGCCGCTTCTTATCAAGGGCCGGCGTGAAAAGGTTAAAGAGTACGTTCAAAATAGCACGGCTTATTAGCTGAACATTGGGAGTTTTCTAGAAGAGCCTAACTTGTTGATTAAATGGCGCAATCGATGAGACGAGTTCGAGTCTTTTAGATATTTTTCGTCATTCAACTATCGTCTGTTTGTTTGAGTTATATCAGAGTTTTAAGCTATTCCAAGCATTTTCCATCTGTATTTTCTCGTTATTCAAACAAGTTAGGTAATCTCGAAAAATTCCAAAAGGGCAGTACACGCGCTGTTCTGAAATGTCCACATCGACTTTGTTCTCCTCTTTCTCTAGGTTTCATAACTCTTGCCACGTCAACATGGCAAAGCCGAAAACATCACCTTCTCATTCCTCACATTCTTCTGCCAAGATTTTTACTTGTCTGATCTAATAATAGTACTGAATTTGTTTGATGCGTAACCCATGTCAAGATTTTCATCACTAAGACGAGGCCAAGATTTACTTCTCAAAGGTTATCCGACTCTGTTTTCCAAAGTATAAACTTATAAAAGTATTTCTCACTCACTGAAAACGTTTCAAAACCCATTTCAGACCTGAAAATGAAGAGTGCCGAGTAATTTCTTCTTGAATTATTAAATTTTTGTACTGAGTGATACTATAGCAGGATGATAGAGCATGTTTTACAATAGTTCTCAGCTTGCGACATTCTTTGCAGCTATAGAGAAGGAGTAAAACTGAACATCGTGGAGTGAGAGTGGAGGAGTACCAATGAATACGTTTTCATTTATGGCAGAGGCAAATACTAAATCAAATGCTATTTCTCTTCTGTATTTTTGATGACGACCATCAAATATCAGAGAAGTTGTTCTACACGCCAGGACATCGAAAATAAGGTGGGGCCGGACACGTGATGCGCTCCAGCGGCAACAGATGGACGAGAGCTTTTACCGACTGGATTCCCCGGGGTGTCAAGCGCTCTACAGGAAGACCACCGACCGAGTCGATTGTGCGACTTCTTCACGAAGAAACTACAAGAAAAATATGATGCTCAACGATCAGTAGAGCGAGGAGGACCCACTGAGCTACTTTTGCACGCGATAGGGAAAATTGGAAGTGTTACTGGTACCCGCTCGAGTCACTCGACGATCAACGGGGCGATAGATGATACACGTGATTTATGATGGCAATGTGGAATGTAATAATTTGGTAGTTTACCGAATGTTAGCAAAAATCCATCAGCATTTTTGAAGATTTTCGGCAATGATAGAGTCTGCGAAAAATGCCACCTATCTCCTGTCTCTATCGTTCTGAATTATTTGACGTTTCAGAAACCATCACCATCCTGTCATCCATCTTAATGACCAAGATCCGATTGATATAGCTAGTGCACTACTTCAATAACTCCTCTTACTGACCATTTTTATAGGCGAATAAAAGAGCGGCATTGTATACGCAAAGTCGATCGTCGCTGTTCCATAGTGCTTCACGTAATCACTCGCTGTAGAATGGAGATTTCATTCGAACTCTTATTTTCTCAGCAATGTCTATCTTTTCTGGCTAGACGCCATAAGCAAAGACAATTCATAACACAGCCTGTGTAAAAAAAAAAATTGACCAAAAATCATCTAGAGCACAACCCAGCTGGTGTGAAAGCTTTCCACAAGTATAAAGATTATCTCAGACAAAAACACTAATTGAGAGAGCAACATATTGTACGTAGCCGAGACGTCCATCCAATACGAACAGCGATTTGAAAGAAAAAGCCAATGACTAGTACAGACCGTGGTGATTCTTCAACAAACGCAATATATCAGTTTAGTGATGCTGGCCCCACTTATTCGACACGACATTTCTGTGGATCCTTATAGTTCTTCTTGCCAAACAGCAATATTTTCCATCGTGAACAAAACACTTGAACGATTATCTTACAAATGAGCCGGGGCACGCAGGTACCAAGCAGATTTGCGTAGTTACATTTTTGAAGAACACACTGGAGAGTCAGTACGCTTTTCGAAAAAAATAAACGCTAGTTTGCCGGTCAAACAGTGACGGGAGAAGATAAGGGGTGGTGATGAATATGAGATGGGTCAAGAAAAAATGAGATGAAAGAATGAAAATGGCCTCAATGAAGACCTCTTGAGAGATTGGCGAATATTTTTGTTTCATGCACAACTGGAAACCGCTTTTTAAGTTCTTTTTCGTTACTATACTCAACTACGAATAGCAGTCATCTCCGTACGAGATGGCTGAATGACAACGAAGTGAATAGAAGTGCTGAGACCCGTAAGCTGATTAAATAAGCAAAGTGGTAGTCAACTAAAACTTTATTGTTTTTTCGCATGATCGCCAAAACTTTTCTAATCGATAAAAATGTGACGAGGAAACCAGCGACAAGCATCGAGGTTACTTGGAACTGAATTAGATGAAACGACTAGTACGGCAAAGAGTACTTGGTTGTTAATGGTGTATTAGGACAATTTGGTGACAGATGATGATAGATGATTTCACAGTAGTGCAAGCTCTACGAGATAAGCGATGAGCAAGCATTAGTGTATAAAACGAGCAAACACTGACTGGCACTGCTCATCAAACTGACAAACACCAATCATACATCTCCAAAACATCGTCATCTTTTTGTTACTGCGAAACAAATGAGAATCGCTTGTAATTTTCTCTCTACGTTCCTTAAATGATTGAGTAAAAAGTTTATGTGTTTGAGAATATTGATTGACATCAATGCCTTATATCCGAGAAAGAGTATAAGCAAAGCGGTCGCCTAGAGTGGTGTAGTCCGTGTGTACACGGACGCAGTACACGCGTCCGGTATGGGTGAAACACGGGTTCAACTCCTGCGTGGCCGAGAGTTTTGCATATCACTCAGCATCCTTGAATACTGATTATAATACAATAAAGCTATTATGAAAGCAATATAATATAATGAAATCCTTGCTGAAAAATTTGATATGTCCAACGAATATCTGGTAATTTTTCTGTGAGACAATTCCTTTCTTTCAAGTGTGTAGTATAGCATTATGATGTAAACATGTGACCTTAGATACAACTGGCATTTCTAGCACACATAAAATCTCCGACAATTGGTTGATTCATAAGCAATTTTCCAACTTTTCCTGAGCCGTCGATAACAAGGTTAATTTTCAGTTATGCGGTGTTGTATGCGTGGGAATCGGCACGTGGCTGGTCCTCGACAAATACGCCATTGACAATCTCGCCTTCGCCACAGCACAAATTCAAGGCTATGAACAAAACGCCGGACTGAGAGATCTAGTGAATAAGTTGTGCTTATTACGTTGGAAGGAAAGTTCTGGGACACTCTAATAAGCATGAGATAACTCTCATGCATATCCTGGAATCATTACAATTTCTTATGTGGGATTTTTTCACTGAAGACCCAGATATCATTTGTCTTTATTTTCACTCTGTTATAAGCCTCCTCCATGTCCAACATACTACCGAACCTCGTGTTTCATTATGTCATTATTGAAGAAAGGGTCTTTCACAGTGAGCTACAGTCAATGAAATCAACGAAGTTGAACAGGAAGGCACAATTTGCTGCTGAACGCTGGTTCCAACGCTTTATAGCAAGGGCATCTTGACCTCGAAGACAAGTCTCGTCGATTTAATTGTTACATTAAATTGAAGAAACATATCATGGGCACTTCGACCACACCCGAAACTTGGCGGAGCGATGACAGAAAGTCGTAGAAAACGACGGCCTTTATTTTGAAAAACAGTAATATTGTTTTTGTTTGGAATTAATGCATTAAATTTCTGCAAGTGCCTCGGAACTTTCTTTCCAACCTACTATAAAAATTAACGGACATTAGATAGCTAGTTCTTTGAAGGCAACGAAACCAACGGCGGTTCGTCAAATTGGATACTTATTATTGGCTGGTGGCTTGCTCGTGATATTTGTTGCATTCCTTGGATGCTGTGGAGCGGCTAAAGAATGGCGGCCACTTCTGTGCTGTGTAGGGACTGATGTTTCTAAAAATATTCAAGAACGATGTGAAGAGAGCAAATGAATCTGAAAACATTGTACAATCATATTTGTCCTCTTCTAATCGCTGCTTGGAAGGTAATGTTTGAGTGTAGAGATCTCAGCATAGGCTCCATTAGCTTCGCTCCTTCATAGTGTCATTCTGAAGAAATCATACCTTCCGTTTTGAGTGCTTCCAGAAACCAGGCTTAATGATGGTTAATTCTGAGCCATGTTTACGGTCTGTTATGGGCACTTATTCAGTGCAATACACGTGTTTTGGCTTTGCGGTTCAGTCAGTTTCTCAGGAATCGATCCCTTACATAGAGGAATCAATGAGGCACGTTTTACGCGTGCTGATGCGATAAAGTCACTGTGAAAAGAATCAGAAATCACAGACAGTGTTGAACATCCGCCGTCAACTCCTCTAGATAAGGGGTAGATCCCCGAGGAATTGACTGAACTAAAAGGCATCGTGCAATTGACGAAGTTGCAAGACCGAAGAATGTGTACTGCACTGTATAAGTGCCCATAACAGTTCAAATGCATGGCTCAACATTAATATCAGGCATTCCGAAGATTGCCTTTTTTGCACAGTATGTCTTTTAGTAATGCTTTATGAACAAAAGTCATATCTCACTATTAAAAAAAGTGAGGCGTTTTAAGCCTTTTGGATACGATAGGGACACGGTGCTAACACTGTCTCGCCGCGCGCTCCAAGCGGTCCGTATTGTCGGGCCGATAACGATGCCGATGGCCATTGGAAAAAGGTTGTTAGTTCGATCTCCTTCCATAACGCTTCAGAGGAAGTTTCTTGTTTTAAATCTTGATGTCGAATAGCACTGAAGGTTCTTCTATAGACATGATTATAGCTTAGTTGTTTTACAAATCACTACTTTTTGATTTGATACGCAGCTTCATGAGACAACTATGGAACCGACGAGCAGTTTCAGCAGAACTGATTGCATCCAGTTCTGTATAAGTTTTTCTAGCAAGTCGTCCACATGAGATACCACAACATTGTCGAAAGAAGTGAAAAAAAATGTTCGATATGCGTTGATACCTAAAAGATATAGGTTTCGTATCAATGATAATCAATGTCAAAAATTAAATGGCTTTTTGCTATAATAATTACACCTATAGAAGAGCCTCAATACTAAACAACACCTAAGAGGACTTTGGTGAAGAGTCGTGGTAGGGGATCGAACCAGAAATCTTCTCCGCAATGCCGTCATCACTAAGCACTTGGCACTATGAACTTGTGAGTGGCGAAGAGGGCTCTCACTATCTTTTGTCCTACCCAAAGCCTTAGACCAAAAATCTTCTGATTAAATCACACTGCCCGCCTCTCCGTCCATTGCACTGGCATGGCAATTTTGTCGATTTACCATGAACAGCGATATGTTCATACCAATGGCTTCTACAACTGTGCCACTTTTCGTCCTCTGTGGTTATCGTCTTTTTCGTCGTTATTCATTACATCCATTACACTCACTGAAACGAGATATTTGTGAACATATCAATCAAAGGTCAATAGGCTGTCTTTACTGCTCAACGAGTGCCATTGCATTTTTTCATGATCTTCTCCGACTTACTCGCAGTCTTCCAAATTCCCTAGTTTGTTAAGTACTTTGAATATCGCGTTCTCTTCCGTTATCTCCACTCTGTTCCAACCCATTAAGAGAAACGAGTTTTCAAATTCCTTTCAACAAACGTTGGAAAGCCTTCGTAAATGTTGAATGTAAGAAAACGAATTGAATGAAAAGAAATGCTGGAATTTGCGCAGAAGATGAGAGCGTCAAACACGATTAAAAAACGCGTTACCGTTAATTTTTTGACAAGACTGTTGGAGATAGATTTTTGGCTCATAAAAGCAAATTGGAGAAGGCAATGCACAATATAGAAATAACGTAGTCAGCCGCAGCAGAAGCCGATTGAAGCTTTTATTTGAAATACCTCTGTTCGTTGGAAAATAGTCGTTAACACTACTACACTCGCTCACCACAGGTGAATTTGGAAAAATGATAAGCAGTACCGCCTTTTCCACCGCACTTATGATTACGATGCGATAGACATTCAAATAACATTAGACATTAAAGTCGTACAGTATTCTAGTGAACAATTGTGTAATAATTGAAAGAAAGTTTGCATAGTTTTCAGTATGCCACTTGCCTCATGTGTATTCTGGCCACCGAGATTGCAGCAGCTATCTATGCAGCTATGCACAGTCATATGGTGAATCTCCCATATTTCTTCTCATTTTCACGAACTCACTTTTTTATTTTTAGAAAATCTCTTTTCATGTAGTTTTCAGTAACTTCATGACTAACAGAATCATTAAAGTGAATGTTTTTTCAGTTCGAAAACGACTTCCGTGAGATTCTTCGGGCATCTCTTCGACTGTATAATGGAACTGATACGAATATTAAGAAAAATTTGGATGGAATGTTAATGAAAACGGCATGGGACAAACTTATGATAGAGGTATTATTAACCTGAAACTATAAAATGGGCGTCAATCGTGTAACGAATTAGAGCGCGCTTTCCCATATAGAGTGAGGTGTGGGTTCTAGTACCGCTCGACGCGAAAGTTTTGCACTTCGCTCTACATTACTGGGTATTAGTGACTGTCTTTTTTATTTGCCATTGTAGTTGATCCACTGCTCATTCTTAGAAGAATTGCTGTGGTGTGGATTCAAAAATTGGAGAGTTCAACGAGTCTGGTTGGTTCCACCTGACAAAAGGTAGATATATGTTCCCTCCGGCCTGCTGTCCTCCTGACTCTGACGGAAAGCTCAAGCCCATCTGCAATTTTAAATCGCGGCATAAAGACGTGAGTTCCTATGATTAAAAAGAAAGAAAATTGTTGATTACTTAGATAACTTTTGCAAGTTATCATAGTGATATGCATGCCAAGAAGCTCGCTACAAACGATTAATGACACCTCGTTGATAAGGCTAGCATCTAAAGAAAGATCCGTTGATTATTTCTACATAATATATTCTTCATTGCGCTACAGACGAGACTATTCTAACTGGAGCATGCAATTTAGGGATGTTATGATAAAATAGCCGAGTCTTTCCAAGAGCTTACATCACATTTCAAAATTGTTTCGTGGACTGTGGTGCTAATTGCTGTGATACAGGTGACTGTGATCAGTTTTAGCCAACTGTGTCACTATAAACGATCTGATCGATAGCTGCAAGGTTGTCCTTGATTAAGATCTAAATGTGATCAAAATATTTTGTGATGGGTAGATATTCTGAAACTAATTAAGTATCTTCTTGTCGTTACTAGTGACAGAGTTTGGAACTGGCATCTCTGATCTTTTTTCCATTCAAATGTTGATGTGGGAAGAATAAACTTTGCATGTGCTTCTTGTAGGTGTTTGGAATAATCGTGGGTTTCTGGCTTTGTGACTCCATTACATCTGAAGACGATCTTTTCTGAACTCAGGATGTGACTGCATAAGTATACATTTTCAGGTTTGCTCCATATTTTAATTTCCTGCCTGCTTCAGTCTTTATGCTAATGCTTCATGTTGAACCAAAAGCGTGCGTTGCTTGCAGCTCGTATATGTTGTCAGTTTTTCATAACTACTCAAACACTGGAAGTGAAAGAGAATGTAAAGATAGATTATTGTATTGTGTATAAAAGGTTTTTTTGAAATAATACCCGACGCAATCCAGACGTTCATTTTTACCACTTCCCTTCAAAGCAGAAACATTGTGAAACCTACAACACATGTCTCAGCGATTCTTTTCCGTTATCCAGAGAAATTATTGGAAAGAGATTTTATCGCTCGGAAAAAAATTTTCATAGGACTGTTGGTAATCATTTGAAAGCTTAAATTTCAAGAAACCCAAAAATTTACCTTTTCCTGAAATGGCCTTTGTCAACGCTGAAGCATTCAATGCGAAATCATGTCTCATACGCACCGCGTGCTCTTATTATTATCACGTCTAAATTTCGATGGACAAAGCTTCTCTCTTAATCTATCATTAACCATAAAATAGTGTAAATCTCGGAGAGTTCAAAAATAAGGTGACCTAAAGGAAACTTATTTTTATATACCTGTAGAGGAGGAATTAAGTTTGCGCTTCACACTCGACGCGCGCTATCGTGCAGATTTTCGTTGATTATTTGGACATTTTTTCCCTTTCGGAGACATTTCTAGGTTTTTCGTATCGAAACTGTAAAGAATCTTTTTTTGTCGTCCTGTTTCTTCGGTTTTCCTTTCATATTATATATATTACCAATTAAAGCCGAACTAAGTCTAAGTCTAAGTCAAAGACTAAGGCTAAGCCTAAGCACGAAAGCTTATGAATGTGTAGAGAAAATCTCAGAGTATCAGTATCACATGTTTATCTAAGTTCCTGTTGAAGCCGAGAAAATCCTAAACTAAATAACAAAAATCTCACTCCACATGTGAATAGTGCCTGCGTGGGCTACCAATCGGTGCTATCAATCCGTGCCGCTCACTCACCCTAGCCGTCAAGCAATGCGCGGCGTGTTTGTAGCTCAGTCTTATTTTTCCTGCTATAATAGAAAGAGAGTCTTTCTAGAAAATAAACACAGCATTAAAATTGCAGAAATTTACGCCATCGAATAGTTACTCAAAATCTAAGGAAGGAGCTGTCTCTCTTGAGAAATACGCATGCGTGAAACACAGGTCTTGCGATAGCGCTGTAAAAAGGTTTTTAAGAGACAAACACATTTTTGAACTTTGAGATTTAAGCTATTGAATAATTGAAGAATAGGAGCGATAACGCGCTTAAACGCAAAAGAAAAACATGCAACAAGTGTGAAACCAAATCTATTTTAGTGCCAAAGCGCTTTAATGAAAATTTTGTAGGATAGCAAATGTAAGTTTTGATTCTCCGAGATTCGGGCTTTCGAATGAATACTAAAGATCTTGAGAAAATATCTTCTTCAGCGGGAAATTCTCTTTCAAAGATCCTCCTCTTATAACTTGAAAGAAATGTCTGAACTGTAATGCTGCTTTATGGAAACTTGAAAAGCATGATATGTTTTCATAGGGATGCATAATTCACATGTTCTTCAAAAATCGACTGCAGTTCTCCGCTATTTTCGGAATCCTTTTTGTTTTATGTGTACTTCAGGTACTTTTTATCTTGACAGCTGTCCATTTTTTCGCATCGCTTTTCCTATTTATATGTATTACAAGATTTTCATGATGATTTTTACTTTCAGGTTAATGGCTGCATACTGGGTCTAGCCATGTATCACCATATTCATATAGAGATGTTGTATTACTACTAAGCTTTCTGCACATTTTGGAAGTGACGCAATAAATGTTATAGCGCATTCTTTAATTTTTCAGTCCTTCCTGCATAAAAATATCCTTAATGTTGATTGGTGTTGAATTCACCATGGAATGCCTAACACGTACTTTACATCAGGATGGCTATTTTCATGACTAATGCGGGATTCAGTCGCTTCTTCTAGAGCCTTCCTCGTCAATAGTGGTGACTTTCTTTGATCATAGTGATGCTCTTTGGGTACATTCCGTATTTCTGATATTTTTTACCTTCTAATGCAAGTGAATGAACGTGTGTACATCGTGGTTAGAGGTGCTACGACACACATGATCAATGAATCGAACCCGCGCTCATGGCTCACCAAGCCTTCCATTTCTCCGAGGTTTGCGTTTGGTACCACTCTCGTCTGGGAGTTTAGCTGAACTCACTTGATAGATACATCGGTAATCCGCTGCAAGTTATTCTAAAAGCCAGATGTGCATCCAATCGCCTTAACGATTCCATAAATGTAGTTGAATGCATGGCAAATCCCTCATGAATTGTTGAATGCCTACAGCTTTAACCTAGCAATGATCAATGATCAATTCTAAGCGTAACATTCAGGAAAAGAACACACACAAAAAACATAAATGTAGTCGGTTACTACAATCAATATGACGGGAAAGTTCATTCCTGTTAAATGAAACATATATCTCAATTCTATGTCACTCAACACAAATAAGAACGTCAACAGTCCTAAGACAAGAAGTAGTGAACTAATACACTAAACGATTCAGTGATTACGAAACCTTAAACGCATGAGCTTAGAACATGTTAACATGCATACTTGGGTCAGTGGTTAGAGTCTTCTTCAATAATGGTGAAGGACATGGACTATAAGTAAGCGTGCGACCTTTCAGTCTTTTGTCATTCACCGACTCTAACTGCACTTTGGCTTATCTCTCTACATCTGAGTTTGTTTTTTTACTGGTTTCTTCAAGAACCCTTGATACTCAAGACGCGGCGGAACTCAGCTTAGAAAGAACATATCAAACGGGATAAACCGATCAAATTTTCACGGTGTCAGAAACACAATCTGCACCGTCGAGAGTTTAGAGAAATTTGACATGTGTACACTTATGCAGCAGGGAGAATTCACAAAGATACATAATCGTAGATGTTTTGAGAGCAATCAGCTACACCGGGTTCGAACTCATTTCGTCGCCGCCTTTACTGTTAGAGCAAAGTGGGATAATGATGCTCACTTAACTATGAATTAATGTGGCACTCCGAATCCCATAGAATTCGTTTTCTGAATAAAGCAAATCACTGACATAAGAGACATTCCACAAAATGTTATGACATATGTATATCTCGGTTCCATTGTATTACTGTATGATATTTGAGAATATTTCACACGACTTGTTATCACATTTCACTGTACGGATCCCCGAACTTTTTCCATTTGATTACTTTTGCACTTCCTCGCATTTATGGTCCCAAAGATCTGAGGAGGTTTTTGTTCTTTCAGAATAAAGTGTTTGGGAAGGAATTGAGCATTCCTTTGCAATTAGCGACTGAAGTTCTCTCGATCAGTAGCTCTTCCCACTTCGGACTATATAGGACTTTTACTATTCTATGGAAATACCTTATGTTTTCTCGTTCGTTTAGGACTCTCACCTCAAACTTTCATTTAAGTCCTCCTTTTCAATTTTTTTGCGCATAAACTACCGATGAACTACCTGCTTTCATGCTGATGAAAAATCCGTACTGTTATTGCTTCATTAGTATTGTTAATACACATTTGATTGCCTAGCCTCGAGGTATACGCTGTGGAAACATGAACCATATCAAAATGAGCGCATCACTGATTATCAAGCAGCTACCAACCTACCACCGCATCACACTCCGCTCGAACGAAAATTCAATCTTCAGCACTCTACTTCCTGATCCAACGCCGTGGGCCCACCTAGCAATGCTATTTTCATACCTATTACAAGTCGAAGTAATCGTTTGACTTCACAAGTCCCTTCTCTACTACAACGAACCTATAAAACCAAAACAAATGGGTATGGGCTTCAAATTTTCAATTGACCGACATCGCAGTGCGGACTAACATTTCGAAGACCCAATATTTCCTTAGTGGCGATAGTTGCCTAAAGAGCGAATGTGGTATTTGAACTCTCTGTTATCCACGAGTACAATCTAAACTAGGTAACGGCAGTCCGACTAATTCTCACGACGACCGACCAGTTTCTACGAAAATTAACTCTTTGAGGACCATGCGGGTCTTTTTGATGTTCACCGTACGACGTTAAATCTCGCTGTAATGGCGGCGTCGTGTTTCGTGGTAAAGCAGGCAGACAGTCAGACAAGCATGTGCAGACATGCAGATGCCGCTTGTCTGATCGCCACGTGACTATCAAAGCTGGCTCCGAAAGGTTAACTAGATGAAGACACTGCGATGGGCGGACGTTACACATCCCTCAGATGCGACAAGCATGGGTGAGAACATTATGATGCACGTCTGTCTCTAAATTAACCGGATATATGACGAGTACGTACACAAAATCAGAAGAAATAGCGAAGCGAATTATTTGTATGAACTAATTCACATCAAACGTTTAAATAAGTTTGAAACATTGTATTAATTTACCCAATGATGTGTAACAGTGGAAAAATTCTTGCGTCGGGTGGGAACGATCCCACCTGACGCAAAAGTTTCTGCTCACCACTCTACTGTTTGGTCAACAATGTATAAAAAAGTACACCTCCAAATAACGTGATAATTCTTCATATCTTGAAATCAGCCTCCTAAATTCTAGAGCATGATTTATCATGGAACCCAAATTTCTTGAGAAAAAAGTGGCTGAATTTAGTAAATCATTGCCGCAAATTTTTGCATGAAAAACCCTATAACCCTATGTCAGCAAAACAGAGGTAAGGGAAAATTCAATGGTTTATCAAGACAACACAAATACATTACAGCGTAGTACCGGGAGATTGATTTGGCATATCCAAAGAATCAATGAACTTCTAGAAACAAGAGCACAAATTGGGAAAAAATAAAGATAACACTAGAGAAAATGTGTTGGAAGTGATTCGTTTCGTCATTTTATAGAATACACCAGAAATATCAGCAAAAACCGATTTCACAACATTTTAGTCAACAACTCGTCAATAACACCATAAGGCACACTGAAAAGGCAATTGTGAAAGACTTGATGAACCGGGCAACAAGATATTTGAGCGGTTCATATTGAAAGCTTTAGACAGTCCTGGAATGAGCAACATGAGATACTTGCAGAAAGATCTGAGCATGACCTTGAGATTAAATAAATTACCGGTTACACATTAGAGAGCCACGCAGTAATGAGGTGATATGGAATGATATGAGCGATTTCATCACTTGTCTTTAACATAATACGATTCTGTTTAGCTTGAAAACAGAGATGGAGAAAAGCAGTCAGTCATAGTCTGTTAGTCAAAGAAATAAAAAAGTATTCACACACAGTCGTAAGAATACTTTCAGAAATAATTTTTCAATCACTTATTTTCAGTCGCCGTAAGATGAATAGGAAATCAAGAATAATAAATGGTTATATTGCGATAGCACAGATATCAATAACAAGCTTTAAAGGACATGTATAACATGATGATTTGCTTGAACGAATTAATATGAATTTGCTTGAACGAATATGAATATATGCGGGAAAAATGCATAACACAAAGCATACTATACTTGTGATTAGAAACTCGCAGAAGATTTTCTTAGATGGAACAGTTAATTGAAAAAAAATATTAGGAAACCGCGTAACTTGAAGCCAGATCAAAATGAATCATCTAAGGGAATGAAATTAACATTCTGTTGTTTTGTTTGATAAAAGCCATATTGCCAGGCCAGCACCTGAGTTGAGACTAAGTCTGACCGGCTTTTGGCTCCCAAATTTGCTTGAGAAGCAAACAACTTTCGAGCACTTGGAGAATAGTCGATGCTGAAATACGCATTACTTCTGACTAATTAATTAATTGGTAAAGAAAGAAGCGCATGCAGCACAGCAAGAAATCGCAAAGACAGAGATGCAAAATCAATTTTCAGGCTGCACAACATCGTCTATTGTAAAATTGCTAGCGAAATGGTAACATTAGCACACAGTCCCTAACAGAGATGATTTCCAAGTGGAGTACAAATGTAAATATATATACAGTGAGTTCACTCACGTTTGCAAAGTGCTGAACACTATAAGTAAATGTAAACGAAACCTGATAACAGGATCTGTGTACGCAGGGTGACGAATGGTTCGTATTATCGACAGTTTCCAAGTTTCAATTAACCTTAAATTAAGCGAATATACAGAAGGAAGAATGCTATTACTCTGAATGCTATTACTAAGTCATTTATCAAAGTCCAGTTTTTCAAATGACCGCCAGCATTTTCTGAATATATAGAGCACATAAGAATAACCAGAAGAAATATTAAACGTGGGCCTAAGCTGACAAGTAATGGAATTTACTACGAAGGGCAGAAACGTTTCGATTTTACATGAACCATACTTGCCATATCGTTGTGAACTGATTACCTTATTTCACCAGAAAGCAGTCCCAAAGCCAGGCAGTTGATAGCAGTTCCTTCACTTTGATTGCTCATTGTCATGCATAAAACGCGCTTATCGACATCGATCTTGTTTATCAGATCTCCATTTACCTAAAAAAAATCATCGAAGTGGTAATTATTTTCCTGCGACGACAGCAGTGCTTTGCCCCATAAAGAAAGAATCTAAGGGGCTGTTCTTTATCGACGCATTACAGAACTTTTCGGGCTGTTCGAACGCGCTTCATAGACGAGGTTTTAAGAAGCTTATTTGATCATCAATGATCATGGCTACCAACAGTGCCCGTCATACGATCCAGACGCCTGAATTCGCTTTAACTCCGGATTTAATCCACGTCGAATTTTTCATGCACTCCGTATGAGTTGAGGTCAAGTCATGCTGACCAAATCGTTTCCCAAAAAAACGAACATTATCTCTTTTTGGACGTTTTCCTCTATGGTTCACTTCATCCATTTACTTTGGTAGCAATTTCGATGTGAGTATACGTACATTTTGGATTCTTATATGAAATGTTCCATGGTTCTAGAGCACTACAAATTCTTGTGTTCTATGAACAGAACTATCCAACATACATATATATCCATTATTGCATCAGTACAGGGAAGAAGAATTCATAACATGCATGACATGATTTACTGATTTGAAATCCGCCACTTCCACATGAAAATAATCCAAATGAAGAACATTCAACAACGAGCCAAAACTGGATTTCATACGCTCAAGAGAAAGCAAAACTTGCCGGTTCTACACCAATTCTTATCATATTTAAATTAGTGAAGACTCTCGGGAGTTGAGAATTTGACAGGTGTGTGGGAAAAAACAATGCTCTCCACTTGTTATTTTCATCTATATCTCAAAAAGATGAAAAATCAAATCGAAGTTTCATCCAAGAAAATAAACACCAACTATACATACAGCCTGAATTTAAGGTCTTGATGGAAAGCCTGTGAGCTTGTGTCTAAATAGAATTTCATAATACTACTTGATGAAAATTTGCATCTTATTTGTGAAGACCTGAAGATTTTAGTCCAACTAAAAAGGCCACCATAATCTGAACTTTGTCTGCTTAGAATTGAAAGGCTAAATTATCTTGCGGCACTTTGGAGGTGCCAGACTCGATGACGCTGTTAACTACGGGCACAAATTAGAGTGTAAACTAAGGAAACTCAAGCCTTGTTCCATAGCTTTGTTCGAAATATCTTGGAAGACTAACCACAGAGATATGTAAATAAGCCGATTTTTTGAGACAACACTTTATAACGCAGTTGTTAACTTGTTGTCGTTCTTAACGCTTGGCGCCAACAAAATGATGTGATAATACGAATTGAAAACAAGACACTACGTGGAAACGCTGATAGACGGCTCACCATCTTGAAGTTATTCTTTCTGGATGCGCCAACTATAAAGCTAAGGCTACGACCAAGAGATTGCATATCTCCTCAGAAATTTGTCTTCATGTGATAAAGAAAACTCTCTACCTTCCCCTACAGCAAGTTTTTTTGACATATGAATTATTCACTAACAAGAGAATCTCATCAATGAGATAAACTCACCCGAAAAACAGGTTTATGCGAGTTCACAAATGCTGAGATCGCCACTCAGTAAGACAGTCTATGTCGGAGGAAATACACGATAAAAACCTTTATGAAAAGAAATAGGAGACCGCAAGTAAAATGAGGTGATATCAACTGATTGCGGCCCATTCGGGCCTCCCGTATATGTGTGGATATTCACTCAGATCCCACTCTGTTCGTCAAGCGCAAGAGTTCTCACCGATCGTAATCAACCATTTCTCAATCACAACAAAGGAAATCCAGAATCGAATGGAAACTTCTTGACTTTGACATCTTTCGAATTACAGACTGTTTGGTACTTTCGATTCAAATTCGGAAATAGAAGCTAGATTATGAAGAGTTCCAACAGATTTTTTTATAAAATGGTTAGTTCGAAAACCCTTACAGTATAAAATTCCACAATGCTGCCTCCTTCGACATCGATTGCAATGGCGATATCTGCTGTTGTTTGACTGATGCATACTGATCGGATGGCGGACGAACACGATTGTCTTAGCACACGAATAAATATCAATCTAAAATCCAATATCAACACCATGATTTGATGAAAGAGAATGGCAAGCAAACGAAAATATCATACTTTGTACAATCCCAAACAATGACTTTCCCACTAGAATCAGCGCTGACAAGTACGCTAAATTCATCACAGACTCCTATGGCAGTAATAGGATGCGAATGACCGAGCAAATGCAACCGCTCCTTTACCGATTTAACACTCTGCAATACGCACTTGAAACAGAAAACTAAATGATCTTAAGTAGGAGGTGAGGCGCTAACCTTATCGTCGAAGTCGACTTGATAAGTGATAATCGTACCAGAATCACAACCAAGTACGATGAGACAATTTTTAGGCGAGAAGCTCATCGAAGAAATCTGAATATAAGCCACTTCACCATAAATTACGTTCAATATCATTATCTAATTCAGAAAAGGAACGAACTTCTTTATAGGTATTTAGAAAGCAACCACTGGTCTGCCCTTGGTAAACAGTCGACAACAACACTTATGAAACAAAACAGAGCCTGTACTGCTTGTGATAGACACAATAACATCATTAGCGGCATTAATATTACTAACGAACATCATAGAAGGAAAACGCGTCAAATTTCAAAACACGAATACATTATTTTCTAGATGATCTAGTAACTCAAGCAAAGACTTCATAAATACATGAGCTGCTACATTAGTTCTAAGCAGGCATTCAAAAGAGAGCCTGCAAAATTAGTCCTAGTTCGCAATCTGCAGTCAAGCTTACAGAAAACTTTACAAAACTTTTTCAAACTGAAAAAACAAATATATGCACTACTCAATCAAATAAGGATGTTCCAGAATGTTTTTTCATTCAGATCAAAAATTTCAAGCGACAAATCACAAACCGATGGATGGAAGACGTTGATGGCGTCTACAGCACTTCTGCCACTTTGTTTAAAGCCAAACACCAAATCAATCCATAAATGAAGATTCTTGGTAACAATAGAAGATTCTAAACAGCCTTTGAATAAAAACACGAAGAAGATCTGAAACCAATTTAACCTACCCAGAGCTTGTCTGTGGATCAAGATAAATAGCCGAGGATCGGAATCAGGTACACAATCTGGTAATTTGACGTCACCAACAACTTCACCACCTCAGCGTGTGCCCAAATAGAATTTCTCATGATTTCTTAGAAACTCCGGCAAAGAGAAAAACTCTGGAGTGAGTTCCTGTAAATGGCATGAAAACATGAATTTTCTATTACCAGCTGGTCAAAACATAGGATAAAAACTACTTTGAAATCAGTCGTCGACTCCGAACTCGAGAGACTCCACGCATCTTCAATGGAGTTGAAGATACGATCGGCAATGTCCAAGTTGTTGTCCTGCAATGGTTTGACACACGAATGATATACCTGGATGAAAATGTGACTAAAATATTTCACTTTGAGGAAAAACAACATAAGAATTTTACTCACATGAATCTAGTTCCAGCGCTCGACAAACAGTGAAAAAAGCACGAAATTGTAAGCGATTCTGTTTGGCAGTATTGTCAGACATAAACACGCATATGTCTTGAGATGCTGCACGTTCACAGTATGCATGAAAATTTGAAAACAACCAGTCGGACAAACCGGTTTTCTGAAAGGAGAAAGTATAGAAGGTAACGCCGGACAGAGGCGTTAAATCACTGTCTAAAGCTACGAACCTTAGCCACAGTGTGTGCTAAAGAAATACTTTGATATTAGGGGTATGAGACTGTCTTCTAAATCCTCATTGCTCATATACACAATGAGATTTGGCACAAGGACAATTCTGAAAGTTCAAACTTGAAGTTTTGAGCTAGGATATTATAGAATTCAGGTGGCATACCTTATCATAACCTCCGCAATATATATGTCAATCAGTGGATGAAGCAATTCGAACAAATCCACCACAAACAGAAAATCTCCAGAAAATTTGCCGACGTTAACGAAATATTCTACTACAGGCATATTCTTTGACAAGAACACTATTGTGGGTATGATTAACTTCATAATTATATGGCGAGCATCCTCAGCTAACAGATCACCTGAAAACAAATCATATATGAGTTGCTCAGTGTTCAGTATCAGAAAGATACATTCAAAACGAGCAAACAATTGCTGACACAGCTAAAAAATAATGCCTATCATCATAGAGATATTAGAGAACTATCAGGAAACAGAAGAAAAAAAATCTCCGTAACTGAGACACATTCAGCGGGATTCCGCCTTTATGTGCAGCCGTAACGAAAACCTTTCCACAGAATATTAAGTCTTCTCATTAATCTTGGCATTAGAGCAATAGAGACTAAATTTATTGACCAGAAGTAATTAGAACTGCTTAACAACACTATTCGAAGTATGCGTCGTAACCCTGAAGTCAAAGTCGGATCCTCTTCAATTGCTTGATGACGGCCTCTCGCCCAACTTCGCCGGATTCGGAGCGCAGTTAATCCTTCAAGTTGGTGCTGCCGGCACGAAACCCAGCAAAGAACCGAAACGTGTTCGCCTGGTCACAAATCCATAAAAATCCTTTGCGAGGTTGATGATCTCAAAGGCGGTCTGTGCACCGCATCAAAATTCGTGCTCGTAAAGCCTAGCGAGCGGAACTGAATCATCGACCAGGTGTGCGACGCAGATCATTATAACCACTGCGTCACACGAGCTCATCACCCCTTCAAATTTCAATACCTCGCTTCAAGAAAAAAGTTTGTTATTCAAATCCAAAATTTCTCTCAAGATCAAAGCTTCTGGAGAATGTGATTTGCTGCTTTTTCCCATTTCATCAGTCATAACTAGTATCTTGAGCACTGTTGCAAATCGGGTTTCAAGCTATTACGAAACTATCAGCAGTTGTGGAAAATGCGAAAAGTTACGAATACCTCTAACATGGGCAAGAAGTAAGCAAAAAGTAATGAAGAAATGAATCGATGAACTACCTGAGTAGTGCTGCTTAGAGGAAGTACCTCCATCGTCAGAAGAAGAGTTGTAGGGCAAACTTCTCGATGCAGTCTAAAATTATTGCATATCTGTAAATCGACTTTAACAGACACTAACGTACAAAAGATCTATGTCGAGGAGTGGTTCTATATCCTAGTTGAACAATGATTTCCCCTTAGACAAAGTGTTCCCCTAATCGTGAAGCCTGTTCTGTACTAAAAGATGCGCTATTTTGTGGAGAAGATTACCATTATCACATGCTAGTTAGAAGTTAGGGGAATTCTGCGGTTCTCGGTGACCGTCTCTACCCTTGGGAGACAAAGCGTTTCGTGCATCTTTTAGTCTTAGTAATCACTCGATGCTATGAATCTCGACAATTTTGACGCCGTGGTTTATTTTCAAAAATACCTGTCTAGAGCACTGCAGTAGTGATAAATATAATTATGTTTTACATTCAGCGCGCTTTCCCAGGACAGAGCCTTACCGATAGACTTTCAATATCATCAGAAAACTTATCCTACTGATTTTGGATGCTAAAGTTGGTTTTCGAAAAAGACTTTTTGGGTTTAGTGAGCAGCGAAAAGAAAACTGAGTTTTCACACTCAGCGCGCATCGTTGTTTGCCTCTCGAATCGCTTCCAAAGTCGTCCTCGAAAGGGCGCGAGTCTCGTTAATAGGAAAAAATTTTCTTTTGTTCGTAAACGTTTTCAGCTTTCCGTATCGAAACTGTCGAGGAAATTTTCTTCTGACGGCCTATAAGCCTAGGCTTTTGATTTCATTTTGTATCACCAAACCCGCTAATAAACCTCAGCTTAGGCAGCCTCAGCCCACTAGTGCGAATATTGACCATCTTACCGACCTAGCGCTCTACGAAGACCTTTTCAAAAACAACTCAACTTCGAAATTATTTGAATCCATGCCATCATACAACTACTAAAAGTCTGTATAACTAACTAGAATCGTTTTTATTTGTAATCGAATCTAACTGTGGTATGTTACATATATATGTAACTATATATACAGATATATGCAAATATTAATATATCAAATAATTTTTGAGTTATCTATAGAAGTTTGAACGTCGCACCGGATCCAGCGCATGATTCAACATTATCGAATACTAGAAGGTGATAGAAGTTCACCACAAACCCTAGCCATCATGGTGCCGTTTGTTGCAAATATTGCCAAATCCGATCACCACAGCCACTCGCATACCCCGCTGACAAAAACTGTGCGCCGGATGCGAAACTCAATTCCATTTTCGCTACCATAGCGCAAAAAAAGGCTTTCTCAAAAATCGAGTATAGTATTAAAATCATTAGAATTTAAGCTTTCCACTGATTCTGAAAACCTGACAGAAGAGCTCCGTGCAACAAAAAATGCATCAACTTTAAAACGTCATTTTGCACAACATTAAAACTGTCTAGATTTAAGCTATCGGGTGACTAATAAAACTCTTTCAGAGAGGGGAAAACGCGCCGACCAGATAGGGTTGGGTATAAACTTCAATAACCAAAAAGTAGAAGCTGAGGGTGAAAAAACTTATGACAATTTGGTTATGAAGATCACATTTCATTTTTACCATTTGCAATTGGGATGCACAGAGATGAATAATAAATAGTAAAGTGTCCCTCACAAAAGGAAAAATAGTGCTAAAGTCAGAAACCGAGAAATGTTGAGGTATGAGGTGTTTTATGAAGATCATAGACAGCTTTCCAACTCAGTACATTTCTCCACAGTAAAGGTACGTTTGCACGATTTAGGATGTGAAGAAGACGATGAAGATCATCTTAAAAGTAGGAAGGACAATTTAATAGGGATTTTTGCATAGGTGCACTGAACATGAATGTAAAAAGATTAGAAGTATACATAACAGAAATCACCGAGAAGATTCCCGTGATAGGGAAGAATTGATGACATTCCAACATTTTTGCGTGGAACAACTACACTATTACTTAACATATAGGATATGAGGATAATGTGAGGGGATTTAACACCACATCTCTCAAGTTCTCCTTAATTCTAAGCGCAGCAAAGGGCGACACTGTCCTAGTTCTCATAACTTTCTTTTATATTGTACAATTCCTTATATTCTATTATTCAGATTCCAGCACTTCAAGCATTCGACTTTCTTTCCTCGCAGTCATCGTTCCCGAGGTCTTCAAACATTTGACGTGATGATTCGACCTGCTTGAAAATTTTATCTCCTTCGTGAAGTCGTTAAATACTAATGTGGACAGACTTCTCAATTTTGAAAATAGCCAGGCTAAGGCGCTTCCAGGTGATTGCAAGGATGTGTTGAGGCTGAGGGCCGAACCTTTGCATTGCTTCCTGATAACATGCATCAATTAACTACAGCTTCCTCTATTATGACTTTAGACATTGGAATAAAGTTGTAGGTCTTATGAATATGTATTTCGCAGACCTTCAACTGAACCTTCATCACCTTCAACAGACATCCAACATCAGCTGTCAACTTCGAATTTTGTTCTAATGCTCCAAAGGTTTTCTCGCTCCGCGATATTTCCCAATGCAGATAATATTCCTTTTTGATCTAGAAAGCAGTTCACTTACAGTTTTTCTGCCATCGGCTTGCACTACAGCAGCTTGTAGGGATCATTTGACTATTTGCACGAGGAAACTGAGCTGGGAGCTGTGGCATCAACAGAGCAACGGGAGGACGTGATTGGGCAGTGAGCAATTCACCTAACCGTCGAAAAATACGTTGACACACCTAAATTGTACTTTTATGAATCCAATCTAATTTGCAAACTTAACAACACCGTCACCTCTAGTCTGCTACCTAAGCCAAGAAACCAGATCATCGCAGACACGTCTGTACGTTGTGGATCACGTTCTATATGGTCGGCAAGAATTTGAAGAACTGCGTCTATCGTTCCGATTTCAACGCTCTTCACTATGACGTACTTGCTTATTTCGAGAAGTAAGCACACAAGCTAAAAACGAATTTTTGTAGCTAATCGTCCATTAGCTGTACTATTATGGAACTGTACTTGGTGATTGTATTGTGTTGACGGCATGATACTCATGATACTGCACAGCTTTCTAATCATAAAGCATTGTTCAGTATTCAAACGCGGAATCGAAGGAAGCAGCGCATAAACAATACTAAGAATGCAAACTTTTCCATCCTCGATTTCGATTGATCGTTCAGCCCTCGGCGCACCTATAATTGGTCTGTCAAGAACCAATAATTTTGCAAATATATTGTAAATGTGTCCTCATTACAATAACAGAGAAGCATTGGGCATAACTATTATAAAAAATAGGATAATCTACTCTGATATCTTGTCTAAAATATGTGCATGCTGATTTTAAAAATCAGTATAGCATAAAAAAAGACAATAATAAAAGTGACTCGAAGAACAGTGTTTAGAACAACTAGTTCATCTAGTCATGAAAAATCACTAAAAAAGGAGATGATAAATAAGTTTGCAGTAAATCGAAAAGAACATATAGCAATTAAAAGTGCGATCGAAAGCACGTATACCTGATAACTTTTGTAAACGATGAACCTCACTGAGAAGAGAAACGATAATGTAACAGATAACGGTTGACTGGCGGCGATTTTGAAGTCTTCGAGCAAAATTATTCGAGAACTGTCGCAATTCAGCCTTCTACAAGCAGTCATAAAATCAGGAAAATAACGAAGAACAGTAGATGTGAAACAAAACGAAGATCTGTAGACGTAAAATAGTGAAACATAAGAGATACCGCATTAGGAGCCACGAGTAGCAGCAGTGAGAAGCAAGATGCAACGAGATCAGAAATCCTTCTGTTCATTCTGAGATCGTCCGATATCGATTGCAAACATTTAAGCACCTGGTTGATTACTTTCCATGACAGTTTTATTATATCGCATTCGAATCCGGCAAAAGCACCTGAACTTGAGATGTCAATAGTGCGTTTATTACAGTTGAAACCACCATACGGAAAGAATGATCGCAGCTAAGTTCTTGAACTGTTCAGGAAGACGAGACTGCGAATCAAAATAAAACCAAACTCTATGTGGTTGTGGTAAGAAAACAAAGTTGACGGAAAAAGACACGCATTTGAGTGAATTCCAACTTTATTATATTGCATAATCCATAAAGGATACTTATGAGCAAAGGCGAGCGCTGATCTGATTGTCGACACTGACATGGTTGCGGTTATTTCGGCTATCCGGAGACAAATGAAGAAACGATCCCTCTCGTTCGAAAAAAAATTTTTTATAAGAGGATAAGTAATCATTCCAAAATTTAGATTTCTGGCTACAACGTTATGAGCTCCTCTTCTGAAATAACCTTTTACAACGTTGTAGCATTCAAGATAAAATTGTGTTTTACATCGGCCGCTTCATTTTACTATGACTTCGGTGTAAGCACGATAAGCATGTGAACATGTAGAGGAAATCTTGTAGTATCAGAGTCGAACGCTTAATATGGTGTTTCTTTTAAAGTGGAGAAGAAATACTTAGTCCAGTAACAAAAGTCGCACTTCAACGTGACGCGCCAACACATTTCGATCAACCGATCAATCGCGATGCGCCGAATCTAATCTACGACCAGTGAGACACCCAGACCGTATATTAACCGATAAACAAGCGCGCCGAATTTTTGAAAGTCCATCTTATTTTCTCTGCTACACTGCAATGAGGCGGTCCCTCGAGAAATTAAGCACGGCGTTGGAATGGTCGCTACTACGCTATCGAATGGTTATAAATAATTTGAGTGAGGAATTCTATTCAGCAAGAAATATACGTGTGTGAAACACAGATGTTTTCTTTTTGCATAGGTGTTATAAGAAGAATACTTCAAAAAAGCCGTAGACGCAGCGCGTAGCCGAAGGTTTAGACTTTCCAATGATTAATAACTTTGACAAAAATTTCTTGCCCAGCCCTTGGATAACCGATAAGAACCCGTCTGTAAATATTGATTCCCTCGAAGAACGAACGGTCCGAATCGCAAGCTTACGGTTCATAGGATATAGACTACTAGTGGTATGTCGGTATTTATTCTACAAATCCACCTTCTAGATTCTGCACTAATCCACGGATATCTATCGCAGGGATCTATAGTCATGCAATATCAGCAAACTACAACGCCAAGACTCTATCCGGACATATATAAACCTGAAGAAATGGCCGCACGCTTCACAACGTCACCTATGCTGTCTTCAGCACAGGTTAAAACTAGTAGGACATCTGTAATACACAATGGAACCAGTCCTAAATCGGACAGTTGTCTGCTTCACCATCTCAATATCTTGCTATTCAAATATCTCACATTCTAATATATCTGTGCAGGACTGTACAGCCCTATATATCAACGGGACTGAATTCAAACACTTGTAGATTATACAGCCTGTTTTGAACAATTCGGTAGCTTTCTTCACAGACTATAAAAAATGCAAGTAACAACTATCAGTGACATTTCGCAGTAAACTTTTTCCTCAACTGCTTCTCAACTATCTCCAGGACTGACAGTGGTGAGCCATGCGATAAATTCGGATTTCAAAAGATAATTCAACACGGCAGTTGTTATCTATAAGTAGAAAATGAAGCTCAACAGAGCACTGTAAAAGCACGAAATGTTATATTACCTCATTTTCACAAGCATAAAGAAGACTTTCAACTTAGTTGATGAAGTAGACAGCAACTCATTTTTTGAGTATCTAAGTATCCAAATTTACCGAAAAATGACGCAGTTTACATCACAATTTCCATTGAACCGGAAAGTTGTTGGCATCGCAAATATTCTCGCTTTTGGAGTTTTTGAGAGGCAAGTGAAAGGCACTACATATAGCAACTTAGAAGCAATATCCTCCTTTTCTATCACCATATTGTCATGTGTTGAATTCCATTCACCTCAAACTGAAAGAAAAGCTCTATATGATGCAAACAAGTATATGGATAAGAATATCTATATGATAAACATCTTAGCTCCAGTCCCTCTAATTTCGTGAGCTTCTGGGCCACAGATCGAAGATATGGTGACGATGACAAATGAAACTAGCTCATGTTCGTCCACTTTTTGAATCTACGACTTTCATGCTTTGACCTACGAATAGAAAGCTTAGGTGACATGCGAGTAGGAGGAAAACACTTCTTTCTGCGCTGTCAAGATGACGAAGCCCAGAGTATTCACAACTGCGTAGACGGCAGAAGTAATCCGAACTTCAGTAGTAAAGATATGGCATTGCACCATACTCACCAAAACATAGTGACGAGCACGTGTTGCGCCTCAAAGACTGGCAAGCAAGAGTTCTCAAGAACTAGGGCGTAGAAGGTGTCAAAAGTATTCTGCGCTTCAGTGAAGAAATCGTGAAACTCACGCTATTACATGTATTTTCATCGACCCTAGACAGTGTACTCATTGATCCTAGACGCTGCTACGCGCATAACTCTTCCTTAGGATGATTTCGGTCGGATAACTGATAGCAAGGTGATTAGACGGTGACCGAATTATTTTCAACAAACACGAAATGGATATATTCCAAAAGCTTGATAATGCTTAGTAGGAACATTAGCTACGCAGAATATGAAACATTGTATAATTGCGAGCAAAAATCGAATTATAGCACAGTAAACAAAAGGGGCACGGATGTCCGTTAGGCGGAGCGAACGGTATGGGTCACACATGACCTGCGGTACTTTATAATTGAGTGTCGCTCCACTGAGTCACTAGGACAGACCTAGGCGTCAACATGAATGTGCTGATAGTAACCTATTCAAGGTCGTCGACATGTGCTACACAACTGACGCGATTGACAAATCTGTGATGCGTGGAATGTTTTCTTCTAAAACTTCAACTTCTTAAACCCCTTTCTAAGATTCATGACATGTGCTACCTACACAGAAGGAAATTTGAAGCCATTTCATGACCGAATCAAAAACGTCTCTACTGGTCAAATCGAAAAATTGGAGGAAATGAGGCATCCAACTTGCAAATCTTTACTTGAATGACAGCTATGACACACGAAGAATATATTTGGATGAAAATGTGACTAGAACATTTCACTTTGAGAAAAAACAACATAAGAATTTTACTCACATGAATTTAGTTCCAGCGCTCGACAAACAGTGAAAAAAGCACGAAATTGTAAGCGGTTCTGTTTGACAGTATTGTCAGACATAAACACGCATATGTCTTGAGATGCAGCACGTTCACAGTATGCATGGAAATTTGAAAACAACCAGTCGGACAAACCGGTTTCCTGAAAGGAGAAATTATAGAAGGTAACGCCGGACAGAGGCGTTAAATCACTGTCTAAAGCTACGAACCTTAGCCACAGTGTGTGCTAAAGAAATACACTTAGATATTAGGGGTATGAGACTGCCTTCTAAATCCTCATTGCTCATATACACAATGAGATTTGGTACAAGGACAATTCTGAAAGTTCAAACTTGAAGTTTTGAGCTAGGATATTATAGAATTCAGGTGACATACCTTATCATAACCTCCGCAATATATATGTCAATCAGTGGATGAAGCAATTCGAACAAATCCACCACAAACAGAAAATCTCCAGAAAATTTGCCGACGTTAACGAAATATTCTACTACAGGCATATTCTTTGACAAGAACACTATTGTGGGTATGATTAACTTCATAATTATATGGCGAGCATCCTCAGCTAACAGATCACCTGAAAACAAATCATATATGAGTTGCTCAGTGTTCAGTATCAGAAAGATACATTCAAAACGAGCAAACAATTGCTGACACAGCTAAAAAATAATGCCTACCATCATAGAGATATTAGAGAACTATCAGGAAACAGAAGAAAAAAAAAATCTCCGTAACTGAGACACATTCAGCGGGATTCCGTCTTTATATGCAGGCGTAACAAAACCCCTTCCTCAGAATATTAAGTCTTCTCATTAGTTTTGGCATTAGAACAATAGAGACTAAATTAATTAACCAAAAGTAATTAGAACTGCTCAACAACACTATTCGAAGTATGCGTCGTAACCGTGAAGTCAAAGTCGGATCCTCTTCAATTGCTTGATAACGGCCTCTCGCCCAACTTCGCCGGATTCGGAGCGCAGTTGATCCTTCAAGTTGGTGCTGCCGGCACGAAACCCAGCAAAGAACCGAAACGTGTTCACCTGGTCACAAATCCATAAAATCCTTTGCGAGGTTGATGATCTCAAAGGCGGTCTGTGCACTGCATCAAAATTCGTGCTCGTAAAGCAGCAAAGTGCAATAAAGGCTTCGTTGAGCAGCCATGATGCGGCAAGCATGGACAAATTTGGTACCAAAAGAAAGCTCGGAAAGTTCTGCACAAAGTAGTACTGATTTGCTGCCTGAGAGATGGTAGAAATGTGCTCATGCTTGGGCGCATGCTCTGAATAGTGTTGTTAAGGAACTCTAATTACTTGTGGTTGATAAATTTGGTGTTTAATGATCTAGTGCCTAAACATAGAAGGTCTAATATTTGCTATAAGATGTTAAACTACACCGTTGTGAGACATCTGATTTCTTTGTATTATCCATTCTTTGCGCGAGCGTAAGTGCTAGTGAAAAAGAGTAAGATGATATAAAATTGCAGATTATTCAAAGGTGAAAGCGTAATGCAAATAAGAATTGATGACTGTTCGCAAAGATACAGTGGGCAAAAGTATATAAATGAATGCAAAAATTGTGAACACTTGGTCTTCCATAAATACAACCAGTGATCATTGCCAGTCTATATCTATACTAACTTTATGTCTACATAAGTACCCCTTCCGCTGATTCACTACGTGTGGATTTTCAATGCTAAAATACAATGAACTGGACGGACACACGCGTTGGAGAAAGTTTTGGTGAAATCATGTTTGTTGGCCTACGAATGACGTTTAACGCATCTCATTTAGATCAGTAGTTGAATAAGAGTAAAAGTTTGGAAAAAAGAGCGAGATGGGGAGAGTGGACCATCTAAGATAAAGTGCTTTGCACTCAGTGATCACTGTCCGTTACATACTGAATGATTCCACAGTTAGCCCAAAACGCGATTGAAAGCATATACTAAAAACTCATGGATAGTAGCGGAAAGGTATTGAATCTCAAATACACATAAATGTTTTTGATCAACAATAAAAACGAGTAGTGATCCACTTGAAAGTGATATTTTTGCCACGATGCAGCCCATTCTAATAAGATTAGATCGCTCAAAGCTTTCAAGAGGTTTTTCCACAGAAACTTCCTCCTAGGCTTAACAAGATTTCTTAAGCCTCAACGTCAAAGGAAAATATAGCAAAATGATTTCTTCAACGCAAAACCTTCACATCCTCTCTTCAGCTTATTTGAAGAGATCTAATGTAAGGTACTTAACAAAGTAAACTCACTACTGAAAAGATATCGACACACGTTCACCAGGAATTCAACGGAATTGACACAACGAATGGTGGCTACCAGCTCAATAATGGTAATGCTAGGTTGCATTTCGCTACCACCGAAATCATTCCCTTGAGCAATAGGTATTTTGCGCGTCCACTTCATCTTAGGCAGATGCCATGCCAGTACCTGAAAACGTTCTCCAAAATTCCAACACATAACATCCAGTATACATTGACTCTGTTATGAATGGTTTGGCACGGAAATATTGACCGCGTACGCCTCATCTCATAAAAAACTTCATCGTTTGAAATAGTAAGCACCGAAATCAATCAATAAAAAATTCCTACAGGATGTAACTTGACAATCCTTCTAGTATTGAAAACCTATTAACCATTTTCCGTCTTTTCAATGCGTTAAGGATTTTATTTTGAAGCCAAAGCATTCTAACAGTGCGACAAGTCGCGATGGTGCACTCGAATTCATTGCCGGTGCTTCCGCACGCTGCTACGGTAAGAAAATTTGAAAATTTGAATTTAACCCCTACTGTAAGGTCTTGAACAGATAATATACGCTTTTATTGTGAAAGTTAAAAGCATCTGCCGCAAATGTCTGTGAATCTCAGTATTTTTCCGAAAATCTAGCAATCCAGGGATTAATGCTAAATATCTGAACGCAGCTTCATGCGTCACTGTTTGAGATATTTGATCTTGCTCAGTTTTACATATGTAAGTAGAGCAACACATGTGATTGAAGTAGGTAAGGGCTATTAACCTGGAGCTATAATACGTTTCCACAGTGTTTTTTGCTCAATCTAATTACTCCAAGATAGTTCTTGTGCTGAGTATCGTCACCACTAGCAGGTCAGACTAGCTTGTCACTGTCGGAAATGAAATATAGAAAACTACATATAAAATCCGAACTGACTAGGCCAGTAGGACGCAAATGTAATGTGACATTCAAGTTAAATTCTCTTGTAAGCCAACCAGTAGTTTTTTCACCGTTGAATGTTTATTCCTTTTTTCAAATAGGTATATAAAACATTGTCTTAAGTTCTAAATGATTGAAAGTCATTCTGCAAACAAGATTCCTATTTAGCCCTTAGAGACTGGGAGGTGAAACAAGTTCTTTTCTTACACCTGAGAGGCAGATCAACATTTTGAAATCATACTGCCCCTGCACGGTCAAAAAAATTTTCACGGTACGAAATTCAACGGCTCCAAAAACATATGGTTTCGCCCAATATTCCCTAATATATCAAAAATACCGAAAACCTCAAATTAAAACATCTAGAGGACCACAAGAACTATGCAGGCACTAGATAAAACTGCGATAAAAACCGAAGCCATTTCCTATGCCAATTAGAAATTGATTTGCCTACTCTAGAATGATGAGACTACTGAAAAAAAAACGACCGACTTCAATTTATTATCAGAGAACATGTATAACGACGGAGACAATTCTCTGATGTAAGCCAAATTTGTTCATAAGCTGATTTTTTGATGTTTTTTTTTGACGCTCTCAAAATAGGTTCAATGCACACTGAGAAACGTACCTTGAAAGACTCACGCCTGCCAGAAGCGATCTGGGCGCTTAGAGCCTCAATCAGCTCAAATGCCGATATATTTCCGTCAAACCCACGGGGCCACGTCAGGCTCATATTGATCATATAAGTGGTCGCGTAGCTAAATAAAACCACCGTAGAAATTCACATAGGTCTTATATGGCTAGAACTGTTGAGCCAACGTACGTGACATTGACGAGCGAAGCGAACAGTTCAAATGCGAATCTTCGCACTCTGCTATCGGTGGTGATCCGCGGTGTGAACACATCACGCTTTATGTTTTCCATTAATCGACGGAACACTAGTGCGAATGAGCTGTCGAGGCTCCACATAAAAATCATTCCTCCCAACTGGGGAAGGATATCGTAGGTTCCATACATTTTATAAAGTTTGAGAACGTCTTCAATGACACTGAAAGTCAAGCATAATTATTTTCAGATGAGAAATTACCTATCAAAACAGGAGACTTTTACTAATTCCTATATACATATGACACATATACATACTATGCTTTAATTAACTTAATAAAGCATAAGTGCCTAAAGAAACTGTGACTGTTAACAAACACTGCTGACCATATCTTTATAATGAACAATAAATGGACCCGCATCTAGTCTGCATCGAAGATTTACGAAATCGGTCACGTGCACTCTATGTAAAATAGGAGCAAACCTTAGTGTTGCTGTACAAGACAACTCAATACACTGCTCGATCGTTCCCAAGTTTCCGTCAGGCTGGAGCACTTCGTCCAGTTGCACTACGGTGATTATACACTAAAGAAACAAGTAGTAAAACATCAACAGTCAGACATGCAGTTTTTTCATGCACTATTCAACTCTTCGGAGACCACGTGACCACTTATAACGCACCACTATTTTCAGCCTTTTTCGCTGGAGACGGACTTTTTAAAACTGGGTTTCTAAATCAGCCTTTCCCCTACGCTGTAGCAATCAAGAGAAAAGTTACGTTTTACGTTCTGCGCGCATTGTTTGCACAGCTGGTGCCTGTGGCTGGTTTTTCAACGACTTTTACTAGTCATTAGATAGCTTAGATCTCGTTGACTTTGAAACTGAGTTTGATTTCTCATTAGTTTTGCATAGGGCGCTTCAAAAGAGGGAACGGTATTACGTTTCGCACTCACAGTAGTTAGCCCGTTGCTTGGAAATCGTAGAGGGGTTAATTTAGCAACATGGAATAAAAATGGAAAAGTAATATCATAGACTATATAACAATGTCTTTTCTATAATTTTCTATAATTTTCTATAATTCTGCAAGGAAAAAGCTGCAAAATTCTTTGGGAAAGGAGAAAAAGTCTCTAATTAAATAACGAAAATTGCGCGTCTCAAATCGCACTGCACTAAGCTAATATTTTGGGCAAAAATTCGTGCCGTTCTGATACAATTGTCACTCAACTGGGTATTTCTTACGAACATTTTGTGAAAGCAAGTCGTATACCAAAATACTCACAAGAAAAAGCCTATTTTAACGATACCAAAAACCTGCAATTTTATCGAAAAGTCATGTTTAAAAAACCGATACGGCAAGAATATCCAATAAAAACTTTTCAATTAGCTATTATCTCGAAAGTACCAACAATCGCTACTCATTTGTTAAATTTCTATCCATTTCAAAAATTCACCTTCCTAAATCGAAATCTGTTATCCGCTCCTGCAATGCATACCAAGACCTTTTGAAAAAAGCAAACTTACTCTGAGAATTGCCGCTTTTCAGGCTATCGAAGAAGCACTAAAAGTCTCGTGAAAAGCTAAGTACAAACGCCACTCGTGCAAATAATTAGTTCTGGAGGTAAGAAAGATTTTTTTTTCAGTTGCTACAGTGAAATGACAGGTATTTTCTCAAAATCGAATTACAGTGTCGAAATCGCAGAGATCCAAGCAATCCCGATTACCAGAAGTCCGGAGAGAAAGAGAAAACGGCTCGGTCTTTAAAGAAATAACAATCTTTCCCATAGACACAACTCGTATCAGTTGCTCCGCTCACAACGCAAACACCCTCATCTTCTACCTCAGCCGCTACTCGCACAGCTCCGTTTTGCAATGAAAGAAAAAAAAAACGATAGCAAATCGGAGGCTTTGAAGAAGCACAACGTTTGTACTGTCTCTTCAGTACATAACTCTGGCCTAGTTCCTTCGATATTCACTTAAGAAGCTTTATAAGCATTTTACAAGAGGTATACTAGACATATAAATGAATTTCAGCAAGACTCCATGCGTCAGAAAGCAACGATATGTCCTCACCTCCTTGATAACGTCCAAAAGGAAATCAAAAGAAGATTTAATGTGCACTCGTTCATCACCATCACGATCACTATCCGACAATAGTAGGTGAGAGATACATTTTGAACACTAAATGATTTAGCTAAGACAAATCTCTTTGCAAGAAAAAAAAAGTACCGATATGGGATTAGATGAAAGAACGATGAATCGAACAAGCACTACCTGGGTCACAATGATCGGCCAATTAATCCACTGATTAGGGAGTGAACCTTCAATCTCGTCATAGTCAAGACTCTTCATAATTTTCTTCAAAAGACCACATATAAATATCGCCTGAAGGTGATGTGTTAGAAAGACAGATTTCAATTTTCGTTCAGAACGTTATTCAACACCTTCTGTACCGCGTGTCACATATGGGACAATGATTGCGCCGTTTCTTGGCTTACTGGGACATACTGTAACCGGTGCGCAACTCGATACAAATTTTGTAGTTGATTGGTGAACTTACTTGATTATTCGTATAGCATCTATGATTAGCAGCATAACAATACTATTCTTATGACTTTTCACAATAATACACACAAACGGTTTTGAAAAAGGATTTTCACTGCGCAATGGTAACGCTTAATACAAATTTCATTTTCAACAAACGACATTTTTCGAGAGATGATTGATTGCTTTATTGTTAATCAGGAAGCGTTGGCGGTGTCTTTACTGCCGATAGCCTCAGTGATACGTCTTCAATAACAACTTATCTTCTTCTCAACACAAAATCCCTTATAGTGACAGTAAAATCTTAAATTTCGTCAGAAAAATATAACACTGTCATTCAAGCGCGCCCTGCTAGCCAGTCGACCGCTCCACGTAGCATGCGAAAATCAAGGCGGGACCAAGGATTCATGAGTTTGTTTCCTGTCTGTTGACAGTTGGGAGAAAAAAAGCAGAAATATTAGTTAAATAAGCCAAAGTAGCAGGACGATCTGCTTTTTTGTGGATCGAAAGGACTGGAAAGTAGTTTTCAGCGAGGTGGGCATAGGAAGACGAGGTTCGTTTCGATCAAATACCACGGCAACAACGCGAAATTGAGCACACGAGTATTGTGTTAACATCTTTCGCAGGGATAAAAATAAAATGACAATTCAAGAGGGTTTAGCTTTTAGAAGTGCCAATTGCTCTCGGACATAGGGGTTCAGGTATTTTCAACTATCATGAAAGGCCTATGGATAGCTGGACGACATAAAAAAAAACCACATATGAACTAAAAGATGCAAATTGATCTTTTCCTCCGAAAAAATTTTTTGAATATAGAAATTTTCATTCAGTATCATGCGATATAGAATCATGATATTTACCCACGTCTGATCAGGTATCAGGAAGAGATCAAAGAGACATCGGATATCGCCCAAGTGAGTTGCAGGTTATGAGGAATATTACATAACAGATGCACGATATAGCCATTCGAGAGCTCGTCGTTAGAACTATTTCCTTATCGTTTATACCTCCTAGTTCTACTCTGCTGCTATGTCACATAATGAATTAAAGATCATAATAAGCCAAAATCAACCAACTCGAATAAGAAGTACTTACCTCACAAGGTGAGTTATTGTATGAGATGAAACGCGTCAAACAGGCTAATGCGTTTATGAAATCTTCTAAAGAGCTGATTTGGCCAGAGTGGTTGTTGAACATCATTGAATAGATTTCTTCTATATCTCCCACTTCTGAACGTACATTCATTTTAAGAAATAATAAGCACAATAATAATAAGGTAGAGGAAAATGCGCCACGAACCAGACACACTCAGAAGACCAGTACGGCTTGAGAATGGATTAACACTGCCACTGTGGGAATCAGTTGTACCATGATGAATAGACTTCTGAATGAGAAAACGCTTAACGACTATACGAATGAAATGCACAACGTGGGACCACCTCCAGTCGAGACATGTTGTCGTCTGATTGAGCGGGATTTTCCTGTACTCTGTTAAGACTATGTCGTCGATGTGCGCCACTTAGTGGCAAACGACGGCGATGTGCCCTGGGCCATTTGACTCTGTGACAAGCTTGTTCAATTAACTGAACAGAAAAGAAGTATGTCCATACAGTAAAATCAATGCCCTATAGACAAAAAGTGGAGGAAGTTTCTGGAACACTATACCTGTGATTATCAAAGACATTCTGAGGTACTTCACTGAACATCCTAACACTACTTCTAGCAATGGCTAATGCTATTGGGAAGTGATAGAGGAATTCCTTCAAAAGTCGGATAGTGAAGTCTAATAAGGCCGAATCGTCTGAAAAGAACGCAATATAGTAGTATGGATTCGACTAATATTTCGTTTATAGAAAGGGTGGTGTACAGCACAAAAAAAGTGGTAGAAGATATCCAATATTATTCAGTGATAAGCAAAAATTTGATCGACAGAGAGAAATAGAACCCAAATTTTGTCCTTTCTGGGGGGCAGTGCTGATCACTGCAGTACCGACGCTCCTGTTCTGCCATCATTCTTTCTCTGATACAATGCAACGATTTGTCAGCAAGCAATGGCAAATCTGTGGCCCAGCAACCACTATCGGCCTTGAACCCAGCTATGCTGATATATATATATATATATATATATATATATACATATATACATATATATACATATATATGTGTCTATACATACATATATATATATATATATATATATATTCGATAAAATCATTCGTTTCGAGTTGTTTTTCAGGACCATGTCCAAATTTCAATATGCCTGACGAATATTTCGAGCCATGCATGTGTGTTATGGGCATTTATACAGTTCAATACATCAGCCTCGTCACTTGCACGGTGCCTTTCGTTTGAGCCGATCCTTTGAGGAGAACTGTCTCATATAGATGAACCGCAGACGTAGCGTTTACATGCGCCGTCAAGTGACTGGAATCACCGAACGGGGACTCTTATACACTCGATTGGTCTTGGCTGGTAGATGTGAAATGTCACATCATTTGTTTCGAGTGTTTATTCCGTGTTCTCCCCCAAAAGGGATTGGCTTGAACGAAAGGCACTGTCTAACTGACGAGGCTGAAAGAACAAACACGTGCATTGCACTGTGTAAGTGCTCATAATAAACCACATGCATGGCTCGAAAACAGCTACCAGGTATATTGAAATTTGAGTGTGATCTTAAGAAAAACTCGAAACGAATAAATGTTAGTTCATAATTACCAGCCAAGGACAATCGAGTATGCAACACTGCCCGTTTGGTGATTTTAATCACTTGAGGGAGCGTATAAGTAATACGGCCGCGGTTCCACTATGTAAGAGAGTTTTACCCCAAAAGGGGTTGGCTTAAAATAAAGGCAACGCACAACTGACTAAGCTGAAAGGCCGAAACAAGTGTATTTCACTGTATAAGTGCCCATAACAGATCACATAGATAGCCCAAAATAATTATCAGGCATATATTCAATAATGTTGACTGACATGCCCTCCCAGAAGATTTATGACCTCACCGTGGCTTGAAGAATTCCTAGGTGACGGACGCAAAATACAGCGGTGTGTTTAACCTTCCAGCAGGGCCACCCAAGCTGAGAAGGAGTGCGACCTTTCCACATCGAAAACCCAGCTGTGAGAAAATTGACTTATGAATGACTACCCTCCTGGCAGCTATTAGTTTCAGGTGGTAGATTTTTTCTAATCCAGAAAGGCTGGCGACTGCTCTTATGTTGTCATGACCTGAGGAAGCTCTGGCTATGCCTACGCCTACCTTGGGACTGTAGGGAGCCTAACAGTCAAACCAACACGGTTTGCTTGTGCTGAGGCCTGCATTATCAGTGAAGATGTACCGTACAAGTGTGAAGTATCAAGACGTGCACACCCGTAGAAAGGATAAAATGTGGTTTCAATTCTTGTCTGACGTTCAAATTTTGCATATCACTCAACATTATTGAATATCGCTGAAGCGGCTAAATAAAAAAAATTCTGGTAACATATTCTGAAACATTCATGAGTTCTACTTATGGCCTTATACAGCACAAGATAGGTGCCTCGGTATTACAGCCTGTTCACTCGCACGCTGGCTTTCGGGCTTAGTCAGTTCTGCGGGGAGACATGTGTACTGCATGTATGTGTATAAACGTCATATGAAACTTCATATAAAGCTCAAAATAAGTTATCAAATTATATTGTTTTGAGCAAGGTCTCACAAACAGTCGGAAAGAAATATCTCTCCGTGAAACTGACTAGAGCGAAAGGCACCGTGCGACTGACGAGGCTGTAATGCCGAAACACGTGTCAGCACTGAATATGTGCCATGACAGATCTCATGAAAGGCTCGAAAAATGATATCGAATTATTCTATTTTAAGCGAGGGCTCAAAAATAAAATAAACATATTCTTTATGACTGGAAAGGAACAAATGGAAAGCCGATCTCATTTGCTGGAAAGGAACTCTTCATAGGAGTGTTAGTAACCATTCGAAAGCTGAGACTTCAGGCTACAGCCCGACGTCGCCGGTTTTCGAAAAAGCCTTTTTATGACGCTGCTACAGGAGCAGATTTCATGGCTTCAGACACGCATATTTCTCGTCGGACAGAGGTCTTTCTTTAGACTATTAAAAATCATTTGGTAGCATAATCGAATTTGAATTCAATGCTATGCTCATGTCCTGAAAAGACCGTTTCTCTGAAACGCAGTAGGTAAAATAAGCTGCAACGCAACTGGTAATAAGTCGAATTCCCACGTGGAAGCAACGAAGTCGAGGGCGATTCACGTGGGCGTTAGCTGCCGTAGCCAGTGAACGGTTCTGTGAGCGCGTGGAGAAGTACTGCGTCAGCAGTCACGTGGTTGCCATACCACCGCCGCGTCATTTGGCTTCAGATCGTCCATTCTCACACATCGAATTCAATTTATTTTACCTGGTGCGTTGCAAAGAAGCGGTCTGTTCAGGACAGAAGTACAGCATAGGCATCAGGAAGCACTACGCTATCTTATGATTACTAACACTAATAAGTAAAGAGCTTTGCTCGGCGAGAAATAAGCGCTAATTTTATGTGAAAATCACGGCGTTATAGGATAACGTTTTGAAAAACCGGCCACGTGAGGCTGTAGCCTCAAGTCTCACCTTACGAATGGTTACCAACACTCCTGTTCCCCTACAGCGAATGAGGTCGATTTTCAATTTGCTCCCTCCTAATCAGAAAGAACCAAGAATTGAAAAAAGAATTTTTGGACAGCAATTATTGAAAATCTGTAGTTTAAACAGAAATTCCACGCCATCGTTAAAATCTATTAAAGATTCTGTACAGAATAAAGCAACACGTATGCCAAGGCCCTTTGAGCAAAAATGTGGTTATGTTGATATGTCAAAAATTGATCCAGAGGGGGGCGTATGTGATGACGGGACAGTGCACAATGACTTTGTGCCATCACTATTTCATCATCACCCTCTGTGCTACAATGCAGGGCTTAATGTGGGGCGCGGGTCACTGACGAGGAGGGTTAGACCCCCAAAATACGCGTGTATAACCCTGACTGACCCTGACGCACCGACCCCGGGTAAGGCTTTAAACATTCCCAAAAATCATACTGTATGTCAAAAATTATCGTCAAAGAGAGCATTCACTGATCATATAAATCTTTGATAGGATAACTCACATATCGACAATGGAGTCCTCGACAAAACTGCTAATACCTTCGGCAGAAGCTCCGTGTCGTGTGTGGCAGGCCTCGCGCCACCAATACGGAGCATTCGGATGAGCAAGCTGTTCCATACAGGAAGCACTGTACCACGAGCGAATTGCATAGTGTGTGGACAAGCAGACACCACCTAGATAATCAGTTTGTTGGCTCACTGCACCCTAATCGACACCCATTTCTACTCTCAGTCGGAATTATAAAGCAATATAAACACGTGAGAGCAACGAAAACAACCATGCGTGTATGCGTGTAAGTACTATACACCTGTATATGCTTGCGCACAGATATGCACATGGATATGTACAAATGCATGTATATATATATATATACATATACATATACATATATACATATAATGTACATATATATACATATGTATATGCATATTAGCCGTATTTATATACACTGTTATGAAGAACGCATTAGTATACAACTTATTGTACATGTGAGACAAATGGCGATATGAATATATAGATGACTAGATGGGCAGAATATTTGATAACAGGTCGCAAATGAAGGTGGGAAAGCAATCAAACAAGGTATCAAAAGATTTAAGTGATCACAAAAGATGAGTGTTGAGGAATGGAAGGAACGCCGCCGAGATCAACTGAAATTTTAAAGGTGGCCGATTACTGTACCCGATTCGTGCGGTCCGACTTTCTTGTGCGGATCCACCACTTAAAAAACCACGTCTGTAGCGAGGTGACTCGGACCTATTCGGCCAGGAAGAAGAGGAAAGAACGTAATTTAGACGATATTCTCATTCAGAAACCCTTTAACACTTTTACAACCATGCGTACACTTTCGCGCACATATGGCAAAAGAGTCGTGACTTTTGAGACAATTTTTCTTTGCCTCCAGAGCCTTTTTAAGAGTTTCTCCCCACCTTGTGAACCGGAAAATACAATGATGGTCTCAGTAAATTAGCTCGTTGCGTTTAAACTAATCTATGGTTACTGCATGGATAATGTTGAGCGCATGTGGCGCAGTGGTTGAAGGTGCTGTGCGTCGCACTCGCGCTTATGGCTCACCAAGCCATCCATCCCTCCGGCGTCGGTAATTTGGTGCCAGACTGGTCTAAGACTTGTTTACGAGAATAAGCAGCACTGAATCGATACAGCGGTACGCCACTACGAGTCATCGTGAAAGCCAGATATGCATTCAATCACCTCAAACGGAAAACATGGAAGGCGAATGCACGGCACATCCTCAGGGTTTCATCAACGCGGAGAGTTCTAGATAAAGGATGAAGGACTAAAGGATAATGCTCTCGGCGCCAATCAATTCCTGAGGGATGCGCCATGCATTCTTCTCCAATTTTTAATATCGTCTGAGGTGATGGAACGCATATCTGGCCTCTACAGTGACTCGCGGTGGCCTCCCGCTGCACCAAATCGGTGCTGCTTATCCTCCAAGATAAGTCTGAGACAAGTCCGGTTCCAATTTACCGACACCAGAGGGATGGATGGCTTGATAAGTCATGGGCGCGTAATCGAACCACCGATACAAGATTTGTACGACGCAGAGCACCTCTGACCACTGCGCCAAATGACTGTTTGTCGGAGTCTATTTACCACGTTTTTACTATGGTCCACCATGCATTGCTGCTGACATTTGGAAGCACTTTGTACGCTATGCTAATTTTGCTTTGGTATATTTTATACTCGTATGTCCTGTAAAATTACGATAAATGATCACAGCGAGCTAAAGTCACAGTCTCTTCCAAATAAACTTATTAGAACGAAGGTTGTTCTAGATTATCAAGGTTAAGGGAGGTTTATCTGTCCCACACGTCCTATTTCCAGCTGCTTTTGATTAAGTGGTAGAAAAGTCCTGAGACCCAGTGAGACGAAAATGGACAGCATGATGCCTGAAATGACGCGAATGAGTTAAATGCTTGAAGGTCGCAATAGACGAAATGTTTTGATCACAGTGCATGCGTGGGCTTCTCAGTGGTTTATTTTGCCTGGCGTTTATGATAAAGTTTTTTTGTTCAATCAATATTTTAATCAGCAAAGATGCTGTGTAGAGCGTCGCCTTTCAAAAGCGATCCCTCGCACTTGATAATTTACGAAAAGCTTTCTTTATGGATGAGCTCATTTCGCACAAGACAATTTTGCTGCTGAAGAGAATATACACCATAAACGCTGTAGCCGATGCACAGATATCTCACTTTCCGTGAGGTCAAAAGTACAATATTTAGGACCATGTAGCTCTGATTAGATAATGAAACACTGCGACTCGGAATTATTCACGTGCGCTCTAATCAAAATTCTCCCATGAAAACAGCTATCACCCCTTTCTCCACCTTCTTTTGCTGGGTTTTCTGAAGCTCTGCACGAAAAAAAATTAACTTTGTGAACTATATTTTCAAGATTACACATGATCATAGTTTGAATATGGACATGACTAGATACAGGGAGTACTGTGATACGAGATCAAAAGAGCAAAAAAGCAATCAAACAATCAATCAAAAAGCACTTATTAGGAATCGCTGGTATTTTTACTGAATTTTTCGCAGTGTTATGATCATTCATATATTCCTAAGAGAATTGAGTGGTGAGCAAAAACACGGCTTCGGATGGGAATTGAACCCGCGTTTCATTTTATCCGGGGACGCGTGCTCTATCACTGGACCACCGAGGCGCATTTGCATCATCACTCATTCTCCAACATCTTTATTTTAATTATCTGCCACCAACTATTAACAGATTTGATCGGGTATGCGACTTTGCTTTACAAACCCAGTTGAGCTAATAGTAGACCACGCGTTCCCAGAGAGGATGAAGCGCGTGTTCGATTCTTGCCTGAGGTCGTGTTTTTGCTCACCACTCAGTTCTCTTAGGAATCAGAAGGCAAATGCAATGAGAAAGACGACTCCTGAAGAATGGAAGCGACACCACCGAGATTATTTCAAAAATTGAACGGTGCTCGATTACAGTAAGATTCGTCCAATCTTTTCTTGCTAGGATCCACATTGCACAAAACGACGGGTTTATTCAGCTGACTCGAATTAATACGGCTAGGAAAAAGAGGAAAAAGACGTCAAAATATCAACCGAATAATAGTCTCATTACAATTTCGTATAAACTGACAACAGTGACCTTTTAGAAAGATTTTTCCAAGACTTTGAAGCCTTCTTCAAAGGTTCTCTCCACCCTGTGAATTGGAAAATAAAATAATAGTCTCAAGAAATTATTTCGTCGCATTCAGACTGATTTATAGTATTAGATAGATACTGATTTCAATGGATGGTCAGATTTGCTGTAAGTGGTGGTCAAAGGGTTAAAAAAAAACTCAGAAAGAAAATAAGACGCTATTCATATCAAATCTAAAAATCGGTCAACATTAAAAGGCACAGTTTGACTCGATATGCAAGGGATCCTACGGCAAATGAATACGTGAGAAGCAGGAAAAAGGCTTAATAAGATAAAGAACACAAAAAATGCCTAACACGACTAATATCGCTTCGAATACAAGTTGTAATTTCAAAATAAACCCACCACTCTTTACATAAAATTTGCAACTCTCTGCAATAGCAAGCCACAAGCCTCAGAGCCTGCGATCTGAGCTAAACTCCAACTATGAAATCACTGCTATCTGAATTCATGGAAAATCCACAAGTTCACTAGCTTCTAGTGCCCAATTTGAAGAACTTGAAGTCATATTCAGGACTTCTGTGGAAGCTGTACTATCGGAAGGTAATTGCGTTAAACGGCATAGAGAACCTATCAGTCTACGTATTTCCTAGCACTGCATATTCCATTGATGAGGTCTATTTGTGGTCGACATATCCATACGCTAAAACCACATGTGGCGCAGTGGTTAGAGGTGCTCTGCGTAGCACACATGGTCTACCGCTCGATTTTGCGCTCATGGCTCATAAAACAATCCATCCCTCCGCGGTCGGTAGATTGATACCAGACTGGTCTCACACTTGGCCTAGGGGGATAAGCAACACTGACTCGATACTAGCGGCAGGTCACCGACAGTTATTGTAGAGGCCAAATATGCATTCAGTCACCTCAAAAGAAGAAAATTTGAAGATGATTGCATGACGCATCCCTCAGGGATAGATCAAGGCTGAGAGCTTCATCCTTCTAACTTTTGTCCATGCACCTGTCACGCAGGTCACTGAACGTTTTGTGTAAAAATGGGGTTAGGTAACAGACATTAAAACCTACGAGATGCCATATCGTGGGGTGCAACGAGATAACATAGAACTACAGAACTGAAATCCCATCAATCCATCATAGTTCCGTCTTTTTCTCTCCTCTGCAATGTCTCATTTCAACACGTATTATTCCACTGGATATCTGCTCGAATCGTCCATAACCAGATTCCAAATAAGGTTTATAAAGAACTCATAGAGGAGTGTTGTCTGTGCATCAAAACAAAGGATGCTAAACCACAAAAGCCGTGCTGTCATCGAAGATCCAAGGGTTGCGAGATGATACAATGTTAGACAACATTGCTAACTTCATCATACAAGGTGCTGTAAAATGCTGGTCGAGACAATTCTCCCTGCAATTCTGAAGGTAACGGGAGCTAAGAAAAGCCTTAATTACTATCTTGCTCCTGATACACCGTATCATTCACTAACCACTACGCTACACCGCCACCCAAGTTCCTATACATCTCAATAAAAAATTTTCCGTAATTAGTCGAAAAAAAAACGGTATCGTTTTTGTGTGATGACAGCTAGGTGAACAAATGCCTACGAGTTGTTCAATGTACACGGATTGTACCACCAAAAAAATCTGGCGACGTGCGATGTGACCGCCATGCGAAACACCTGATAGGAGTCATTACCGAAGGTTCCAAAACACTATACAATACTATGATAATCTTTGCATAACAACAGTAAGAAAGAAGGGAACGTCTGAATCTCCGAAATCTTTTCTTCGAGTAACCCGACTGGTGATTAAACTCGAAGAAAGATGGCGCAATAAGTGAGAATAGATCCATATAACTGTCAGGAATGGAGAAATTGCAAAGGAAATCTTTCAACGATAATAAGGAAATCATAAGAACCTCTCACCCTACCACAAGCTATCCTTCGACTTTCGTCTTTATACCTTTCATATTTGATTTTCCATGAATGCATCGATAAATGGTCCATATTAGCTAATAAAAACCGAGTACTTTATACAGGAAAACGCCAAAATTTCCCTTTAGCACTTTACCCAAGGAATTTTCCTGCATTACTTATTCGTCACATACTTTTTCAGATTAAAAGCAGGTGGAGGCATAGTACATATTAGGAGAAGTACTTTCACCATTCCCTTTGCTCAGTTCACAAGAAAAATCATCTTACGTTCCCATAATATCACCCAAAGATGATGGAGTTCCCGAGCTCCTAATAGTTTCAAGGCGAATTATTTTGATACAAAGATACGAATTACGTCAAGGTGGAGATATTTCAAGAACTAGAATGGCAAATCTCACATGAGACGAATACCATACAACATTCGAATCATATTTATTTGTGATGTGGAACCTCCTCAATACCATTATCTAAAATCACAACAACATCAAAACAGACGAGCGACTTTTTTTGGAATCTTCAACGTGAGTACAATAGTGAAGCAAGACGCCATCAAATGACAGGATACATTATGTTAGAATTTCGGGAAAAAGCCCACGTGATGTTCTCTTCCACTTGGATGTAAAAAAAGGCCCAGAAATGCAGCACCTTTTGATAATTCATTTACTTGGAATCTATGCAATCCACGAACTCGTCATATATTGACACCGATCCGAAAAAAAATGGTAATTTTCAGATAAGCAGGTAATAAGTAAAAATTGAACACAATATACAACAAGATTGGAATAAGTAGGTGGAAATACATACAATAATTCAGAAAACAGAGCCCTACGTAAAGAAATCCGCTAACGGATCGAGCGCTTTGCTACCATTTTCGTGAAGTGCTGACTTGGAAGATGTGTTCTTCGCGTCAACTCTAGCGTCTTCATGATTTTTCGGGGAAAATGACAGTAACGAGTCGAGAGAAGTAAGCGGCTTATCGGACTTAGTGTTACGCTGAATTGCTGCGTTCGTGGACCTGAAATACCTTCATTGGAGAAGTATTTAGTTGAATTAGCATAAAAGAGTCAATCTCACTTAGGTGGTTCTGGTAATCCCGTCAAAAAAGACCTCTCCGAAGCGCTGTTGTTACGAAGACGGTCATCAACAGCACTGAACTCAACCCATGGTGACCCTGTAATTCGACAATAATCATGAGTAAATTTCAAGCTTTTCAAACTCAACATTGAAGTATGTAACACGTGTAAATTTGCTTGTTAGATATATTTGATGATCGTAAGACTGAAGCTAGATGATTCACAAAGTTTCGAGCAGACAAAAACTAAAATCCCTTACTAGGACATTCAAAAGCCGATAGATCAAGGCTGTTCAATGCTGGAACGGCACTAGACTTCTGCGGACAGAGAAACATGTCAAAATGTTGATGAGAAGGCTGTGCAGCTGACTCTGAAAACAAATTTTATACTTCCAAATTAATTCTTCACACAAACAAGCAATCCATTAGAGCCCATAGTAATGCAAGAACCTGAGAGGTGATAAGATTATCTGTGATACGAATAGCGAGAATGAAAAGAAAGGTGTTTCTCGACGACAAGGGTCCAAAAGTCCCCACACAGTTCCACGCGACGTCTTCGCGAAACTACAAAGGTCTTCAACACGGAGCTGAACAGCAGAAACTCCGTAGATGAGCCCACCGGTGGTCTGACGAGCGGATGAACGCGATCGGCGCGCTTTTCATGAAGTCAAAACAGAAATTTGTAATTGGGTCAGCCTTTTTTTTGCCTTAGAGCATCTTACTCAGCCTGACCAGGGCACGGGAAGCGAACATGCCAGATTTACTGCCTGTAGTTGACTTCGGTGTAAAAATGCACCTTGCTTCTTGTTACGTCATTAGTTCTACCTGATTTTCTATATATATATATATATATATGTACAGATATATACATATATGCATATATATATATATAATTGGTCGCGCGCGGCAACTATTACTGAGGCGCGTACTGAAGGGATCTAGCTTATCAAATGTAAAATCGATGCACAGCCTCATACGCGTTCTCTCTCGTAAGTTCGCTGGGGTAGTGATTGTGAAATGGATTGATATAACGACCTGAGAAAGTCAGCGGACAAGTAACCCAGGCTTGAAACTCAAGGAACGAGTTGACCATATTCGGCAAATTCAGACAAATGAACAAGAGAACCAAGAAGGAACCACAGAAACAAAAGAAAAACCAGGAATGTCGAAACATTCCGATGTAACGTCTTAGATGGAACTGCTACTATTACAAGTAATATTATTTGATATGCCAATTTTCACGACTCGGAAGGGAGTTGAACTAGCTTTTCACCCACACCGAGGCGCGAGCTGCCAACTACACCACCGAGGCCACCGCTCTGCCACCAATCGCTCTGCTATACAAGGTATTTCTGTCATCAATCAACTCTTAACAGTCTAGCTTAGCAAACACATATCGACATTGAACGTATAACAGGTGAACCTGTTGTTATCACTGAGCCAAGAACAAGCAAACTATTCGTGAGGATATTATGAGGAAGTATATAGCTGTTCCTGTCGCAAATGGTATAATGTCATTCTTATTGCAAATACGCAGCAATAACATTTCAAGGAAAGTGGGGGATTGGATGATTTAGCTCCGTTCGGACCATATGGGTTATCTATGATTTGTTCCGTCCCGTGTACCATTTTAACACAGAAACAGTGACTCCAAACCCATAGTGAGTTTACAGAGCGTACTGTGGGAGATTAAAACGAAAGTTGATGCAAACTCCGAGGGTTCTCCTCCACTTACTGCGTCAACTCATGCTGATGTTCTGATGTTACTTGATCATTCACTAAACAGGTCTTTTCTAGAAGAATTTCAAACTCATCCAGTTCTCTCCGCCAACAATCGAGTACTAAGCTCAATTGTAGAAAGCGACATGAAGAAACAATCACTAATTATTGCCCTATTCGCAGAAAAAACATTGCTCAACTTCGAGCGAGAGTATCGTCGAACGATCGAAAAGTACATTCGTTTAGATTAGATGAATATTAGTTTAGTTCTACAATAAGCACATCACAACAACACTGCTCCACTATTGCC